>VWZT01001563.1:1159726-1263054 GCA_013397055.1 Pachycephala philippinensis
AAAAAAAGTTGTATTTAATGGACGGTAGCTGTGGATTTCTTTCTACAGTAGCAGAGCTACCAGTTAATCAGGTCACTACAAGTCCAAAACTCCTGAACACTAATTGTAGCATTTTTATCCACTAAATATGTTATTTTGGGCAAAGGACTTACAGTTTTGTCACTTGCAAAATGGGAAAGGCAGTAATAATCCCATAGAATGCATGAATATTTAATTAGCACCAGTTTATCCACAGTAAGTAATTAGTACATTGGCCTGCAAGTGAATTAGTACTCAACAAAGTCACTTAAAGGTCAAGCCATTAAAGTTTGGAAAGTGTCTCTGAAAAATATTAAAAAGCCATTATTTCTGAATTTTGTTATTCATATCTCTTTTACCCTATGCTGAGTTGTCACCTAGTTATAGGTGAAGCTTAATGGAAACACTGTCATGAAAACTCACTCGTTTTTAATTGCTTGGGACTTCATAAAGGTGTGGGTATGCTTCGCTGTATATCAGTGACAGAAAATTATTCATGAAAGGTGAAACAGGGGCAATAGTCCATGAGAATCTGGTAAAATATTTATCTTTAAAACCGCCTGGAACTTAACTCCATGGCTACTTTTGTTTGGTCAGTTGGAAGAATCAATTGATGTATCCCCTGATGAGCCCAATCCATGCTATGAAATTGTTGGATGGTGCAGTGACAGCAGATATGGATCTACCTATTAGTGAAGAAAACTGTAATTTTTAAGTGTTGTTGTGAAGTATTAAAATGTGGCAAATGACAGGCAATTTTTCTCAAAAGCACAAGGACACTGAAGAGATTATATTCTTCTGGGAAACTACAGAAGGGGACAAAATCAGGGAAATTTGCAACTTCATAGGAAACTTCAGGGAAAAATATTTTTACTTTACAACTAGCTAAGACAGAAACCACGGCGCTAAAAGCAAGGAAGCTCTAATAATTCTGAAGAGAAGCCATAGGTAGGAGATGGGCTCAGGTACAACTGAGACACATTTTCTGCAAGCTGAAGGAATTTTCCAGAAGCTGAGAAAGTCATACAGAGAGTATTATTTTATATTTTTAGCTTTAGTAAGCAGAAAGATTTCTTAGAATCATGCGGAAAGTATGTGATTCCAGCAACATGTAGGGAAGTGTCCTGATGGCTAAATGCATGAATGTGCAAAGCTGGATTTCTGGAGAAAAATGCATTGAATCTCCTTGGATGTCTGGCAGGGACAAAGGGAGTTGGGTTGTGGGTCACATATTTCCTATGACAGCAGACAGAGAAAATATGACTGAGAAATGTATGAGTGCAACAAAAGTTGTAAGAAGCATAGCAGTGAAAGTAGCTGCAGAAAGCTTAATAACAATGATTCAATAAGCTGGATGTAATGCTGGACTGCTGAGTAAACAGCTACTCCAAACTGAATGGAGGAAAGGAAGTATCATAAAGAACTTCTTGAAACCCCTTTGCTGTTTTCTGAGGTGGGATTTGTTTCACCTAGCTAGATACCTAGTAATGGAGATATCAATCTCTGGGCTGGGTACATGATATCCTTTCGTTGCCTGTGCTATATAAGCATCACATTGCCAAAAAAACAAAAAAGCCAACAACAACAAATCAATCTGACTCTTTTCAGCCTCAGTGCAGTTCACCAGTAATTTAAGGCAGACACCTACTAAATACTGGATTAAATTCTTTTATGCCATTGTCTTATTTTGACCTGCCACCTTCAAGTGAAATGATCCATGTTTGGCTGCAAAGAGTAGTCCAGAAAATCCTACAAGGCAAAAGTCCAAAGCTTAATTCCTGTCCACATCTTGCTCTGGCAACCCTTCACAGTGTTATTTTGATTGAGCTGGCCAGTCTGGGCCCCAGCCCAATGCCTCACCATGCTGCTGCAAGGAGCTGACATTGTGTGTAACAAAGAATGAGTCCGAATGAAGCAAAAGGATTAGGACTGCCAAAATTATTGCAGAGGCCATCCCCTCTTTCCCCCAAACCCGTTCAAGTGGCAGCTCTGCACTGCTGTCACCACAGGGCTTTCCATCATGTGGAAATCCTTCTGCCACTGATGCCTAAAGATTTCTGACTTTTTATATATTTTTTTAATATATTTGCAGCTTTGTACATTTTTGATATATAGCTGTATAATTTTTCATGCTTTCTCACATTTTAGAATAGTAGATTACTCTTTCTCACACATTTATGCCACCTTCTCAAAATGCTGTTTAGTCTTATTTTCAAGAAAAGCATTTCTTACAAGGACACCCTGTTTTGCACCAGCACCCGGGAGACATAACAAAATACAGGGTGAAGAAGCCCTTGGAGAGGCTCCAAGGGGCAGGCCCAAGGGTGGGATACCAGGTCAACCAGTCTCCTCTTGGAGGCACTTGATAGAATACTTATTAATTAAACATAAAATTTGTGGACATCCCATATTGGGTATGCACATAGATATTTTGTACGCCTGAAAGATTTCATTAAAGAACTGCTCTTTATATTACCACCTTCAATATTGTTTGGAAAGTTTTCTTTCAATTCTAGGCAACACCACAACACATAAAAAAGCATCAGCAATTGACTTCTAATAGATAATCAAATGGCATCACTTGCCTGAACTATATAGAAGCCAAAGACAAATACCAGTTATACTTCATGCTTTTGCAAACCTTGGACATATAGATTTATACTTGCAATTCTTCCAATTTCACTATGGTGAGCTAGTTAGGTGGGGATTTTTTTGGTCTGTGATTTCCATAAATTGTGTCCTCTAAGAAAGAAACTAAGTAACTGATCCAAAGCATTGGAAAAATCACTCTGGATTCAATAACTTGTATTTATTCTTAAATTGCTTAACCTACGTACATAATTTAAAGTATATTTGCTTTGCTGCAGAACTAATTTCAGTGTAAATAAGTGATAGAAAATTTAATTTAGCTGTCATGAAAATTGCTATGGCCAAGAGGTTTAGAAAGCTGGTAGTAATCATTTCATTTTGCCATGATTCCCATATTTTGCTGTCCATTTGTTCAAAACCCAAAAAAAGATTTCACAGCTTCTGTCAAAGGTTGCTGTCAAGTCTCGCCTGTTAGCCTTAATGAACTCTGTCCAGATTTATTTCTCTGTGGTTACGGCTATGTGTGCAACGATTAGCAAATTGAGAGATTAGTATGGAGCCCTCTTAAAGAAGTGAACTACAATGATAAGTTAATATTGCTGCAGAGCTTCACTGTGATCAGGATTTTCTTTTGCTCCTCTTTGTTTGATTTCTGTCAATAGAGTCAGACATTCTATGACTTGTAGAACTGTTCCAGGAGCATCATATTCAACATGGAAACATTTAGTGTCAAAACCCTGAATCATACTCTTATAATTGTCCACATTTATTTTTCCATGTGATAAAGTTATTTAAAAAAATTAACAAGTGTACATGACACTTACTGGAGCTTCTCTCATATTCAGCAAAGAATGAGATGGAGGGAAGGTGCCCAGGCGCTTTTTGAAACCTTCTTCCACTGTCATTCCCCAGAACTGACTGTAGTTGTCAGCTTTCCATCTTCCTCAGATGAAAACCAAACAAACAAGACCCACGTTAGAGATATCGCTCACATTAACACATTGCTCATTTAAGAGTACAACTAGCAAAAACATCAAAAAAATTTTTTTTGAAACTACATTTCAAAACCCTGTATTCAATATGCATGAGAAAATATTTACTATGGGCTCTTCCACTGCAGATAAGTGCAGGATGAAGCAACACAGCACTCTATGAATAGTGGTGATTTGGGGTCAGCATCACATCAGCCTGCAGGACGTGAGCATGCAATACTTCAGGGTAGTACTGGAAAACAAGACACTCAGTCTAAACATTACCATTCTCTCGAAGTTATTCTCAAGTCGTGCTCCAGCCTAAATTCCCACAGACAACGAATGGCTTCATGTAGTGAGTTACAGTGCACCTTCACTCTCTGGTGCACCAGAAGAGAGATACTGTTGAACCCAGCAGAAAGCCTAGCTGACAGCTTCTGCCCGAGTTTTATACCAACAGCCACTGTGAGAGGAAGGGCTCCCCATGGTTCTCTAAGTATTCCCTTGCTACTCTCAGGTGGACTCGACTCAGATTGTAGTGTTGACGTGCAAACTATATGCACAACAAAAGAACCACACCCTTGCAGCCATACACGTTTGGAACACGCTGAAATTCATTGCTGGATAAGGGTTGAGTCACAGGAGAGGGAGCATTCTCTTTACCCGATCCTTTGTTGCTTTTTTATGAAGAACAAGGAGCAGGATTCATGGTGCCCAAAGAAGCCTCATTGCTCTTGGTCTCCCTGTTGTCAGTGAAAAGTGCAAGCACATGGACAATTTGAGTCATATCTCACCTGTCACCCTGTGACAAACCTCATTGCTCACCACGGACAAGAGACAGGTTAAGGCTCCAGGGGCCTAACTTGGTTGTTTATCCTAATTCAGTTGGTTTAAATGTCTCCTGTGAAGTACAAAACGTTTCAGCACTCATGACAGCTTGAAATTTGGACAGGCTTCATAGGTGAACTTGGTACCTCAGATCCCACGGAGGCCGCCCCTGTATCTCTGTCTGTAAACAGCCAGCAGGCTCCCAAGGCACAGATCCAGTACTGGGGTCCCTAATCCCTGTGCACTAGCTAGGGCAATGAGATTGTTAGCAGGAAAAACACCCCCACAAAGCTCCACAAAGTTCTTATAACTTGGTCCCCATTGGGCCCATCTTCTCCTCTTCCAGTGCTACCTAGAGTCCTTTAACATGGAACAGTACTCTCAAAGGACGAGAAAAAATTACTTTAAATATCTATCCCCAGTAATAAACACAATGAAGAATAAGAGAAGATGATGCAAACTGTGTTTTGAGAGGTAAAAAATTGCTCTAAATTTGGAGAATATTTTAGATAGATGTTTAGAGTAACTCTTACTAGCATGAGATGTTCAGTATCTTTCCATTTAAAGCTTTGTTATCTGCCAGTGATTTAGGAAAGTTTCACAAATGCACACTTACTGTCAAATTGCTGTAATGTATTTGGAGAAGGAAGGGTGGGGAGGACTGCATACCTTGTAATTTGCAAATACACACAATGAGCAATACTGTCATGCATAACAAAACTCTAAAATAAAAGGGTTCTCACCCATAATCCCCAGAATTGATGCGCTGAATTAAGTCTTGGCGAACAAGGCATACATCTGTTGAACATTTCCAGAGACTGTTGAAACATTTGCTGAAAGGACAAGAATATCATTAAACAAAAAGAAAAAAACAAAAGAATTGTCAAAGGAAAAATATGCACTTTAACAGCAGAAGGCAGATGGAGGGGGAAAGAAGTGTGAACAATTGTCACACACTGTTTATGAAAACAGAGTGTCATTTCTTCTTGCTTCACCACCTAATGAACTGGAACAAGGTGGGAAGGTTTACAGCTTGTTAGAAAGGTCATATCTGAAAAATTTTGCTTCCATCTTTGTGAGACCAAACCAGGGAATGTAATGTTGATGTTGAATTCCTGAAATAATGTGATGTTTTGAGGAAGTTTTACTCTGGAAATCCAGAAAGGGTTTTGCGGCCCCAGATAACTTGCTCCAAGGACCCTGAGCTGAAGTCAGCACAGTGGGGGTTCCAGCCCTGTTTGGGCATGGCTGGAGCTCTGGGGCTGCCCTGGGACTCCAGTCCATCCAGTGTAGGACTGGGTTTTGGAGAGGCAAAGCTCAGGCAGCCAACTGCAGGGCTGACAGCACAGCTCCGCTGCCTGCACTGTCTGCTTCTGCCCCAAGGCAGAGAAAGGGGTGCTCAAGCAATTCACCCCTTTCCACACAAATGCATATATATACACTGATATATAGTGTGTATATATATATATGTATGTATATATATCGATATCCTTTCCTTACACATTAATGTAAGCTCTCATTACTGTGAAAAAAAGAAACCAAATAAGGAGGAAGGATCTCATAAAGTTCAATGATATTTGTTTGGTCTGTATTCTGGTCAATGCCCAGGTCTAGACTGAAACCATTTCAGTTTAGGTTTGACTGAGCAGGAACAGAATTAGGCCAGTGAGGAGGAGATTTTAATAGTGTTACAATCATATCTTGATTAGAAAGTCCAGTTTCCCTCTTGCCATTCTTCTAAGTGGACTATAATCTACTTTCACAAAACTTTAACACTTAGCACTACTTTTGCAGCCATTTTGATTTGATTACATGTTTAATATGAATTTCAAGATGCTCTCTGCCTTAATTCCTGTTTCGTGACATATGCTAGATAAAATTCAATTTGCTGTTCTCTGAAACATTACCAGGAATTGCAGTTGTCTTTAATTATTGTTCCTTCTCCGTAATATCGGCCATCTTTATAACAACCTGCCAACATAACATATAGATGTGTGAAAATAAAATAATTCTCCAAGTGAATTACTGAAAACTCTTGCTACTATTGTATTAATTGGTTGTATGCAGTATGCTTGAATTATTTAATTGAAAGTCAGCAATATGGTTCCAGTTTCTTCCAAGTAATGAAGGCAGTTTAATGTATTCAAAATACCCACTGAAAAATTACTATCTTACATATAAATGAAAAACAATTATTCAAATAAAGTTATTTTCCAGTAGTAGAAAGAAAATGTTTCTAATAAAAATTATTTTCTAATTGGCAATTAAAATAGAAATAAGTTTTTACTGGTATAGAACTTAAAAAAACTAGTGAATATTCCAAACATGTTGTAATAAATTCTTTTTCCTTGCCAGATTAATTCCTCTTTGAAAAACAGACAGATCAATTACATTTCAAGGCAAATGTGTTTCATGCACCCTCAATACCCACCATAAAACCTAAACTGAGTGATGAGTTCTCCAAAAAATACACCCCTCTCACTTTTTTTATTCGATAACAGTTCACTGTGAAAAGATTTTGTGTGTGTTTCAATATCTTCCACATAAATAGTTTCATCACTGGATTTGATTATCAAAGCTTCAGTAGAATAATGATCCAGAATACCTGCACAGGGAGTTGGATTGAGTAACAAACATTTAACACACGGGTCTGTGTTTTCCAGTCTGTTCTGATAGGTGAGCCTGCAGACGTCAGGTTTCTTCCCCTGCTGAGAGGGTTTGGACTCCCTTTTCCTCCATTTTCAAGAAGGTTTAACACAGTGCTGACTTCAAATTTGCATGACACCACACTTTTCGCCCCACCACCAGAGTGAGGAAGGCCATGCCCCTCTCATGCCCAGGGCTGGAGTTTGTCTGCCCAGACACGCACACATATTTAGGCCTCAGCTGCCCACATCTCCTGCATTGCCATGACAGAAACACACACTCTAAGCCCTACATAATTTCATAACAAAGTGCAGAAGTGCAGTAGAGGTGATTTATTGACTGTAAGTGCCTTTCTTTCTCTTTTGGTAATTCATTAGGCTACGGGAGATAACACAGGTGAAATAAATTCCACTGGAGTAGTCTGGGGCCCAAAGTGTCTGCTCTAATCCAACTTCAGCTAAGAGCTGAGGTGTTTTTCAGCAAATACTCAAAGCAAATTACCAAAGCGCCAGAGTTTGTCACAGTATGTCACAAAGTCAGCATCAGACAGTATGTGGAAGGAGGATCAAGCAAGATATTTCAAAAATATCAAGAGAAGGAAGTATTGATGCAGCATTTTAGAGATGGAACAGACCCTCATTGGAGCTCTGCTGGCAGGGTTCACTGCCTGTGCCCAAGATAAAATGCAAACCTGGACTAGTACAGAAGCAGCTTTCTAATGATGTATGCTTAGAGAATTGAAGATTAACACCATGTCGTTTCTTTAGCCTAGCCAAATTAATATTTTGAGGGCGGGGACTACTGTCTGAGGCATCAGTGAGACAACAGAGATATCTAAGCTAAAAGACGCATGAGAATACAGCGAGGTTGTCTGGCTCTGAATGTATTAGGTTGGAATATTAATACATTAAGTGGGAAATTAATTAATTTGAAGATGCAGCTTGATGACTTTGTGAATGGGCTTTTATGATGTGAAAGTCATGATTGGAAAGAAGAGCATTTGATAAATGGACACTTCCTTCCCAGTCCAACATTCTTATACCCTTAATGGTTCTTATTTCGTTTGCCTGCAGCATTGGTGTGAGTACTGAAGTACTCACACCAATGCTGGAGTGAAGTCAGTGAAATATCTTCAGGTTTACTCCTTTGTAGGTCAGATCATGACTGTCATGTAAAAGCAATTAGCAAACTCACTGGATGTCACTTTTACACCACCAACAGGGAGACACCCAGTGTGTCTATTTTGACAGGGCTTTTTGTACCATCAGAATAATTGAAACAAAGAGATAAAATAAATAATAAATACAGTCCTGAGATAAAGCTCAAAAAGTTCTTCTAACAACAAAAATTAAAACACTACTATAATAAAAAGACCCTGAACTTCCATTTGGTATCTAAGGCAGGAATGTGCAGTTTCTTCTGAAACTACACATGAAAGCCATAAAAATAAACTGAAGGCTGGGTTTATAAAGGCAGAGTCAAAGCAGTTCCACATAGTTAAATCAATACTGACCCCAGCATGGTGCACCCCCATGGTAGAAGTCACAGTGTAGCTTGTTTCTGCTGTACATTAAGTCAGGGAATATGTGGGGATCCAGAAATAAACCACTGAGCAGTTTTATTGCTGTACATTCCAGCCCATGTAAAACACTTCAGTTTATCGGTTTACTTAAAGAAATATGATTCAGGAGGCTCTGAGAGCAAAACCTCTGGCAACCAAAAGAGCAAGATCTTCCAAGTAAAAGGTACTTCGGCATATGTGGTCTTTAAGTGCTTAAATAATTCTTAGCCTAAGGCAGAAGTGTAGTCTCAGTTGCTAAAAGTCAGCTAGCATACTTACGTCATTTGCAAACATGCTTCCTGATTTGCTTAACCTTCAGGCATTCAGTCCTACTTGTTTCCCCTTTTTTTCATTCCAATTCCTCAGACATTCCAGTTCTAGAAAGATTCTTTAGAGATGGTTTTGTTTGTTACTTTTTTTCCCCCTTGCTTTATTTTGGCTTTATTATTCTTCTTTTACCCTCTAAATGACTTATATAATGAATATCCAATAAAGAGATTTTTAAAAAATGTAGACCTTCTGTCACTTTAAGGACCAGAGAACCAGGATTTTTTGTGAGATGACATATTTAAAAATAGTATAAGATCACCTATAGGACAAGTAAAGGTACTTGAATACTGTAAATATAATTACTACCTCTGGCAGGTATGTTAGGAGCTACAAATAGTGAACGCAAATGCAAAAAATTGGATTAAGAAAGCAGTAAAAATATACCCCTCACCTATTGCCTTATCTAAACCTTCTGTTACACTTCTGCCTTTTAGCAGCAGACTTGTGGCAGTGACCACGTGGCAAACTGCTGCAGGTTTTGTAGTGATCCAATTCCATGAGACAGTTTGCCAAAGTAGACTCACCAGCTGTCAGCTCTGGAGCAGAAATGAAACTACATGGTTATGTAGAGCTTGCAACAAAAACCTCATGTCAAAAATAATATACACCATGGCACAAATAAAAATGAAACAAACGTCTTTATTTACAAGGAGTCCTAGAATATTCTTTTAGACGGTTAGAAACACTTCGGAAAATCAAAAATTTTTTGCAGCATTTCTGTCACTCCCACTTATCAGGTTTTGGCCACAAGCCTAAGAGCACAGCCTCCTGAAGAATTTGTGTTCTGAGTGCTGAACTGCAAGCAGCAAGGTTATTGCAAAGAGAGAGTTAATTTTAAAAATTCACAGCAGTATTTTGTTGATTTTAGGCTTTTGAAACTTTGGTACATTCTCTACATCTTTGGCCAGATTTGGTGCACTGACAGTAAGAAGCTACATAGTCTTAAAATCCATAATACCAATTTGCTCACCAGCAGAGATTTGGCCTATCCACAAGTCAACGGAGGACCAGCTGTTTGCAGATTTACTTTTTTTTCAATCTTTAGAACTAAAAATAATTAGACTTAGTTTAGAGTCGTCCTGGAGGGACTTCCACTGCAAACTAACTAGTAAAAAACTAAAATATGCCACAAATCCTTGTTCTAAATGCATCCCTTCACCTACTCCTTGTTCTGGGCACATCCCATTTTGTCCTACACCTGAGCTGTTGCCAGAAAAAGTGTCCCACAGGAAAGCTATGCTGCATCAAAACCACTACAGAACACCTCAGGGCAGTATCTTTCAGGATAACCCTCAGTTTTGCTGATGATTTGTTTGTACTGATGGACACAAATATTTAGCATTTGCTGTTCATCTCATGTTAATCTGTGAAACCCTATTGAAATTGTTGAGATTACACTAATTTTGACCCAATGAGGTTATTCTCTGAGAAGTTTCAAGTAAAACAGAGGTTCTGTCCAAGAGAAATACAATCAAATCAATGCTAATGTCCTAGAGACAAAGAAATAACAGCAAGTATAATTCTTACTCCAATTTCATCCTCAGTGTCTTTGCCCACTATGTCTTTAGTCACGTTTTCAGGATGTACACTCTAAAGATTAATCAGCAATTCTACTTCCATGTATATTTTCATTGTGATGCACTAAAGCCAACTGAGTATTTTCTCTCAACTTACCCCACGCTGGAGGAGGCCAAGGCTCCTCTGACCTGGTGGGCTCCACAGGGTGGTTGCAGACATCCCAGTAGTCAGCACAGCAGTCTACAGGCCCGGGAGAGCCCGAGGTGCAGTACTGGTCACAGTAACATATAGCTGCCCTGGAGACAATGGCAAAGCTGCAGTCGTCATCTCTTCCTGTGCAACAGCCTCGTATCCTGCAGGACCTTCCCTGATACAGACTCCTTTTAATCCTGTTCCACTTAGCAGAACCACTGTCTTCTACGGAGTAAAGTCCTCGGGGGAAACGTCTTCTAGAATCAAGCTGCTTTGCCATCAATACTTCACTTGCAATGCAATATAAGAGCAATATCTGAATTTTGTGCCACATTATTGTGCCTCTAGAAGCCTTTTTTCAGGCTTTTTTTCCTTCACTTCCTCAGAAAATGTTCATTTACTCTAGATGTAGTACCTCCAGTTAGCAATCAGAAAGAAATCTGAACAGAAAACTGCAGACTATGGTTTTCTAGGAAGACTCTGTATGTGTTAATTATTAGTCAGATATGTTGTAAACTGATTTATTTGCCCAAGATACAGAGGTACTGGAAACAGAGTCACAATTATATATTCATCATTATGAAACTTCGGGAGCAATCTCTTGCAAGTGAGAAAGTTTATAGTAAAGTTTCGGAATGTATGAAATACACATGATCCAGAATTTTAGTTCTATACTTCAGACTTCTAAAATCAAAACAATGTGAGGAATGAGTACATGGTGTCAAAGGAAGCTCTCTTTCTTTTCACGTACCTATAACCAGCATGTTCTCATTATGATTAGAAAACCTTTAACATTTAGACTGTATTTCATGTTTTCTGATAAGCAGGGTTACATCACTGGAGTAAACTTATCCTGCATCCCCCATTTCAATTTTATTTCCAGTGATTTATCTTAGCCTTATATGCTTCACTTTTTTCACTTGTTTTATTATGGGCAAATTCAGGGGAAAAAAAAATCAGGTGATATTCAGTATAAACTATTACTCAAAGGTATTCTTTTAAGGTTTGCATTTCTGTAGTCAAAATGAACTTGGCAGTCATTCTAATTAACATAATAAATATTCACTGATAAGTGCTCATTCCTATTTAAAAAGGAAATGGCTGTATTTATAAATGCACAAAAAACCCAGAGAGGATATGAAGGATAAGTCTAACAGCCTTTGCTACTTGATCTGTAATCTCCAGGTTTTTGAACAGAGGGCCTAAAGAAATATATGTGGTACTGCTGCCAAAACTTAAAAGATTCAGAAAAAAGTACCAAAGAACTTTGAAGTTCCTATCAGAGATAGCACATAAGGCTTAATTGAAATAAAAACCCCACCCACAATTTCACATCTGAACAAGACAATTTAAGTCTCCAAAGCTGAACAAGCAGAGGTAAAAACCAGTCATCTTTCTGTCTCCATTTCTTAGCAAGTGAGAGGAACCTGGAGAATTTGATGATGGGTTGTTTTCTAGGGAATGAAGGGGATTTTTCCCTGTGTGACTTCAGCTGGGCTGCTTGGGAAAGCATGGCATCAAAGGGCAGTGACTTCTGAAAGCACAGCCGCTGTGGGTGCATTGCCATGAATGGTAGAGACATCAAGAGGAAGTGTGTGTGTATGTTTATATATTTGGGCTTGTAATCGAAATATTGAAGTCTTCAATACAATTTCTTGCCAGCAGTGCTTTTATTGGACTTGCCTCCTACACTGTCCTTGTCACAACTAAGGAGCTGCAGATGTGGGGAAAATTACATCTGACCATAAAATTTTTATTTTGCTTTCTTGCAGGCAATCTTCTGTGTGAAAGATAACAGAAAGGCCAAGGTCAGCAACAGGCAATCACTGTCCATCACATCAATAGTACATAAATCTTAGCCTTCAAATTTGCTCTGCATTTTTTTTTATTGTTTTGTTCATAACAGAAAAATCTGGACAAACTTAATTCTGTCACTGACTGCTATAATGCAACAAATATAAGGGAGAGGAGAAAGGACGTGTTCATGGAAACAGTGAAGTGCTCTCTGGAAATTATGATTCATTTCTTTTCCTTATGTCTGTGCAGCTCTGTCAGCTCCAGGAGAATGATCTCTGATTTGCACTGACATTAGCAAAATTCAAATCTCCTTTGTATTCCAAGTCTTCAGAGATACTTTTATCTAGTTATCTGCTTGCTCTGGAAGCATAAGAAAGAATAAAAGCTGTCATATGTAGTAAATGTCTGTCAGTCAGATTAAGTGAACAGGCAAATCTCTTTAACATTAAAGACCTGCTGATGATAAACCAGAGGCAAGGAATTTGCTTGGAAATCACTTCAGCTCATTTACACAGGAGTCAGATTTCTTTTAAAGGAACACAAAAATCAACTTGTGCTTCTAAGCAACAAAGTTGATATAACCCACTTTTCCCACTTGATGGTTTGTGTTCAAACCTTAAAAAACCCCACAAAACTATTCCACTGTGCTTCAGCAAACAGATTTTTTTTTCAGTATTTTTCCTCTGTAAGCCAAGCAGCTCTGTCTTCAATGTGTGAAAGCATGCACTGAATTATCTGTAACAATTTAGAAACAGCTAGACATGATCCTTTTTCTCTGTTGAAGATTAGCCTATTTCAAGCATAACAGCTCTCCTAAGATTTTGAGTTAGGGTCCTAGTCCTAGTTCTAGTCAGCACAGTAAAGTGCAAAAATATATATTTAGTTCCTCTTTCAGCAGTCTTTGATGTCTACCCTGGAGCTTCGGAAAACACCACACATTTGGCCAGAATTCAAACATTAATAGCACTGAATGATCGGTGGAGTAACAAATTAAAAATAAAAAAAAATAAAAAAGGCAGTAAAATAAAAAAAGGCAAGAATCTCTTTGAAGATGGACCAGGATTACTCCACAGCCTTTCTTTCAAAAGTTGTCCTAATTTGTCTGACTGAGCCTACTAGGCATCATAAAAATCTCATCCCCTTCAGAGAAGGGTAGGATAGCAGTGGCTGGCAAGACTCTGGGTGCAGAAGGTGGATCCCAGGATGGACAGCAGAGCCCACTCCATCAGACAACTGTGACACCTTCCTTTCTCCTGGCTGCCACAAGCAGACTGGAGTCAAGCCTTGTGCAGCAGGAATTGCAGTACTATGACCTTATGCCAGGATAATTAAAGGGACACCCAGCCAGTTAAGGAAGAAACCATGACACCAGACCCCAGGTCAGCCATTTGCCAGGAGGCACAACTCAATGCATCAGAGAATCCATGTAATTACTTATCTCCAGTTTAAACTCTGCAACGATACAGTCTATCCCTTTCGTTGAAATCAAATGGAAATTTAACTGGTGACTCCTGGCACAGAATGCATCACTGATTTCTAGTGGCCACAATTCTTTATACTTACTACTCTTTTTTATTAATCGTTGCAAGGCAGTAGCAGTTTTCAAAGTAAAATTACTTCAACAAAAGTATTACCTCACAATGTATTCTCTTTAACTTGTACTAATGGCAAATAGGATTCATCCTCCTAAGTTGTGAATGACTAGCTCCTAGATGTGTTTATGCAGAGACAAGCCGTGAGTTAAAGTGATTTTCTCACTGTCAATTCAGTCTTTGTATGTTTGGAGCAGGCATAGGAATGGGGGTGCCTTCACCCTTTTGGCAAGAGCCTGGCAGCTCACTGCTGTGGGTTGTTGGTGTGGTAGCAATCAGTGCCACTTTCTATTCAAAATTCCAGGGCTGCCTATCTCAGCTGTTATGATGCTAATCCAGGTTACATGTAACTCAAAACAATGGTCTCTTACGTGAAAAATTTCATCAGGTGTCTAAGTCCTGTCACAATGTGACTTCTTATTCACAGTCTCTGGGACCAATTCTCCCACTTCATCAGATATTTGAATCAACAGATTTAGGATTGGAAGTAGAGGAAGAGCAACTGACCCAACTTGGGCATGCCAAAGAAATCCCAGTCCTCACACACAAAGATTCACACACACAAACGCCCAAGAATTCAGAGTCAACAACCTCAGATAAAAGGAAATTATTTTACAGGTGTTACATATATACATTACATAGTATATTATGATTACATTGTATTATTAGAATTATGATTAAATGATTGCTATGGCCTCACAGCCTTTTCACCCTACCCACCACAGTAATTGACCACACATGTTTCCCACTCAGCTGCATCACTTGGTCAATCTTGAGGAAGCAGGTGCCATCTCATTCTTCTTGCCAGCCATGTTCTTGCACTGTGTCAAGGTCAGCCCACGCTGGGCTCAGCTCAGTGAAGCCCATGAAGAGTGGGGGACCCTGTGCATGACCCTTGTGTCCATGCAGTCATACAGCTGCAGGTGCTCTCCTAAATGGTGTTTCACTAGGACTTACAGAACAGCTAGCAGCACTCATTGTGGCTCATACCTTAATAGGAACCTCTCAAGAAACACAATCAGGCATGGAAATTTTGGCAGTGACCCCAATATAGGATGGACCACATGCCACCTTTGTTATGTTGTTAGTGAAAACTACTGTGAACATATTAACCTGTGCATGGCTGCACATAGCTTCAGAGACGTGATGTTTACTTTGAACTTGCCAATACCAAACCTCATCAACCAGTCAGAGGTGAAGGAGACAAGGATTATAGTGCATTTCATTGTCAGTATGAGCCCTCAGAAGGTATTGTGCTGGTGTTGCAAGAAGTTATGCACATACCGGCATTCATCTCAACTGTGTGGTCCTATCTGATCCCACCAGTGAATCTTAGAATCATAGAATCATTAATTTTGGAAAAGATATTTAAGATCACCAAGCCTATCGCTGTGTTCTCCACTAAACCATGTCCCCAAGCACCACATCCACACACCTATTGAACAGTACCTGGCATGGTGAATCTGCCACTTACCTTAGCAGCCTATTTCAATACTTGACCACCCTTTCAGTGAAAAAATGTTTTCCTAATATCCAATCTAAACCTCCCCCAGTACAACTTGAGGCCATTCACACCCTATTGCTTGCTACTTGGATGAAGACACTGATCCCCACCTGGCTACAACCTCCTTTCAGGTATTCACAGAAAGTGATAAGGTCTCCTCTGAACCTCCTTTTCTCCAGGCTAAACACCCCCAGCTCCCTCAGCTGCTTCTCGTAAATCTGTATTCTAATCCCCTTGACAGGCTGATCCTCAGAGTTGCCTAGTTGCCACTTTCTCATTCTCTTCTTTCAAGGACTTTTTTATACCTTAAAGTACAGATTTTTTTCCCTTTTCTATCCCTGAGTTGCTACTCTTACCATCCTAATAAAATCCTTCTCTCTGCTTCACTTTTCTCATTATGCGTAGCTTTAGCTTGTGAACTCCCTGAGATTTAAGCAATTTTCTCATTAAAACTGAGTCTAGACCACCGAGCTGTGCCATACCAAACCAGGCTTTGGACGCCAGCCAGCTGAACCCTGGGGCCAAGGGCTGTCCTTATTCTGATGCAGCATCCAGATTTTCTCAAGTATGTCACTGTCCAAATACACCTCTTGTGCTGGACACATTTCCCTTCTGACCACTTGGGCCAATTTTAAAAAGTCATTTTCTTGATAGCTTGAGAGTTGCAGCACATGGCAGCAAAAGAAACATCACAAGTATGCACGGGGGCAGGGGTGGCCTCCTAATAACATGGTGTATCAGGCTGCAGGAGAAGTTGAGGCAAAAAGAGGATCATAAGCCCTTACTAAACACAGGCAGTCATTTTGATCCTCATGGGAATGTATATTTCACCAGAAAATAATTGCTAAAATCAGGGTAAAGGCATCAGAACCTGGACTGAATATATTACACTACTGAACAAGCAGCATCCATTCATTTTCTAGTACTACAGAAAAAGCAATCACTTTCATATTGTTTTGCTCCGTATAATCTCTCCTTAAAGATTTTTTTTCTCCTAATACTTTTTCCATTGGTTTCCCAGGATAGGGTTTCTAGACTGTAATTGCCAATATAATCTCATTTTTCATTCATAGATGGAAGCTGTTTGAACACAGAGGGAAACTGTTTCTTAAAGTATGCACAGATCAACAAACTCACAAACCCAAAGGTCAACAAAAGGTTTTCTCCTTTGTCTTTCTTCTAATCTCAGTAGTTCTTTCTCTTGCTTGTGTTCCTTTCACCTGTGGGCTTCCGTCTATCTCATGGGTTAATTTAAACTTAAAACTAAGCCATGTGAACAATTCTCTCAGCTAGACATGCTGGAATGGATTTGGGCTCTACAAAAATGAAATTCAAGAGGAAAAGAAATTTGGGCTTGGAACAAATTCAGAACAAAACAAATGCCTTAAAAAAAAATGGGCAGGAAAGCAGACAACTTTGAGAATCACACAGATCACATGGCTTTAAATATTAATTTTTCCCACTTCAGTGCTTTACTGGAAACAAGAAATACTATTAGGTCCTTGGTGGGTAGATCTGTAACAGCTTCTACAGTATTTTTAACACATTTATACTTATAGATGTGTTTATATGTGGGGTTACAAGAGCAGGCTGTAGGCAGCCTTGGCCTTGATGGCTTGCGGCTGTGTCCCTGGGAGGAGGGAAGGCCAGCATTGAATGCAGGTGTGGTGATTCCTACAACAAGAAGCACATGAGTAGCCCAAGGGATGATGGGTATAAAGGGCTGTGCTGTAGGATCACAGAGCAGCAGATACTGGGTTGAGTTGGAGCCGACTGGGTGGATGCTGAGCTGGTGCCTGCGGGTGCCAGCTCGTGCCTGCTGATGCCTGCCTTTGCCTGCCACCCTGCTCTATGCTGGACTCTTTGGACTCTGATGTCCGGTGCCTGTGTTTGCATGTATCGTGGTGATAATTGGCTGAGCCTTAGAAGCTCTTGGAAGCCTCCAGCAGTATAAGCCTCACGGACTGCAATCCACTTGGGGGAAGTGGAAAAGCCGGCCGGCGCGTAATCCCTGGGCGGGGGTGTGCCCAGGAGAGCCGTGAGTAGCCTACGCATGTAAGTCCAGGATTGGACTGCCTTGGGCGACCGTGCCTCTGGGAAGGACGGTGAGCCGCTGTAGCTCTTGCCCAAGCAAGTCTGGGATTGGACTGCTTTATGGGTGACCGTGCCTCTAAGAGGGATGGTGAGCCGCTGTAGCTCTTGCCCATAAGGTCGGTGAGCCATTGTAGCTCTTCCCATGCGTGATTACTGCAGATGGTGCCACAATGTTATACTGCAAACTGTGTTGGCCTGGTGTAAGGCAATATCTGGAACTATGTTGCTCCTGTGTATGGCAACATTTATATGTATGAATTTTCATCTATTTTTTAAAGTTTTCTATACTTTTTTGTTCTATTTGTATGTGTTGATTTCTCTCCCCACAAACTCTCTTGAACTCACTGAAATGCTTTTTCAATTTTTTTTCCACCACCTGGTTAATAGGTATGCCTTTCATAAGGCCTACAAGTTAACTTCTGTTATTTTTCTATTAAGAAAGAAAATTACACAAAAAAGACCACTCTTAAGTGTGTAGCAATATTTTCACACTATTCTGACAAATCAATATATTACCTAGAGAGACTTACTGATTGCTGACCTTTTCTTCTGTTTTCACAGCTCCAGAGTCCAACAGCTTAAAAGTAGGCTGGATTGAAGTCACACCAGGTCCAATATTGCGAGAGGCTGAGTAGCCTATGGACTATTCCATTTAAACTGTTTTTAATTTTAATGTTTTTACTTATAGTAGTATTTCATAAAATAGTTCATCACATTAATTTTAATGGAAAGAGAAGGGCTTCTCATTAAAATACCAGTCTTAATCACAGTGCATCAGGAGATAAAATGCTCCTACGCTCTGGGACAGGGCTGCGATGCAAAGGTCCTGAGTGTGTTGTCAGAGTCCCCTGTGGGGTGCCTTGTGGTTCAAAGGACCAAGAGATTGGGGACAACTCAGTTAACTCATGCAAGTGTAGGCAACCAGATTCCTTAGACTTTCATAATGTATTTTGAAGGCAAAATGTTTAAGATTCAGGCTTGGACAACATCCTGTGGAAGCAGCACAAGATCAAAAACCCAGCAGCATAAACGGGAAAGCAGTGTTTCTTCCCAGTGTGCAGGAGTGCAGATGGTAATTCTGCACCTGGCACTGTCAAAAGGGCCGTGAATATTGCATGGCAGGGGAAAATCACTGTGCATGTTCACTGCTGACTGCTCTTGGTGCTGACACAAACGTGAATAATCCCTGGAATACTTCACAAAATACAAGTGTCTGTATGGACGCAAAATGTGACCAAGGTTAAGCACGCAGGAGCATTCCTTTCCCAGCAATGCTGAAATATGTTCTCAGCTATCTGAAACCCACGGAGCCAGATTTACATGAGTAAAAACAAGAATCACAAAAAACCACTTTGCAACAAAAATACAGCTTTATTTAATTTCAACATTTATATTATTTCTAAAGAAAATATGCTGTGTTATATTGGGCATCTCTTAAACCAGCAAGCACTTCAAGAAATGGCATATTCATGTGTGTATCTCTGGGGTTAATTATGCTAGTACATAAGATTATCTCTTGAAAGAATATTTGATTGTTATTATTGCCTTGCAACTAGCATACCGGAAGCAATTTTTTTTTAAATAAGACTGGTGCTGTGGATTCCTTCTCAATATAGAAACAGGCTTCAAAATACAGTTTTAGCTCTTGATCCTAATTTGGGGCTGCAAAAGAAGGATTTTTGCATGAACACAATTTGTCAAAAATACAGATTAGTGAGATGCATAACACACACTGAGTTAGTGTTAGTTTTTCTAGTTTATACAACCTGATGATCTGGCTAACAAATAGAATTCATAGTTTCATAGAAAAAAAACCCAGCCCTAAAGATCTATTCAGCCACCTCCTTTGTGCTCTAGCTGTGGGAGAAGATGAGAGCTGGCAGACCAAATTTATCTTGTGAGAAGCTTGCCCATCTTTGCAGCAGCCTGAGGCAAACTGCTTTTAGCACTTAAATTTTCACAGGGCTGTAACTGTTCAAATTCAAACTAAATCTCTCTCCCTGAAATTTAGACCCATTTCTTTTTCTCCTACTCTCAGAAAAGATGGAAAAGTGACTAACATCCCTGTATAATAGTCCATTATGAAGAGACAGAAACTCTCCTTATTTCTTATCTTCTGTGTGGGGACACTGAAGCCTTTACATCTTTTCTAAATCTTCCATTTGTTTCTAACATCCTATGCCACTGATTTCGCACTAATAGTGAAAAAAAATGAGTAATTATCTTCATCATATTATAAGCATTCATTTCAATATCTCCCTGAACGCATCACCTCTTCTACTCAGGCTCAGTTTGTCCTCCCCTATAATCCTCAGGTTCTCACCTGCAGTATTATTGTCATTCCTTTTCTGCCTGTACCCTTCATATTTCTTTGTATTTTCCTTCAATCAATTGTATCATAATTATTTCAAGCCACTCTTGTAATGTAAGTAATTTTTTTTTAATTAAAAACCTGGATTCCATGCTGCTTGCAAGTCCTCCCAAGTGAGCATTATCTGTAAATTGGGTAAGCCTATTGTCCATGTCATTGAGAAAGTAATTAATGGCAAAGTTTTACAGTGCTAGAGCTACAAGACAGCATTCTGGAAGTCTGTGAGATGTTGTCCCACTTCAGCAGCAAATAACTCTTCTCAGAGTACTGCTTTCCAATCAAGTATGTATCTACCTTATATGAATTTAATTTAGTCCATATCTGCTTTGCTTGCTTATGGATGTCGTGTGGGACTCTTGAAGATACACTGTACAAAACACATCCTTATATCTGCTTTGCTGTCACAGAAGGAAATGAGATCAACTTGATAGGATTTGTTTCTGACGTGTCCCTGTGCAAATAATCTTATCTTACCATTCTCTAGATGCCTACAAATGTGTTGTTTGACACTTTGTTCCAGTGCCTTGGAAATGCTGTTAGGACTGAATTTTCTGTAATTCTTTAGAATTTCCTTTCCTCTTTTGCTTAGATAGAACATTGTGTTTGCCTTTCTCCAGTTTTCTGGGGACTTACTCATCCTGCTAATCACTCAGTGTTTGAGAAATTACTTAGGTTAAGTATTTTAAGGGTAAATTTCATTAGGCTGTTCCATTCTGAATACTCCAATTTACCTCAGTATTCCTTCAGGTTTTATTTTCCATTTCTCTCCATGGTGCTACTCTCAAATTCTTAATAATAACTGAAATAAACTTTTAGTCATAATTAATCTCTTTTTTTGTGAAGACTGAAACAATGAAAGAGAAAAAAAAGGCATTGAACCTTTCAGCCTTTTCAGTATCACCTATTTGCTGACCTCTCTTGCTAAGTATTACATTAAATCAGCTATCAAGCACAGTACATTATTTGCAATGTGGTGATGTTTAACTCTAGCAGACCATTCATTTAATTGCACTATGTGGTTATGCTCAAATGTAAAAAAATTCATCTTATTTCCCTGACATCCTTTCACAATTTAATTTCAGACTATACCTCAATTTCTTCCAACTGTTTGACTGCATCCCACTTAAAATTAATTCTATTGTGACTTTATTCTGTCATGCTAAGTATTGGAATTATTCTGCATTGGTAATTATTCATAGGAAATCATTCACCAAACATAACCATCTTATTATCCAAACACTGAATTTTGTACGTAAAGCATCCTATCATCTTTTTAAACAAAATGATAAAAGTTTGATAAAGTGACACCCAAAGTAGTTACATATTCAGATTGTGACTGTGATCAAGTTAGAAAAAATAGTAATACTCACCATCATATCTAAACAGAACCTCTTTCATTGGAAACCTATAGAAAAATGAAAAAAAAAAAGGTGAAAACAAAGCGAAGAGGAGAGTAAAAACTGCAATATGTTATGCAGGAACAGTTGTAAAAACTGGTGGACAACTTCATACGATAATTTTCCTTTTTTTTAATCATTGGTTTGCTGCACTCTTAATTTACAGCTCTGCTTACTGAACCAGGAATGATTTTTCATGCATTGACATGCTTGAGGAAGTCTTCTGCACACAGCAAATTTCAACAGAAAAGCATCACCTTGACTAAGTGCACATCAGAGGATATTTCACACTCATATTGGTTTTCCACTTTCCACTTCTTTTTTGAACCTCCTGCTGGGAGGACAGAGCATGTGGCTGCCCTTGCACTCACATGACATAGGTGTTGCTTTCCTCCACCTTAGCAAGGATTCTGCCACAGTCTCCTAGAACAGCCTGGCACACAAACTGAGGAGTAGGGTAGACTACAGAGTGGACAAATAACTGTCTGGGACACTGGTCTAAAAAGATGGTATTCAACGGTTCAAAATCTCTGTTCCAGGTGGTATTTCAGAGGATGCTAAGGTGACATCTCCATCTGAGATCTGAAGAGCCTGTATGTCTAGGAAGTCTGTGAATGTTCCTAATTTGGAGGGGTGAGAGAGACTGATATGCCAAGGGTATGACTCCCACCCTGGAGGACTTTGCCAGACTGGAGGAACGGACTAGCAGAAGATTCGTGAACAAAGGCAAATACAAAATCCTGCCTGGGGCAGAGGACAAGGAGGGATGGAGGAAGTGAATAACCCATGCAATGACACAGGCCACAATGACTGGCTGGGAAGGAGCTCTGCCAGGAAGGACGTCAGGTCTAGCTGACACCACACTGAATGTGCATCAGTCCAGCCTTGTTGTGATGAAGATAACCCCAGATACACTTGCATTAATTAGAGCATAGCCAGCAGGTTGAAGTTATTCCCCTCTGCTGGGCACTACTGAGGCTGCATCTGGAGTGTAGTTACCATTTTTGAGCCCTCACAACAAAAACAGTTTTTGCTTTGTCAAGCAAGCAGAGGAAACCAATGGATGACTACCAGGATGGTTGCAAGTGTTTGTGGATTTCTGGGAAAGATGTGTGACAGATGAGGGGTGGCTACAGACAGCACTTGTTTAACCTGAAGAGTAGACTAAGGGGTATCTATCATCTTGTTTAATGACAGCTGAGATTTGCATGGTGAAAATAAACAAGACAGCAAGTGGGGAAATTTTAATTAGCCATAAGGAAAAATATTTTATATCATAAGAGCGGTCAAACACTATAGCTAATTTTAATCTGATTCTAAGATTCTAATTACTTATGCATTACTTAAATATAGAAGGATTTTTAAAAGCCTTCTTCAGCCTACAGCTATGTTCTGACTACCTATTCAGGACAAATTCTTTTCCTCTCAAACTATTTCTCAGTACTCCTGCCATTCTTTGAAGGGGACCAATAACAACAGCTTTTTCTTAATGCCAGGTAGAAATAGATTAAAATTGCAGTTTGAATCACATACTGATATTTCAAACTTTCTCTTTATCATTCTTATATTTCTACCTTTTCAGACTTTTAAATGTAAACTAATAAAATGAATATATTTACAGCAATTCTTTTTATGCAATCACCCTACAAGTAAAATTCTATAAATGTGTATAAGGTTTTTTGCTTGTTAAAGCATGGTGATCTAATATGCTCTTTTGAGTTAGTAGGCTATAACTGAAAGTTTTTTACTTAAAACAAGGAGATATAATTGCAGCTGTCCATAAGTATTGCCTGAGTACCTGTTGCAATACAAATTTCATGTTGTACATACAAAATCTTTAAAAAATAAAAATTTTAAAGCATTTTTTAGATATAAAGTAAATAGAAAGTTTTTATTTGAGAATTTAGAAGCGTGCATTGTTTGGACCTGCCTTTCTATTTATAAGTATCAGAAGGCTACAGCCCTTTCAGTGGCCCATTCAGTTTAAAGGTTAAAGAATTTGTCACAGCTAACACCTGAAAATCTTACTCCTTTAGTAAAAGCAATAGTTATTCCTACTTTTAATGTTCATTTGCAGGGTCATTAAATTTTCAGCTAAATTAACTGTTATCAGGATATGGAGAGAGATTAGGGTTGCAGTCCTTGGCTTGGTCCACATAAACTAAGGGTGGTGAGACCACTACTCCAGAGAGGAATGGGCAGCAATGTTCTGCCAAACCAGTCTACACCAGCTCTTCACTCTCTGGGGAACAGGGCTGCAAACTTATGCAAGATTGAAAGCAAAAAGTGAATGGTACATCCATGACATGACACATGAAGAGCCTATGTTTCTGTCTCCTAAGAAAGCACAAGGAAAAACAGTCTTTTTCCCGAAAACATCTGGAAAGATCTGTCCCAGCACTGAATGGAAAAAGGAGGTGCTTGCATAAAGTTGACATTCGAGTGAGAGTGTTTCCAGTAGAGTTCCCTCCACTTCCATTAGGTATCTACCACATCCCTGTCCTTGCTTTGACAAGCTGGAATCTTCTTTACAAGTTGGAAAGGTATTGAGCAGTACTCAGGAGCTGAATTGTTACAGAATAATTCAGGCCCAGTGAGGAGGACATTTAACTGGAGAACATCACTTTGCTGTGATACTGTCATTTTTGTTTAAAGTAAAACCCTTTACATAAATTCTTTAGTAGAAGGACACCTTCATAAAATGGGTACATTTTCCTCTTATAGGTAGAATCTATCAATGATTAATACTATTGTTGACTTCTGAGCAGGAACACTCCTTAAGTAAATAAAGACTAAGAGCAGTGTATAACAGAACTTTGGACCTTATTGACGTTTTCATAGAATTTCAAATTTCAAGAACTTTTGCTACTTTGCACAAAAGACAGTCAGTGAAATCCTGTTGCCACTGAAGTCAATAGGTTCAGCTTTTCCTCATGGGATCTTTTTATGAATGTTGACTTTAGAAATGCTATTGATTTCCCAAGTAAATATTGCAGATCTTTCATGAATAACAAACAGATAAAACTGAGTGATTACTCAGCTACAGCAAAAGATTACATGGACCTAAAGTAATTGTATTAATAACTCTAATTAGTCATTTATTAGTAATTGTAATTGTAGACTTGGGATTTTGCAAACCACAGATGAATAAGGGTAATGAGGACATACTTTTAGCCCCTGCACACAATGTTTTTTTCAGATTATGCAGGTACATATGCCCCATGTTCTTTCTAAAGGTTCTGACTCAGTAATATTCTGAGACTGATTATAACACCATTCACACATAGTAGCCTGGGCAAACACTAGCTTTACTTGAAAGGAAGACAGTAGGTATCAGAAATTATTAGCATATTGCTTGGTTATATTTCAAAGAGTATCCTTCAGACCTCCTCCATTTAAAACACACTGGTTGTAGAGGAGGATTTCACAAGGAGGAGAACGTCACTTACTTATTTTCTTGCTTTCACAGGGAATTCACAAGTCTTACTTGGTGCATGCTGTTACAGAGTAAGACTAAAATTACACAAAGAATAGAATGCTATTCTTCTGGATACAAGGGTAACTCATTTTATTATTATTATTATTATTATTTCCAGTGAATACTTTGCTTTGAGGGAAACAATAGAAATTACTAAGGAGAAACTAGCAGCATGTTCCCCTTATTTCCTCTCACTTCTTCCTAGAGGTCAAGGAGGTGTTTACATTTCACAGAGCATGTGCCCATCCATTTGTTTTTTTGGAATTGCACAAATCACACTGGCTTTCTCATTCTGAGGGAGGAACATTGCAGGAGAAGTTAAGCATGAGCCTATATATAATTTTAGATAAAGAGGGCAGATAATAATTTAGATAATATAGGACAGTGATCTAAGGGTCTTATGATAGCAGTAAGAGTAATATTGGGCTTATGACTTGGCAGATTTTTTCCTAATCAGTTCATCATCCAAACAGAATTCACTGATAAAAAAAAAAGACATTTTAAATTAGGTGGGGATTTGTGGATTATGTAAGCTTATAAGGTGTAAATTTGGTATAAAGTCTTCCTGGAGTCAAGATAGGTTCCTAAATAAAAAGGAACAATGCAGGTCCCTGAAAGATGTTGTGATTTTAAAAATCATCAACCAAGATCTACCTCACTTTTTTAAATGCACTGGAAAAGGAGAGCATTATAACATACAATTCTGAAAACCCAAGCATATAAAAGAGAAAATGGTGAAAATGTGTTTGTTTTTCAGAGATGGCTCACCAATAACTTATCTCTAAGAAGCCACTACCCTCAGGGCAGCTAAGAAGACTGCCCCAAATTACTTGAGCTGCTTCTAGTTCTGTGTTGCTCTCCTGTTTGTCTCCAAGACAGCATAAATGTTGATCTCCTTCTGGGTATCAGTGCTATATACTTCCATTTCCAGCAATAGATCTCAAGGGAAACAGATGCCTTTGTTCAGTCCTTGTTCTTGACTGAGAATGAGAAAGAGGTGTCATCTCTAGATGCATTTGTGTCTTCTCTGCCACCCATTAAACATACAAAGAAATCGCTCAGCCTTCACATGGCCAGCATGGTGTGCCCTGGTCACCTCCTCCTGCTAAAAATGAGATTAAAAATTGGGGAAAATATTAGATCACTTGCTCTGTACAAGTGAGTTGAATAGTTCTATGAAGAATATTTTCTTTGATTTGTAATAGATAAAATAGTAAATGTGTCATCTCTTGACGTCACTTCCTGAGCAGCTTGTGGTGAGCCCGGCACAATTCTTCCTGATATATCTACATGGACTGGAGTCCACCTGCATAGTCATAGTTGCAAAATACACATTAGTGACAGGCCCCAGGGAATCAGCACAAATAGTCAGCTTACTCAGCTGTACAAAATGGTATCTGACACTTTTTTTCTTTTACTTTAAAACATATTATTTGTCTCTAGCTAACGCTATAATAAATCATCCAATAAGACGTTAATCAAAGGAAATACAAAGCATACTGAAAACAGCACTTATAGATCTTCTTCTTTCCCATTGATTGTCTTTGGTCATTATAAATGCAGCCACAATGTCATCAGATATAATTGTTCTACAGGTCACGGTACAAATTCTCCCACTATTGTAGTACATTTAAGCTTTTAATATATTGGTTGATAGAAATTCTGTTCAAAGTGCTTGTTTAAAATATAAGCAAACTTTTAGAAGACATTTGTATATATTTACCTGCCTTGGAGCAGATCAAGTTGGCCTCTAATCAAAGGAATTTTGCACTTCTGTTGTGTCTGCCTTTACTATGTCAGTACAAGATCCTTCAGTTTCTGAACTGATCGTAATAATGCATCAGTTAAATTATGTGTCTTGTCTCTTAGAGAATTCTCTTTGAAAATATCTGTCTTTCCATTAGATCTGCAAAATTCTCCCTCAATGTGCAAATTGTAAAGCAGAAGGATGAGAGACAAAGATCTAGCTGTTTGCTTCCCTCTATGTTATTTTCAAATACAGGAAAATCATCTGCATCAGCAGAGGCTGCAAATATATACACACACACTTATACAAATACACATATATATATATGTGTATATATACACATGTTTTAGAGTTCCTGGTGTATTGCAAATCTGCTTAATCTCAAAAACAAATTTATCCTCAGAACTATGAACTCTCACTGCCTTCTAGTGATATACCACTACTTCAATAATATTTCAGAAATTTCACAGCTGAAATGGAAAAAAACAACCTATCTGAGAAGATCTGCCAGGTATTCGTGGCCTAACTTCACTTCATGAGGGCATTTTGGGTCTTTCTTTGAATAGTTCCACAGCAGACACTGTAACATCTGCTTTTGAAAGAATCAAGAAGTGGCTCCTGGGAGGCAGAGGAAAGGGGATTGATGGTGTAGAAACAAGCAGAAATGTCAAAGGCGAGGAACAAAGGAGGAGATTTGGAAGGCTGTGATGGAGATTCAAACAAAAAAAGATATGAAACAGCTCTAAGTCCCTGATACCCTGCACAGAGAGGCCAGGGATGCACACGAGAATAAGAGGCTACAGTAGTGCCTATATACTCCTGGTGCAGAACAGCAGTCTGTTGATCCACCCAACAAGTGAGATATCAACCTCTTTTCATTTTTATCTTTTTTCCCCTTTTTTTTTAAAGTGGAAACTGAGATAAACTGTGAGGATATATTGATATCCTGTCAACAAACTCAGAATTCAGGGAAATCCTCTGCTTCCAAAATGCAGAGGGCTTGACCCCAAAACTCCCACAATATGTTCAAAACTAAAAGCAAGCTACTCATTCGGTAGAAATTATTGGCAAACATCCATTTCATTTATTTAAATTATCATGTTGCTTTTAGACAAACTAGAATCTAATTTTACGATAATAAATTTAAAATAAACTGTTTATAAATATGCAATTATCATTCCTATCTGTATTTTTAAATTCATTAAAAAACTAGTGAAGTAATTGTGAACATGCACCTGGTAAAAGAGGTCTCGGTAGTAAAAAATTCATTCTTGTGTAATAAATGTATTCATACTGCTGTTATTGGTAGTAAGTTATGCCTTCATAGGTGAATTTCTAAAATAGTATTGAAAATGTCCTGTAGTGAACAATGTTCTATGACATTCCAAAGCCAGAGTAAAGAGTGTGATAGTTAATTGAATTACATATGTTTACTTCAACATTGAGGCTATAATTCAGCTTGATGCTCATGACCTTGTTGGATAAAAGGACTTCCCAGTGCCAGCTGAACCTTTTTAATTTTCTATATGCTCTGTCTCAAGAGAAAATTGATAATGGCTAATAGATTGCTTCTGCTCTCACTGAATGAATTGTCTATGTAACCACTATGGTCCTAGAGCTTTAGATATATAAATGTAGTAGAGAATTGGCCACTGAATTTAGACTTCAAGAAAATTTGTATCCTTCAAAGTCAGATAAAACTGGCACTGAATTTTGATACTGGGCAAACTTGAACTACGTTTGATGTTTTCTTGACTGTCTTTTATGAAATTCTCAGTAACTAATTATCCTAAGTGCTTCTGGTAGCTGTTGTAGTATCTGGTATTTAAAACAGGAGCTATATCAGCGGCTGAAAATTGTGGAATGTGTTATTTAAATATGGCTGCATAATTAAACAAACGGCATAATTTAACCATTCCCACTTGCTAACATCCCAGCACCACATACCAGGAACCTGAAGCATAAATGTTAGTGTTATTTCAAATTCATATAAGCAATACAGGCAGCAAAACAGCTCTGTTTTTTCTTCATTGATCATTAAGGACAACTAATGTTTATGTAGTCTCTGCACTGGACAAAAGCAGTTTTGGAAGCTCAGCACATTTCTACTGATCAACTTTATATGAGCGACGCAAATAAAAGATAAAACTAGCATGGAAATGCTTAAACCCATCAAATATCAAGTGATTACCTCCTTAGAGATGAGTGTCTCATTTTCTGGAATAGGCACCATGGGATGACTGGGCTGCCAAGCCAAGATGTCACAGGTTGGAGAGAGCATGAGGTTAAAAACAGGAAAAAGAAATTCATTAGCAGTTCAATTTTTACATAAAATATCACTGGAATTTAATATTAAAGCTAATACCCTCAGACATACAAAGGATATCAAGGCAATGAGATCTAATTTGTGTTCAGCAGACTCTTACTACTCCTTGTCTGTATGAAAATCTATTTCAAGGTATGGCCTGGTTTCTGTTATATTCCCATAATTAAAAGGGTGGGGAAGGGATAGAGCCCTTCTGAATTTCAAAGAGGCATTTCAAGTAAAAGTCACAGCAAGAGCACCTGCTTTATGATACATTTAGTATGAGATAATGCACATAAACTTGTTCAAAACTGCAACCATATTTCTGTCACTTTGAATACCCGTCTTCTCATATCTCCTCCAAAAGAGCTTTCCTTAATCTGAAATTTCATAGACATAAATCATACAAACATTTCACTAAAAAATGCTGTGTAACAGTAATTGGTATGTGCAGAAAATTGTTTTCGATCTTGGTAACTTTCCAGTGTTTTGAATATTATATACCTTGCATCTGAGTAATGAAGTTTGATGGCTGTGACTCAAGTGAAGAACCGTACCAACTTCAATGAGATTTTTAATTAGAATCCAGGTAAATAGATCAGCTGGAGCTTATAAAGGCAATGTTAAGATCATAAGCTTGCGACATTTTCTTATAGAGTGACACAGAGACATCATCTTTAAAGAAAATGTTGCTGAAAGTTTTGTGATTTGGTTATTTTAGAATTCTCCAAAAACAAGATTGGAAGAAGCCTGCTATTTTCAGTGTATCAAAGGCATTAATTTGTTTTGGCATTTAGATCAAATAGTAAATCAACAAATTATGCGTTGCTTAAAAATGTGTTGCTCTTCTAAGAAAATCAATTTTTACACTATGCTTTTTGAGAAGCAAAACTGATCTGCTAAACTGGCCCTGTACACAAAGAAATATACTGAAGTCGAATATACTCTAATTTTCTGCAATTACTTTATGGATGTGCTATGTATTTCTCTCTTCCTTTATAAATTTGCCCTGATTCCTTTCCAGGGAAGAAGGAATCTACTTTAGCAACAACAGAACCTTTGAACCATTTAACTTCTTTTATCATGATTATTATTGCCAAAAATGAAAAGTCAAGGGAATAACTTTATGCAACAAGTTTATTTATTTATTCAATAGATTTTTACAAAGGAATAATTTCAGGCAAAAGAAGGTTAAGGAAGGGGTAAGGTGCCTAGACTCCCTCAGTGGTAACATCCTTCCCTCTGAAGCTCATGTAGCTCCCAATGTCAATCAGGAAGCTGCCAAGGCATCCTCCAGACCTCACACCACCCCCTGCTGCAGCACACACAGGAGGTGTTTGATGGTCTGCGTGGCAGACAGAAGGCCTGTTTCCAAACCCAACATCCCATGATTACCAAGGCTGGGCAATCGTTGATGATACACAGGTACGAAGTTCTAGCAACACCTGTGGTATCTTGGCATGTGTATTCCATTGAAAAAAACCCTAGAGTTGAGATATTCATTGCCTCATCAGGATGTGGCACATCTGTATCCCAGCCAAAGCAAGAAGGGTCAGCCACAAAGAGATGGAGGAAAGTATTGTTCATATTCTGTTCACTTTCTGATGTATGGCTAAGCCCTCTGAGAAGAATTGTCCACTGCTCACAAGAAAGAAAAGTTCCCTGGTCAGGCGGTGCTCTGAGAATGGAAGAGCTCTTTTTCTTAAATTGCACAGAGAGCAAATCAATGACAAATGCACTTCTACTGTGTTATCTTATCCTGGCCTTTCTTGCCAGGTATTTATTGCCTGCCCCATTAACCTGAAATGCCCCTCTGAGTCATGATTCTACGTTACCCTTTTTCTTGAATATGAGGTCTCAAGTCCCTCCTTAGACCTGACAAAAGTAATTACTTTTTTTGTCCGAGAAATATATTTGCTTCCCTTATTTTGATAGCACTCTCTTTTCAAACTAAAGAGCCAAACTGTGTGACAGCCACCATAAAGAGGAAAATTATTTCTATTTTCTGGACAGACACCCTTAATATTGATTATCCTGGAGAGGTTAAATTGAAAGAAGGTAAGGAATTCACTAATTAAGAATGAAGAAAAGAAGTTAGTTAACAATATCCAGTTCTCTCTGTTTCCACAATGTTTCTCTGACCTAAAACTCCTGAAGTTACCACAGAAGAGTCTATACATTCTACTAGTCAGGTGGGTCTAGACTTAAGGAAGTCACATATGGCTCATTTATAAAGAACATTAAGTAGTACTTTAGTGAATATGGAACACATAAGCCTAGTGCTGAACCCTTTTTCTGCTGAAATAACACTTGGTCTGGCAGGTCCCTGAAAGGATGGTGTTGGGTTCTTCCCTGGCATCATACAATTCTACCTCTGTCAGCTGCAAAGGAAATAAATGCCTTGGCTGGGTGACTTCATCCTAAAGAACTGGAAGCCAATTATCTGAGTTATTTCCGTCAAGTGTCAGTGCAAGCCAAACTGTGTCTGGCTTTCTGTAGAAAATGTCCCATACCTGTGCTGAGTTTAACCAAAAGGCTATAGAGTCTTATTCTCTCCTTCCTGAGTTTTCCTTAAAAATATGATTTTCTGGTGTTCTTGAATGCGCACCACACAGACAACTTAAAAGTACCAGAATATGAAGTAGGCAGAATGAGGCTGGATTAACCCTTTCTTACTAGACATTTTGTGACTACCACCCCTCAGAGTCATATAGGAACGTGCTTGTGTCCACCAGATGAGGTGTGAATGCAACGAGGACTTTGTACTTTTTATGGGTGTGTAGTCTCAGTGAGATCTCATCAAACTCTGTCACTGGCATTCCTTCATCTTTAGGTCAAAGCAGCTGGTAAGAAGCCCTACCTCCTATGCAAATGTGAAAAGATTTTCTGTTGATCATGGGAGATGAATATTGCTTTTATAATTTCTACTCTTGTTTCCTTTGACAGTTACAAAATTCTGCATTACTCTTACAAGGTTAATCAATAATATTTTACTTTTCCAGACATTACTCAGATTTCTCACAATGTGACATTTTTTATTATTTCTAAGAATAGTGGAAGAGCAAACTAGACGAATCTGCATTTGTGGCTGCAAAATTGTACTGAGGAGAACAGAGTATCTTTACAATATGTAAGTATTAGCAGCATGTAACTACAAAGAGAAATTATATACCTGTCCAAAATAACCTCTTACAGACTTAAACAAGGCTTGGAAAGAGGTGGTTATATAATATCTTCATCAGACCTTTGCTCATTTAGTTCTGTAATCAGCAAGACATATTTGCCTTTAAAAGGTCAGTTGATCTTTATTGTGGTATGAATCACAGCTGCCTCTGAACTAATATAAAGCTTTCTGAATTGTTCTCAGTGTAAGACGTTTTTCATAAATCTAAGTCTCTCTCTAGAGGGTCTGCAACCTTTGCTAATTGAGGCAGCGGTTTAAAACTGGAACCTGTAAGAAATGACATACATAAGAAATAAGAATATTTCAACTATAGTTACCAGAGAACATTCACATTTACACTACTCTGTCAAGTCTTTAATGACCTTTGAAAATAGATTAGGTACTCTAGACCCTTATTAAACATAGATACATGCCTTTACAATAGGAAAAATGACCGATTTCTCAAAGACTAAAAACATTTATTTAAACACGCACAACAAGCAAACATCTTTATAAAACAGTTTTATGTCTCTCCACTTTATCTGAGTGATAATGAACATGAAATACTCGGTACCAATAAATGGTAAAACACCCACAGCAGCAGAGCAAGGGCTACTTTCAACTAAGGGGAAAGAAAATACTATAATGTAAAGGGGCAATTTATAATTATAATGTCTCTAGTCTCCTTGAAATGACACAGTATAAAATCTATTTCAAAGATTCAGTTGTTAAGCACCGAATTCTTTTGCATCTTATACTTCTATGGAAAAGTAGAAATAGTGATCACAATATAGATTTACGATGTGCCTTCCGACTTATGCAGTAAAACATCCTGACAGACTTGCAAATCCTTATTATACACTACCGTAGCTGTGCATTTTTATTTTGAAGATTTCAAAACTCTTTCCAGGTACTGCTAAATACCTGCAAAAAAGAAACAACTCTCACGTAAACATGGTTTCCTGACAGGTCTTTACCGGACACAGGTCTGGAGGACACCAGAGTGTGGTGAGACTGAGATTTGAATCTAAATAGAATGAATCATAGAACCATAGAAAGGTTTGGGTTGGAAGGGACCTTAAAAATCACCTAGTTCCAGCCCCTTTGCCATGGGCAGAAACACCTTCCACTAAACCAGATTGCTCGAATCCCCATCCAACCCGGCCTTGAACACTTGCAGGGATGGGGCATCCACAGCTTCACTGGGCAACCCAATGCCAGAGAATACCAGAAGCTGGAAGAGTAACAGGGCTTTGCAGCAAGGATTCCTTATCTATAAGTGGAGTGGGAGGGAGATGCATGCAAGCTCAGCAGTGCATCAATTTTCCTTGGGCTGCTTTTTCTCAGATCAAGTTTAACTTCATGTGCAGGGCCAGTCCGTGATGGATTTGACTGACGATTTTCTGCCAAATTTATTTATCAATGAAAAATACCAGTGACAAAAAAAAAATTAATCTTTCTGCAAAATATTGTGATTTCTCTTGCAAGTCTTTGCTAGTAATTTAGAAAATTAAAGTGAAGTATTCAGTTGCAAGAAAACCCATCTGTAACTAAAATATTGTGTTGTCTGTCTTGGATGTTACATTTTGGATCACTTCCACAAAATATTAAAATGTGTTTCACTATCCACTTTGTGGCAATCACGTTAAGAGCCTCTCTTTTCTGCTGTGGGCTAATGAAGCGCTGCAGTTCCTCGCAGGGCTGATTTCACTATTGGTGATTATGGGAGCTAGTGGCCAGCGAGGATTTCAGACCCATAATGAAGACCTGAGGCATGAACACCACAACCTACACTTTCACAGGGTAAGGCAGCAGAGACAAACCTCTTCTAATCACATGGATTAGAACTATCTGCTTTCTAAATGAACAAAAGCTCACCAAAGAAATGCAGGGTCCTACCATCAACAGCTTCTCCTACTGGACATAGGACAGAAAGGCTCTCAAACTTGTCTAACTACCCAGGCCAAAAGCAGTGCCACTAATCAATTCCTTTTATTTCTTTGGAAGAGCTGTCTCCAGAGAAATGGGTAGCAGAGTTCATTCCAAGTGATGCCAGACTTAGGACACCTCCACATTAAGTGCATGTTCCTGGGTCTCCTGTTGTGCCTAAGATACCTTCAAGCTCTGTTGCTAATTCAGTGGCTTTGAAGAAAGCAATTGATTATGTGTAGAAAATTATGATCTTTCTAAAAAGTACTTCAAGAGAAACACCTTTCTTTACAGACGAGCTGAGCAGGATCTCTACACACATTTTCTGAAGCCATTATCAAACTAAGTCAAAAGCGATAGAAATGTCATCTAAATATGATATCAGTAAAATAAATCATTAAGCCCAAGAAATGCCATAAAATAATATACAAAGAAGACACAGCAATACTAAGCATTAATATTTTCCCAACGGAGAGGTCCAATTTGTAGCACAGCACTAATGAATGACTTGTTTACCTCTGATATCTTTTTCTACACCAAAGCAGTTTTTCTGGATCACAGATAGTGGATTGATCAACCACAATACACCTACACAAGTGCAACAATTAAATATCAAAGTTCAAAAGAGAAAAAGGAACTGTCTTCTAGAAAATAAAAGCTGCTGGGATGATGTCTGGGAGAAAAGTGCTTTTCCATGGCAACCTTGAAAGGCTGCTGTATTCACAGAATGTCAATTCCCACTATGCTACTATTAATCAAATACAAACTCCAATGAGTAGGAGATTGGATGATGGTGTAAACACCACTGATTTCATTTAAAAAATAATAAAGATTCCCTTTAAATATTCTGCTTACCTCTGAGCCTGGAGACCTGTAAGTGATTATGAAAAGTTGACACTTTCAGCATGACTACATTTAGTGATTTCAAGAAAATTCCATATAGGCCCAAGAAAAAGATTAAATTGACTTGAGCACAAAGTTGGACATTAAAGAGAAATTGTCCTCTGCTACTGTTATAAGTAATGCCTGACCAGAGAGAAACGGTAATCTTTTAACATTTCTCACACCTTTTGCAAAAAGGCAGTTCCCTCCAATCCATTTTCAGAGGCTGCGATGCTAAATATTTAATGAACAGGGAGATTTTCACTGGGGTGTTCATAAATCGTGTATTCAGCCCTTGCTGACAGAAAGAAAAGGCAGTTTGAAAGTCACTAGGGACTTAGAGGCTGAAATACACCTACTCATCTTCTGCCTCTTCGCTTGGACAGGTCATTCCTTTCTCCTTCAAAACGATAGTTGGTTTTCTAAAATCTAGTGGTCTCTGCCCTGACAGATATTTACATCAATTGTGCCTCCTATAAATCATAGAATCTTAGAACAGCGCAGATCGGAAGGGTCCAGCCTTTTGAGGGAAAGAGAGCCTAGGTGAGGTTACCGAGCACCCTGTCCAAACTCTTCTCAAAAACCACCTGTGGTGAGGGCTGTACCACACTCCCGGGGAGCTTGTTGCAGTCACTGCTCCCTCTCACTATAAAAAAAATCTTTTGTATAACAAGATGAAAGCTCTGCTACTGCTAGTTGAACCTATTGTCCCTTGTCTTCTCCATGTCTCTCCATGTGGCTCCATGTGAAGAGAGAGCCTCTGTCCTCTCTACAACTATTTTTTAAGTACTGGGATCTTGTGAGGAGATCCTCCCTGAGCCTTCTCTTCTCCGGGAAGACCTAACTCCTTCAGTCTTTCCTCACAGGACATGTTCTCCTTCTCAGCATTTTGATCATATTTGTGGCCCTTTTTTGGACTCTCACCAGTCTGTCTGCATCTTTTTTGAATTGTGGACACCAGAACTGGACACAGTATCCCAGGTGCAGGGTTGTGCTCTTCCAGCCTACACAGTTCCCCCTTAAAGGCTGGAGAGATTCCTATCAGAAGAATGTTTTGGTGTAAACCACAGAGCTACACATTTCCTCAGGCTCTTCATCACTGCAATACTTGTATATAATTCCTTTTTCCTGAGTTGTTCTGTTGCAATCCAAAGGAAAAGGAGCTTTCTTAATAATAAAATTTTTAATTCATATGATTATTCAAGTCCAAGGAGTTTAAATAAGAGCAGCAGCACCTGGTGTCTGGGCAATAGAGTGGGGAAGGAGAGGACAAGAGAGATAACAAGACAAGTAGGCACAGAATCAGCTCACTTAGATGGGCAACATTTTTATTTCAGAAGCAGCCTGTTCACAGATGTGAGGAGAGACACAATACCTTGGTTCCAACTGCCTCCTCCTATCAAAGCTTAAAACCACATTGTGAAATTATTTGGGACACAGGTCATAGATTTCATCAATTTGAACAGTTATAATCCACAAAAATTGCCAGGTCTATCTTTCAGCTGCATCCATGGAATTTCATCATCTATAGAGATTCAGGTACTTCAAAAAAACCAATCTGGCACCAAGTCAAGCCTGCCTAAACAACCCCGCAGTGCCCTTTTGATAGGCATTTCAGATCAAGACAGCTGATATTATCTTAGACCTCGAGGCAACAAATGAAATGATCCTGGTTTTAGGACCTCACCATATACAGTCTCTCTAATATAAGACACAGGTGATCATTCTGGTTGTTTCCATTTCCCATTTCTGAGGGAACACTTGTTTAAGGTAATTTTTTAACAGAAGTGCAGGTGGAGAATACCTTCATTCACTGTGACCTCCTGCCCCTTTTCAATACTGTATTTGTAACATACTAAGAATGGTTATAAGAATTTATACCAGCAGGTTTTGCCCTCTAGTGGAAGGTGGAGCAAAACACAACATATAATTAGAAACATAACATTCATAGGACACTGACCACGTGTTTACTGGGTGGCTGGGGAGATAACAAGCGAGCCACTGCATATTATTCCTTATCTTAAGGAATGAGAAGTGGAGAGGGGAAAGTCCAGGGAATTTACAGAGAAAATAGTCCAGGTTTAGTAGAGAACAGAAAGAAAATCCCATGCTGTCAGGAGGTTGTTTACAGAATGTGTCTAACTCTTTGAAATTTCAACAGCTTTTACTGTGTCTGCTGTGCTGTATTTTCTGCTACTTCAAGTATTTATGACAATAAATTAAATAATTTCTCTTTAAAAACATTAATACCTCAGACTTTAGTTGGGTGGTGCAGGAAATAACAGGCAAATATTGTTAGGAATTTTATCAGCATATACTGATTCAAATGTTAAATATTGATCATTTAAACAAAATCAAAATTAGTCTTCCTTGGTTATCAAAGAATGCTAATATTGTAGACCAAAACAGAGGCATTAAGAAATTCTAACTGATGAATACTTGCTTTTGGTATGAAGAAAACCTCTGTTTGTATTAAAATAGCCCAGTATTGCCATCTGATTATTCTGTTTCCCAAAGAACAGCTGACATGATATACCAAAAAATTACACTACCTTAGTTATCTTCAGACATCTTTTTCCTGACTTATTCACTTTTCTACTTAAATTTCTGAGTTTTCAGCATTGTTTTTTATTAGCAACACTAAATACCCATTTTCATTACAAAAAAAAAATGTCTTTAGTGGTTCTATGAACTATTTGTTTGTTCATGTGAATGCCTTTAATGAACCCGGAAACTTGTCAAAATTACAGGATTGTAAAATTTTTTCTGCCTAAGTAAACATGACAGCCCAATTCAGTAAAAATTTAAACAGAACTTTTGTTCTGTTTAAACCAGTCTCTCAGATGTGAAAAGGTGCTTTTGCTCAGGATGTCTCAAAGACAGAACAGAAGGTTGATTTTAGTTTTAGTTTTAGTTCTAGTTCATACTCATAAGTGGGTAAAATGGTAAATTCTGTAAATCCCACAGGATGGAGGGGCCGATATCAAACACTGTTGACATTGCCTATTAACATAAATAATGCTTCTAGTATGGGGAGAGAAAGGCATTTCCAGGTATTTCTTTAGAGTCTGGCAGCTGATCAGCATGTATTCTCTGCAGATATGATACATTTTTCTAAAGCAGTCTTGACTCCCTGTCAAGTGTGCCTGAAACCAGTGACACGTTTCACCCTGGAACTTCCTCTGAAGAGGAAACCATGACATAGCCTAAAGGAACAGCACCTAATGCCTCTGTTTTAACCTCTTGCATCCCAAACAAAGTACGTTGTACATCTCAGAGTGGGATAATCTCCCCTGGCAACAAGGTTTGATCATTTGCAGCCAGATTATGTGTTAGAAAAAGAGGACATGGAAGGGATGTATCTGAGAGGTTCCAAACAGCATTTTTATGAACTTCCACAACTGATGCAGGGGCTCTCTTGAGGTACTGTAAATGCCTTGTGCCAGCTGCTCTTCAAAAAGACTTCAGTTAAGGCATAGGACATGATTTTCACCTTACAAAGCTCATTAGCCAGCCCTGTTACCCACACATCTTGGACTACAGAGATTTTTGTCTAACTTCTCCAATGCTGTTTCAAAGACAAAAAACATCAGCAATGACATCATTCACTTTGTACTGGCAAGAGACAACTGCTTGTCAGGATGACAGATACAGCCACTGGAAAAGTCTCTAGCTATCTCAGGTTAGCCTCCCCTCACTCAGTCACCAAGAAAAAAAGAAATACCCCACTACTTTAGTGTGGGTAAATGTTAAAACTAATCTGAGCATGAGGGATGAAGTAGATTATTCCTTCTTTAGAGAAGAAATAGTTTGAATGAAGAGTGGTGGGAACCTGTCCTAGCTGGTCTAGACGAAGCAAGACCCAACACGAGCTGTGTCAAGGAAAGGAAAAGCTGTAATATTTTCAGGCAAGTTGGACACACAGGCTCATCTGAGATGCATCTCCCACAGCACTTGCCAGCACCGAATCCTAATGACTCAGCTGAATTCTGCCTAGAATTAAAAGGATAAAAGCCTACAAAGCTCTTGAATCACACCACACTTGATGCTCAACTTATTGTACAAAGAGTTGTGTCTGTAAGGGCTATAAGGGTTCTTATGAGCATCACATGTGACGGAAGACAAGTGGCTGAAAGGTCCAGGGTTTGGACAGTCAGTGAGGGAGATGGATGGAGGACACAAAGGGGACTTAGTTGGAGGGATCAGTTTAGTTGGATACAGAGAATGTAGGAGAGCAATCTTCTATGAAAAAGAAAGAAAAGTAAACAGAACCAGATTAATGGGTGCAAAAAAAAAAAGAAGTTTGGGCAGAAAGCAAAGTGCTTGTCTTGCACCTTTTTATGTTTCATAGGTCTCGATGGTTAACCAGGAAAGGTACTCAACTTTCATGCGAATACAATTGATCTATGCTAAGCATTTTCATCAGCATGAAAGTGCACGCACAAAAACCTGCAGTAGATGTCCCAGTAAACCAGTTATACTGGGGTCCAGTGCATCTCCCTCCTGCAGCTCAACTCGTGCTCAAGTGACAGAAAAGGAAATCCCTGAAGGGTCCTGTGCTAAGATAAAATGGTCATGTTGGGGGATTTAATGAGGCAGTGGGCTGGGAACAAAACCAACTTAAAAACAGTGTCTGAGAGGTACAAAAGAAGGCCATATCTGTGTATCAGCAGGAGCACTCCAGGGTTTTTAACAAGACTCCAACAAGACTTTTGAGACATTTAAGAGTTAAACCAGTGAAGGTACATACACAACATTTTTTTCTGCTCTAAGTTGTCAGTAGTTAATAGTGTTTCTGATTAAGAAAACCTAATATGTATGCTGTTTTTGCACCTAAAGGATAAAATCCTTTTAAAAAAGAGATTTTCAAAATATCTGGGATACAGTCAAGGAGGCATACCCAGGTTTTGGCACACATCTTGCACTTAGATTTTGTCAAGGCTGTTGACACAATACATCTTGGATTCTCACCCAGTTGGCTGGCTGTCAAGACCAGAAACTCCCCTGTGCTGTGCCTTTGAGCTCAAGAACCAGAAAATTTGTGGCAAGAGCTGTGATTAGTTCCAGCAGAAGCTAATGCATTGTCCACCAAAAGAGTGAGCACGAGCAAATAGCGGATCAGAGCCCGGCAGCGGTGCAGCCACTTCACACCAGCCTTGCCTCCTGCCGTGCCTCTTCAAAGGCACCAGGCCTGCTCCTGTTAATGATAAACCTTGGCAAACTGGTCACACAGGTTCACACCAAGTGTAGCTAATATCTCTTTAGCTCATCCTTATCTTTCTTCTTCCATTGCCCAAAGTTATTTCTTTTTTAAATGACAAAGGGGTCTGTGAACATTTTTGCTAATAAATATTTGCAAGCACATGAATTCTCTAACACTCGTTATGAGTCATTTCATATAATTATGCAACAAAATGGTTAATTTTCCTCCAAAAAAGGTTTTGTTTCCCCAATTTCAAATTAAAATCTTCATAAAGCTGTCATGTCAGGGCTGCTCAGGAGTTATATCCACTTCCGGTGTATTTCATGGTTCTTTTTTGAATGAAGTAGAACACACTTACAAAATTCCTGGAATGTTACTGAAATGTATGAAGAGGAAAAAAATTCTTTCTCATGAAGGGAAAAATATAATCTCCAGTAAAGGCATCTAAAAATGTGGGCAGCTTAATACTGTTGGATTGGAACCCCGGAAAATATTACACTCTGTCTGTAAAAAGTGTTTGGGGGTGAATATCCACAAGATAACAGTAATACCAGTTGTATATGCTCTCAGTGAGAAAAAAAAAAAAAAAAAAAAAAGTGGCAGCATGTTCTAACATGAAAAAAAAAAGCCAAATACATTGGGATTTTTCCTCGGTTTATAAATTTTATTGGCACATGGGTGTAAATCTATATACACTGTACCCAGAACACAAATGAAGAAAGATATTTGTGAGCTGAACTACATCCTTTCGAGATGATCTTTACTAATTTAGATATTTTTTCCTCTATTAATTATTTCGGATTATCTGCATGAGGTCATTGAGATCATTTGCCTGTTGAAGGAATAATTACTATTTATTTTTAAGGGAAATGGACTTTTCCACAAAGGGATATTCCTTAACGAAATGAAAAGCAAACAAGCTACTCTCTGGTGTGCAGAAAACACGGTGTGTACAACAGAGGGATGTTAAGCTGAAGGTCAGCACTTACAGCTGGCTGCATCATTATGTCTCAAACTGAATGTCACCCACATAGTCACCACTGCTCAGTGTCACACTGAGAAGTTTGGCAGGGCAGGGAGTTACTGCAGAGGTCTAAGAAAAATCGAAAGAGATAAATTAATAACTCTGATGCCATCTGAAATCTCATCTCCTCTCTACCCTCCTCAAAGATGCAGTCTGAAAGGGTCTGTCCTTTCAAGATGGGCTACGTGAAGGAGAGGCAGCAACGTTACCTAGAGAGGTTGTTGTTGTTGGCAACGGAATTAGAAAGAAAGGAAAAGAAAACTCAGAGAGAGGGAGAGAGTAGAAATGTAAGAGCTGAATCTCCCAGCATGGCTGGGAAAATCTTCAAAGAAAAACAGGGAAAGTCAGTAACAGTATGAGCACTTTTGCCCACAGTCACAGCCAATGTCTGCTAAGTTCTTATCTGAGGACAAGCGGATTAGCACCGGCTCTTCCACAGGGAGCAGAATGCCTAGCTCCCAGTCTCCTAGTTTTAATTTCCAGCTCCTATGTCCCGTGAGAGCAGTAAATTTACCCTACTTATGGGGAATATTGGTAGGAACAACTCCTCCTCTTTGGAATTCAGCGACCGTGCAGCCAGCAATGCTTTCACTGAGAGCAGGTGATGGGGGAGAATGAGTCTTTAGTCTTTACAGGATAAAAAACCCACGGTTAGAGACAACCAGTGCAATTTTCAAGCTGTTGTCTTGGCACCAAGCCCAGTTCCACAGTCAGTGCTGCAGCCCTCCTACAGGCACTAAAACCCCTCACAAAAGCTTCACAGATGCTGTAAGATTGTGAACATCCTCACTTGGCATCCAAGTCTCCTCCACCCACAAGGGATATAATATCAGCACCATGAACGTACTCTGGGAGGCAGGAGCTGAAATTAAGAGCATATGCTCTCTAGTTCAGCACTTTAGTGTTTTCCCTAGATCCGCATAATATTGTACTATTAATTTTCTATGAGACCACCACTAGAACCATATAACCATTTCTCACACCAACAAAAACAGTTACTGTCAAGTGAATCCATCTAAATATAAGTGACAGTACTTCCTTTTTCAGAACAAAGATGTCTTAATAGAGATCTTCTCAAATAACAAGTATTTTACAGCAACTTGTAGTATTACATAGCTTAGGACAAAAATACCAATTTATCAGTACTATAAAGTGTACAACATAATTTATTTAAATAAAGGAAGCAAAACTGAACCTATTAATTGTGAAATTAACTTTTCCTTCTATTAAAGACAGTGCAGTATTTGTTTTGTTCATTTTATTGTGTAGCTTTTATATAAAATAATTTTGTCTTTTGTTGTAACAATAACATTGGACTTATTATGCTATCGGTATTTCAGTAATATGTGCCACAAGTAATTTATAAAGTGTAAGTTGGTTGGTTTCCACAGTTAGATTCAAATGTTGTAATGCTTCAAGCTCTGGCAATAACCCCAGGTTTGTATTTGCCTGAAAAGATGAGGTTTGGTGAGTACAGAATTCTTTCATCAGTAAAACTATAGCCAGCATAATCAGTGTCCAGCCCTGATGAAAGGGAGGTCTGAGCTGCACCTGCCTTTGCAGGAAGGCTCTGCTGAGGTGGCCTAGGGCAGAAGCTCTCTGGGAACAGCTCCAGATAATTCTCCTGCTCTTTCATCCCAGGCAAATGGCAGCACAGTACCTTGGCATCAGAAGGTTTTCAGTAAGTTAAAGCATGAATTACTCACTATCAACTCACCTGTAGGCACTGAACTCAAATATTCACTGTCAACCTCAAAAGTTCAAAGTCAAGTTGTAAATCACTATTTTTATTCATTTTTCCTATAATTTATATAACCTCTACATTCTATAGGAACCTGATGCCACCCATATGTGTTGCTGGAACCCACTCATACCACAATTATTTTCCTCTGTACTGCTGCAGTACTCTTGAGGAATTCTTGGATTTTTCTACATAAAATCAGAGGTATGGAGAGGAATGGAAAGAGCTAAAATTAAAATCTTGATTAAATTCTGCTTTAAAAGGAAGACGAGAGGGCTGCCTTTGCTAAAATCTCTAATGTGACTAGAGAGGCATAGGAGTAAGAGAAATTCAATTAGTAAGGTATTTTATTCACATCATGTCTGACAAGAGGACTATTGGCTTCATTTTACTTCCCTCCAGATGGAAGATTCGGAACATACTGGATAGGTTAATAACAAACTCCTACAGGGACATTCAGATTATGTATCATATTTAAGGTTTATTTCCCAATAATGCACACAAACACAAATGCATGAGAAAAGGCTGTCACAGCCATTTATCTGGATTTGCTCTGAGATAATGCCTCAAATATGCCAGCAAAGTTCAAGATGTGTTTTTGCAAAGTGATCCTATGACTTTGTCCAGAGGGCTGTGGGAGAAAACAGCATCTTTGCTGCGCCATGGGCTGCCCATTAATGCCCATCACATGTGGTAGAACTGTATTCTTAGTCTGTGGAGGGACATGGATATAGACCTGGGAGAGGTATGGACCTGGAGGAGCTAGGCACTGGAAGTGACACAGAAACACGCTGGCTCTCCTGTGCAGTCTCTCTTGGAGAGGAAGGAGTGAACCTTGCCCAGTCCTTGCTGTCATTTCTCTTCAGAGAGGATTCAGGTCTGGGCCCCAGATGAAGGAAGCACTTTCTAGTAGATATGGGCTAGACATCTCTTTGACAGGGAAGCACAGATTTCAACCCTCTCTTTTACAATATTTCTTACAGACGTCATAAAAAGGTCCTCTCCTCAACATGCAGGTTTTTACATCACCAGAAAAAAATGGCCCTGTAGAAAGCCTAGCTGCCCTTCACAGCTTGAAGACTTTCCTTTAGCAGCCAGGTGCCCCTTGGGGAATCACCTAACTTTGCAAAAAAAAAAAAAAGGAAGAGACCAGGACAAAATCTATGATCTATGTTTATTCCTTCATCTTTAAGGAAACTAGCTGAGGCTACAAAATCCTTCAGAGTGAGAGCTACTCACCGGCTCAATATTTTGATCACTGATTTCTTCAAGGTACTTTTTAAAAGGATTGGGTTGATAGGACTCCTCCTTTTGCTGTGCACTCTTTCCTTTCACCAGCACAGGACGAATGACACCAGGTTTTGTCTTGACCCATAGCACACCCAGGAGAAAAGAGATGGAAGAAGAATAACATAAAATAACTTAAAATTTACAGAATATTTGTTAGACAAGTCAATTCCAGTGTGGCTGTACTGACTATATTTTTAAAAATTTTATTAATGACATATTTCACCCCCAAAATTATTCAGGTGTCATGCTGCCTGGGATACTTCTAATACAGATTGTGCACAAAAGTGGCAAGAGGTGCTTTTAGGCACAGAACTTCATCATTGGCATGTGTTTATTATTGACAAAAAATAGCTACAGAGCTATCAGACCATGGTTTGTGCGTTTTGCTGGCTGGTTTTTTTTCTGACTGTTCAGCTGCAGCTTGGTAAGTTCAAGTCACACTTTATGCACAGCCACACATCTGCTTTCACACTGGGCTCCTCAAAAGAGTAACCGTGAAACAAGGAAGGACGATCTGTGATGCTGTTAACTTACACCCTGGCAGAAGCATGCTAGGAAAAATCTTTCTGGGGAATAATATCAGTGATTGCACGCTGGATTTTATAGAGTCATAGAGTCACTGAATCACATAGGTTGGAAAAGACCCTTACAATCATTGAGTCCAACCATAAAACTAATACTGCCAACTTCACAACTAAACCATGTACCTGAGCACTCCATCTACACATCTTTTAAATACCTGCAGAATATTATGTCCAATTAGTGGAAATTTTAAGACAGAGTAACAAAAGTGGAAATGTACTATTGATTTTAGGTACTGTAAATGATACAAATGTAGAATGGAATCGTTTACATTGGAAAAGGCCTCTAAGATAATCCAGTCCCACTGTTGACCTACCACTGCCAAGTCCACCAGTAAATTATATCACTAAGAGCCACATCTACGCATCTTTTAAATACCTCCATAGATGGTGATTCAACCACTTCCCTGGGCAGCCTGGAGAAATTTTTCTCAATGTTCAGTATAAACCTTCCCTGACACAACTTGAGGCCGTTTTCTCTTGTCCTATCACTACCTCGCTACAACCTCCTTTCAGGCAGTTGTAGAATGATAAGGTCTTCCCTGACCTTCCTTTTCTCCTGGCTAAGCAACCTGAGCTCTCTTAGCCCCTTCATCAGTTCCGTCACCTTTCTCTGTACTCACTCCAGCCCCTCAATGTCTTTCTTGTAGTGAGGGGCCCAGAACTGGACACAGGATTTGAGGTGTGGCCTCACCAGTGCTAAGTACAGGGGAACAATCACTGCCCTGGTTCTGCTGGCCACTCTGTTACTGATACAGGCCAGGATGCCATTGGCCTCCTTGGCCACCTGGGCGTACATTGGTTCATGTTCAGCTGCTGCTGACCAGCACCCCCAGGTCCTTTCCCACTGGGCAGCTTTCCAGACACTCTTCCCCAAGCCCTGTAGCTCTGCATGGGGTTGTTGTGACCCAAGTGCAAGACCCAGCACTTGACTTTTGTTGAACCTCGTACAATTGGCCTCATCCCATTGATCCAGCCTGTGCAGATCCCTCTGCATAGAACCTTCCTACCCAGAAGATCAACACTCAACTTGCAAACCAGCTGAGGGTGCATTAAATCCTCTCATACAGATCATCAATAAAGATGCTAAGCAGAACAGGCTTCAATACTGAGCCTTGGGGAACACCCCTTGTGACCGGCCACCAGCCGGGTTTAACTCCATTCACCGCCACTCCCTGAGCCTGGCCATCCAGTCAGTTCTTCACTCCAGCTCCCTCCGAGGCTCCCCCAGCTTGAGAAGCCCCTCTGTGCACGCCACTGGAGCACTCTGCTCCTGATCATGCCAGCACCAGAGCCGTTCACCTCAGTGACAGTGTGACAGTATCTTTAAGTGTTCAGCTGGAAAAGTACTATTTTAGAGAACCTGATCAGCATGGATATGTGATACCCATCATTTCAGACAAATTGGATTATTTGATCAAGAAAAAAATCTCTTGGTTAGCAAGCAGTCAACCAAAAAATTTGACTATTAGCTTCTCAGTTTAGTATATCTGTGATTCTTTTTGAATTCTTATAGTAAAATCTGACAAGATGGATTGTGGCATAAATTCTAAATGGAGGCTAAGGGATAATTTTAAAATAGACTTGTTCAGTGAGCCAAGAAAAGGAAGAAAAAGTACACTTTCTCACTGGAATTTTAGTAGTCAAGTGTTCAAAGGTCTGTGATTGAATTTAAACTTTTAAATGAGTCAGTTGTATTCTCCTCTGTTATGACTAACCCATAGAAAATGAGGGGTCTCTGTCGCAACTTATATAGGTAACAACAGGACTGCTGCTGAGCTCCTTCTGTGGTTGCAGCACAGAGGGGCAGCTTGCCCAGCTGGGACTGAGGAATAGGTTTTGTCACAGCTTCCCATCCTCAGTGTCCAGCTGGGTATAAAAATGCAGAGAAGAAACTTGATTCACTATTAGATTTATTTATAAAATAAATATGTATACTTAATAACACCATGCTGTCTATTTGTAAGAGCAATAAACTTCAGCAGTCAGTCTGGAAAAAAGAGAAGCTTACTATGAAAGTAACCTTAAAATGATGCAGCTGAGATTGCTGGATGTCGCATATAAACTGAGTCACAAGATCTGCAGGCATCCAGCAAGGACATGGCAAGAGGGGTGTCCTTTGGAGGGGAGGGTGCAGAGGGTATTTTGTGCTCTGCTTCTGCCCTGGGAAAGGGCAGAGTGGAGCCCAGGGTCTGAGGTGAAGGCAGCAGAAGCAGGCAGGAACACAACGCACCTGGGAAGAGCAAGGCCCAGGGAGAAAAATATCTTCCCTTAGATTTGCGTTTTATCCCCTCCCTCCCTCCCTCCCTCCCTCGCTCCTCTCCACAGATTGGGGCCCTTTCATTTGNTTCAACTGAAAGCAAATCAGCTGTGAAGTGATACCAATTTTTTTAAAGAGTAGTAACTGTCAAGCTGCATCAAAAACATTTACATTATAAAGATCAACTTTTTGAAAAATGCAGTGCTCATTTAACGAATTTATAGTTCATGACTATATCTTTGTTGGATTCACCAAAAAATACTTATTTTTCTATCAACCTTTCAGAAAAGCATCCATAAAATGTCTGTCTTTCAACAGAAAGGTAAATATAAATCTAAAAACAAACACACAGTTGTTATCAAGTCATCATTATGCAGACAAAGGACCTGTGACCTTCTAGCACTCCTCCACACCATGTAACCATGCAATTAAAAGCCCATTGTGGTACCTGAAATCATCAAGGATGAGCTATTCTCCTTTTGTAAGAAACGTCTTCCAATAGCATGCTGTAGAAATGCTTTTAAGGGAGCATTTTCTAAACAACATTGTGTACTTAAGTGCTGACTGAGTCATATGTTTATGTCTGACTCCGCTAACAGAGTGACAGATATCAGCCAGCTACCAGAATTCTAAACACTTTATTAGTACCCTGACAAGCTATATAAAATCTTTGATCCAAAACTAAGAACTTGAACTCTTTCTTTGATGGCAGATGTCATAGCTGACATGCTGAGAAACAATCTAAAACTAAGTTTTGCAGAGGAAACTGTTGGTCTTCCTACAACAACGTCAAAAAATGTTTTTGACATTACCAAAGCCTTTGGTAAAGGCTTTTATGGTAGCACTGGGCTGCCATTGCATGTGTACAGAACTTTCAGCAAATCACACAGGGCCAAGGCACATGTTCCAGAGCTGACCCATAATCAGTGATACTGACCCAGTGCCAGGGCATTCTCTGGCCTGGTTTTGGCCCAGGTCAGCAAGTGCACAGCTATAGGCTGAGCCAGGGTGCCTCTCTATAGGCACTATGGACACGGCCACCCTCCTTCAGGAGCAGAAGGTATTTTGCATGAAAATGCGCCTTGCAGGATATCTGCCTGAAGTCAGAAGACTGAACGTTGGCAGATGTGTGGGCATGTTCGCCTCCAATTTTCTCCCCTGTTATTATGACACCGGTTGCCCCTGAGATGTTGCTGAAACTGGTGGGTCAGGTCCCAGTTACAGCCTCACTCCATCAGTGACAGAACAAGCGGGATTTGCTTGAAACTGAAAGAAGGTAGGTTTAGATTAGGTATTAGGAAGAAATTATTTACTGTGAGAGTAGTGAGGCACTGGAACAGGTTGCCCAGAGAAGTTGTGGATGCCCCAATCCTGGTCAGGTTGGATGGAGCTCTGAGCTCCATCAGTGGTCTAGTGAAAGTGTCCCTGTCCACAGCAGCGGGGTCAGAACTAGTCACAAACAGAGTTCCTCAGAGATCTGCTCAGGAACCTGGGCTTTGAATTATGGATGCAGATCAGCTAGAAAAGAGTGTCTGGTAAGGTGGCAACGTTTGCTGGTAATACTGAGTAGGGCAGTAAAAGCAAAACATCAATGCAAAGAGTTACAGAGAGATCTTACAATCTTTTATCAATGAATGATAAAAGGCAGTTGAAACACAACTGAATACAGCATTGATACATTTCACAGCGAAAAACTAAACTACATCCTAAATTTGCTCATGCTCATGCACCAATGAACTAATTAGCTGAGAAACCAGCTGTCACTACTCAGGAAATGTATCTTGGCTTTATTGTGTACAGTTCTGTGCAAACATGGGCTTGCTGCTCAATACAAGTAACAAGAACTAAATTAAGTACTATAAATCGTTAAGAAAGGAATAGAAATAGCAATAAAGGACCTTATTGCTTCCTCGTGTAAATAGAAAGTTCAGTATTCAGAGCTATACAAGAGCAGTTTATAGTTTTAGTCTCCCAATCTCAAAAAAAAAAAAATCCTGAAAAAGATATAGAAAAGGGCAAGAAGGATCATCAGTGATATGGGAGAGTATCCATACTTTTCAAAGAGTGACCAAGCAATTTTTAATTTTCTACATGAAACAGAGATGACCGGTAATGTATTATTCTTAATACCTAGAAAATAATTGATGTTATTTTGAAAGTGAAGAAAGAAAAATTAATTGCTGTTTCAGTACAAGAACTGAGGTCAAGTCATAGGTTTAAAACAAAGAAATAAAGTACTATTTTGCACCATGCATAAGTAACAAGTAAAGCCTATTGCTAGAGAATGTTATAAAGACCAAAATATAATAAAATTCAAAAAGTACCTGGAAAAAATAATGAAAGAAGATATATTCAAAGATTTCTAGGCAGAAGGAATTGATTCAGGAAGTCCCTAAGATTCCATTAGTTGAAATACAAAGGGAAAAGCTCTCATCCACATCTCCTTTGTTCCCTAAGCATTCATAAGTGGTCACTGTCACTTGGGAAGGCTCCATGATTTCTCTTCTGACCCTTCTTCAGAAAGTTTGGCTCCAACAAGATGAAATTGTGATCAGAGCTAAAATGAACATCTGAGATAGATATATATATAGAGAGAGAGAGAGAGAGATACACAAATATATATCCCTTTCTTACTTGATCTTTGATGTAAAGCAGAGTGTAAGAAGAAAATAGATGCTAGAATCTTCTTGCATTTAAACAAAATCATAGAAGTGGAATATTAAAAGAGTCCAAGAACCAGCAGCAGACTCTACTACTGTCATACATCTCAAGATTCAGCATGACTGTAGTTTGGCCCACAGGTTTCCAAGCAGTGTCAGGATCTATAGCTACTTAAAACAGGTGTGTATTCAGCACAGAAAAAAAAAGCAATACAGCTCTGTAGAAGCAATGCAGCTTTGTAAAAAGATATTGACAGCAGTTTTTTTCGAAGAACTAAGAAAGCAAATAACAATTAATAAAATTTTGTGCTTGTGCAATTTTGAAAATTAGCATATCACAGCTGTGCTATACATACCAGCTGACTCTCAGTTACTATAGGCACGGATTTGTAAAGGTTGGCCTGCAAAAAAGATGAAGATATACAGTATTATATGCAATATCTTTGTGATTATAATGATGACAGAAAAAAATCCAGGTACAGCACTAGGCTTAGCTTAGCTACAAAAGCTTTTCCCACAGATGCAGTGATATGACAGAATATAAAACATTCTCATTTCCAGTTTATTTCTAGATATAATCAAATACCTGTCAAGGTTTTGGGATTCTTTTTTTCAACTGCAGCAAGATTTCCCTTTTTCATCTTGATCTAATTTTGAAATTTAAATATTATTTTTCTGAGCCTGCCATTGTCTGTTAATTTGCAGCATCAATGTTATTAACATTATGAATAGTACTGAACTGAGTACCTTTTCAGCCTTTTCTGACTTTGCAGAAGGGATCCAGAACAATCCTACTTAAGCATACACATCAATAATATGAACATTTATTTTTCTAGTTAATCATGAGAAATTCCTATCTAGAGAATGATTATATTATTAAAAATCAGAGGTATCATCCCTAAAGCCAACAGAGACGAATTATTATTCAATGATTAATGGGATCATATCAAAGACCCTACAGTTTTAAAAGCTGTTGAATTACAACTGTAGTACTTAGTTGTCAGCAGGTGTAAACTGAAGTTAATTTTTATATTTTTATACACTCCCTTGCTATTTGTACAACCAATTACAACCTTAAAAGGTTCTGAAGTGCACGAGAAGATAAAAGGTAGCTGAGGCCAAGGCAAATCTATAACATTTTAATTGTTAAATGGCAGCCTATTTCAACATGTACAATCTACCACTCTATATAACCTATTGAAGTAATTAGCAATTATTACCATGTGTGCATACATATACCTTTATATGTGGTAGTTATAAACAATACTTTAGCATTACTCATAAACAAATTTAAGCTCCTCTTTTAACCAAAAATGCCCTCAAAGCAACATTTTGACAACCATCCCAATATTAGATATCGTAAACACAAAAAGAAGACAACTGTATGGGAAAACACTTTTGTGGGCCCTTTCCCTAAGGGCCAGGGGACAAACCACCTCCTGGATTATTAACTGGGGCAGAAATAGCCTTTTTATATCCTACTAAGGAAGCAGAGCAAGAGAGGGGGAAAGAGCTGTGATGCACCTATGCTGTTATAGACACCTGATACGTCCCTCAGGAGACTGCTGTAGAGTACAGCAATGGCAGAGCACAGGAGAGCCTGGACCCATCAAGTTCAGGCACCACAGCCCAGCCTGGAAACCCCACACTGTCTCCCGACACACAAAAAATTCAATACACTTGTAGAATTTATACAAAAGATTCACCTACCAATAATCCCCTGTGTTATTCCCAAATGTATTTTTAAATACTGATTTGTTTAATACATTAAGAAAGTTCTGGTGGAGACTGAAAAAAAATTGTTTGTAAGGGTGATTTTCCATGCCAGCAAAGAGAAACTGACTGTATCCCTAGGCATCTGTAAGCTGGATACCTGAATTTATGGTATATGTTAGCCCCAGCTTTGGGAGCTGGAGATCTGCACTGGAATGTTATTAAATACACTCTGTTCTCAAAGACTGCCTCTGAAGTACATGCTTTTATTTCATTAAAAAGCTTTCTTCTGATATTCTTGCTAATTAGTATGAGCCAGCACAATCTGTCAAGCAAAAATCACAGTATGCAATAAAATATGCATACTGCCACATTCAGGAAGCAAAATTGAATTGATCAGTCAAGCATTGTGCTGGCACAAAACTGGGAGACCTCTACTGCTTTGCCAGCACTGCTTTGATTTGAGGTTCAATAGAAATGATGAATGATGAATAGTAAGCTGAGATTTCTCACCACGTGACTAGATGAGTTGCAAGTAAAATGTGGAACCTGCAGTAACTGTGTATTCTAGAGAGAATTAAAATGTTCATTGAGTTTAATGTTTCAATAATTGGACAAATGTCTCAATATAGATATTTTCATCATATGCTGGAATGTGTGTGTATGTGACAAAACAGCTTCTATTCATCTAAAGTGTGGGTTTTCAGCCAGCTCGTACCTTGGAAAGAAAAGTTTGGATGAACCCCAAATTCTGAAGGATAAGCAAGAACTAAAGGACTTCTATCAAAGCAAGTCCCCTACAGTGCAGGCTGAGTCCAAAGAAATGCACCCTTCAGCACCCATAACAAACAGTCGGTTCACCAAACAGCTGAACTCTTGCCCCAGGCTTGAAGGAAACAAGTATGTGAGGAAATTAATTTTAACAGCATATTCATACAGGTAAAATTATCAACAGACACAGCAGTGAAGAGACTCCAGCCATGATGGATTTACTACAGTGGGAAGACACCTCAAGTCTCAAATGCCAGCAGTGTTTATACGTGCTTGTCCGTGGTAGTCAGCACCTGATATCACAAGTAGATGCTTGTTCGCTCACTCAGTATCATTTAGGAGCAGACAAAGTAAGCATTTCTGCATGCAAAATATAGAGCAATTGTAAAAGTACTTACATATCTGGTTTCACGCCCAGCTGCTCTCTGCACTGTTGTTGACATCTTGTAAAAAAAAAAAAAAAATAGATACATGATCACTATATTGAGTTACTCTGAACAGTAACTCCAAGAGACTTTCAACATTCTGAGAATTTATTAATTGCTCAAATTCAGGAAAACTTAAGTTTTCCAGAAAGATTCACACCATACATGAGACTAAGGCATATTTAAGTTTTGCTTGTATGTTTCGTGTAGAAAACACTACTTAATTTTACAGCTCAAAAACATTGATCCTGCTCTATTGAGGATGGCATTTAATGTGAGAACTCTCATAACAAAATGCTTATTATTAGATAGCCATAAGTATCGTTGTCCCATGAAATTTAAGTTATATTTGCTCACAAAATACCCTAAAATATTACCTCTCCGTGCTCTCATTTGCAAGAACTTTCTTTAATTTGACTAATCCATAACAATTCTAAGGCATTTACTTATCAACTCTTTTTTTCTTTCATGTCTATGACCTTCTTTTACCCTCTGTTAAGCACTTTTTGACTGCATTCTGAGATCCTCACCACTTTTAGTTTGGTCCCTATGCTACATCATGTTAAGCTCTCCTTTTGCCCCCCTTTATTTGATTTCATCGCTGCTAAAAGATGCCTTCCATTCTCAATTGCCCAAGGAAGTGGTTTTTGGATACTATAACTCAGCTTAGTAGCAGCATTTTAACCACTCCAGATTCTTCAGGCATTGGAAAACACTCTCAATAACAGAGTCTGCCCATCCTTCAGCTGCTGTCACATTTCTGTCTTTCAGACTCCTGGAGTCCAATCCACTGCTGCATGCTGATTGACAGGAGTAATTTCAATTTCAAAAATGAAAATTAAATCTGAATTGTATATTCAATATAGCCACTCAGAAATGCTGGGCCTGTGCCCTATTCTTGCATGGTGAACTGGGCATTCAGCAGGATATTTTGAATGGATTAACTTTTTGATGTGTTCATCGGCCAGAAATTCCTTTCCTCCCATTATTAGTTGGATTTCTGCCATTTTCACTTTCTGATAGCTACCACGAGCGACTTAAATTTACCTGGAGCAAACTGAGCACGGGACCTTCTTCCCTTGGTTAGCCATCCTTCTGAACTCAGAAGGCATATCAGAATAATTTAATGAAAACAGAGGTTTAGAAACAGAAAATTAAACCTGCGTCTCACAACCTATTTTTTAGTTATCCAGGAGAAAGAGATGTTGCAGGCATCCTCCTTCTGGGAGTGCTGAGACTTAAAATGAAATCAGAACTTCAAAGCAAGACTAATTATTAATTTAACATTGCCATTATTTGAAAATAAATAAGGACCTTGAAAAAAACCCTACGTTCTGAAAGATGCTTCCAGTCATTGAAGCTAGAAACAGTGGTTGCTTTGTAGTAAAGACATGTGGATGGGATGAAATCTGGGAGAAGACCAGAGACCCTACCATAAGGCAGGCAAGGTATGAGAGATTTTTAGCCTCTGAAGCCTTAATAAATAGTTTCTCTTTCATAATGTATCTCCTTCTGACTTCAGGAAAGCATCCTGCAGCAAAGACTGCACTGATTCCAGGGCTACAGTTCTGTCCTTCCATGCTTTTTTAACCACCAAACACTTCTGATGTTGCATTTCTCAACTTCAACTTTGTGGTGCATTGGTTTTACTGTTGCAGCAATCTCTATTGCCTACTGATTTTGCCTGCCTTGATTTCTACCTGAAAAGAGCCCTTGCTGTGGAGGTGGGCTTGTTCACTTACCTTGCCAACGTCTGACTCGGTGCTCATCTGCAGAAAACTTGGAGAAGACTCACACCGGCGCTGGAAAAATGTTTTCAACAGAGAATGGACATATTAATGACAAGAGACAAAAGGAAAGGAAGAGAATAAGTCCATTCCACATACTGATGGTTTACCATAGTCAACGGGTCCTGCAGGACTTGATCAATGACAGCACACAACTCTTCTGTTTGTTGTCTGAGCTGGGCAGGGGAGCACATCTGAAAAGGGAGGATGGATCACTCAGTTAACCTTTGCTTTTTGCTTTCAAATATAGACCTGAAAGATAAATAACATCACTACCTCTGAGTGGGTGTCCAAAGCAGTGCCTTCAGTCACACCAGCAGGCTTGGTCGGCTCTTCTAATGCCTGCAATTCAAGAGGTATTGGTGTGATACCAAGTTGAAAATTTTAAAAACCAAGCAAACATATGCTTTTTGCAACACTCTGTTTCCAAAGGTGGGACTTCCTCTTTCACCATGGAAAAATGGGGAAAAAAAAGAAATTACAGGCCGAGTGATGTTCTTCAGGTTACCAACACCTGATTCAGAATGTAGATATGGGTTTACAGAGAAGAGAGTATTCAAGCAGGGTGAATTATCTCCACTTTTGAAAATCAGAAACTACCAGTTCAAATTGTCTTCTCCTTCAACAATGCCCCCTCCTTCACAGTAAGTGTGACACAGTGAGTGTGCACTCTGTGCCACAGAGGTGTTAGGGGCTGCTTGCTGCCTGCCGTCAGAGAGCCACCAGCTGTGAGCAGGTGGACAAGGCAAAGACCCAAACACACAGGAGGCCCTTTCTTTTCCTTCAGTAGATGTTTTCTGTAAAAACTGTCTCCTGTTTAAAGAGGATGGTGATTTCACCTTGCAACAAAAATAGTGTTCAACATTCTTGGGTTTTAGCCTGAAATCAGAAATGTACAAAGCAAAATATGCTCTATACTCTATTTGTGATCTCACACTAAGCAATCTCTCCAAAACAAAACACAAGCTTCTTGTGTTTGGCTATACGGCTCACTTTCCTACGCCATTACTTGGAGCAGGTTTGAGAACAGTGGAAATCAGTTTGCCAATCCCTTCACTTTACAAGGGTCACAAAACACCCTCAAAAGCCAAAATCCACTGCTCAGTTCCCTTTTCATCTTCGTCCAGCATCTGTGAAGCACATTGTCCCTGCCATCATCCATTTTTGCTTTGAAGTAATTTTCAAATAGACACCGTGCTGAGACCAAAAATTGCTCTGGAAGCCTGCTGATGTGTCTGCTGAAGCTGGACTACAGGGAAGGGAACTGCAGGGTTCGTGGAGTTTTTTGTTTAACACATTATGTTTTTGTAAGGTTTTATTTTGTCAAATTTTTTTTAAAGTATGAGAGAAAAAAAGAGCATTCCAGTAAAGCCCTTTTTCATGCATGTGGGATTCTGTGGGAATGGACTGGTCCCAGTGAGGTGGGTATGAGGGCTGCCAAATAGAGGAGACATATGTGCAGCTGTGAAGAAAATGTCAGAATCTTTAAAAAATAAAAAAGAAAAGAAGCATACTTATTTCTGAGTTTTACTTTGCTGAGTACATTTGATTTCTTTCCCTGTCCAGCTACCAGTGTACATACATCTATGTACACCTAAGTGAAAAGTTAATGACAATTTACTTTTAATACTATTCTAATACCATCCACAAATGATGTTGCACAAAAGCACATTTATGGAACACCATGTCTTCTAATAAAATAACAAGTAGTTGCTTTCCAAACATTTCTTCCTTCCTCTCCATCCCTTGACAAATGTGTTGGCCTTAGAGTAGTTGTAGTTCAAAAGGTAAAAAGTAAAAGCGATTCCCTTTAATATACAGAAATTAATGTAATCTTATCCCGAGACAGACCATGAAAAGATAAATAGTCTTTCTCATCTCTGCAGTCTCATCATTGTTACCCAGCAAGAGTTTCAAAAGGACAAACAGACAGTCCTGTCACAGAGGAGGGCTCAGATAAGGAGAGCTCAGCACTGCACTCAAGTACAGTGGTTTAACTCCAGTCAAGATTACATCCTTCTGGTAAACTTAAAATGAAGCAATAAAATTAAGTAGAAAAGTAATTTCAGTACCTATTAGAATCAGGATTGAAAAAGCAACCTTGATGGGATGATGAGTTTGAATGTAAATTAGGAAAAAGGAAAACTTCTAATCAATCATGCTTTTGGAATGGGGAAATATCTCAGTTTCTCAAAACCCCCAAGAAACCAGTAAGATAATAAACATAACAAAGGAACTGTTAAGAAAAAACCTACATGTTTCTGTTTCATATTCACCTCACCAGAATAGTCGGTGAACACAATCAAGGGTAAGAAACAACTACCCTGAAGTTTTGGGGGAATCTTTCTAGAGGAATCATAGCTGCATCCAAAAGTCGCTGTTCAGAACCAAGACTGGCTAATTTAAGAATCTATCAGTTTCAGTAGAAACTGAGTTCCCAAATATCTTTCCATTTTGGAGCCTTCAGTGACTAAGGAATTCAGGTGAGCATAGCACCTGAGGTCTGTGTCCTCCAGAGCCCCTCTGAGATACAACCATCCTGCAGGAGCCACACCAGAAAAAGCTGCAGTGTTCTCCCTTTCTGTACCTTTGGGAAGAGAAAATTTTAATCTTCAAACCAATTAATCTAATTTCATTCACTCTTTCACCTCTTTAATTCTTCTTCTTTTCTTCCTTTTTTCTTTTCCTTGTTTTTCATTTTTTCTTATTTGAACAGCTGAGTCCTCCAAAGAAAAAGAAGAAACAGGAAACTACACTTTCTATAACTATTCCTATCACCTCTACAAAGATTAATGATTCTGTTTAATCTGTTGTTAGCTTTTCAAAACACAGCTCAATTTTTTTTCCAGCATGCCTTCTTTTTTATTTTCACATTTCCACACAGAAAAAAAATGAGATTAAAATGTACAACTACTTTTTTTCAAAATTACTGGTCTTATCATGCAAAAATGTTATGATTAATTTAAAACAGTAGTGCTATCTCCATGCTGCTGATTAGCACTATCAGCAGTATTCAAGATTCTCTTCCTATGCTGATGGTCTAAAAATATTAGAAGTGGAACATTCTTATTTAGACATTCAAATTTTTGATTATATATGAAACAACAGTGGTGCCACAATTTAAAAGAAGATTGTAATTTAGATAATGAAAATGTAAAGCAATTGATATGAAATAACCAGTTGCTGAATCACTGATGTTTTTTTCCTTGAAAAGGGAATCTTTGGGGGTGTGATGCATTTGTGCCATTGACATCACTGATGACTACAACCCCTCCCTCTTCTTTCTTCCTTTTTGATTCCTAAAACTTTATCAGAGCTGAAAGGATACTGGTAAATAATCCAAACACAATCTCCAGTATTTTGTTAGAAGACTGAAGTGTCTTGGCTACATATAGGAAATATAGAACATTATTTCATCCACCAATGGACCACATCAATAGAAAGAGAAAAAATGAATTTTGTGAGCTAGATTTTACATAGCTTTCTTCTTCCTGTATTGTGAAAACCCTGGACTGAGCATATTTTTCCCATCACTATCTTTTCCTAAGCCCTCAGCACATGCAAAAAAATCCCACTGTATAATGGAACTTCACATACCATTAATTCCTTTAACTTACTTCTTGAAGATTCTGGGGGATTATATGGAAAATTTTACTGAAATTATACTGGCTATTTTCTGTCTTATAAAATAGTTAATATTGAAAACTGCAAGGCCCATGAAAAATTAGGGAGCTCATAGGCTGCTCCTACATTGGCACATTTGATTATTATTACAGACAAACTAGATCTTTTCTTTATTCCTACAACTGCACAAATTATTGCTTTTCTTTCTTACCATGAGGTATTTATCTCTAGCCTTGAGAAACACTTTGATGGGAACACATAATGTAGATGCAAGAAATTCATCTAGTAAGTATTTGAGGAAAATTAAAATCTGTTTTTACCAACGAAGTCTTGTCAGAAATGTTTTCCTGGTCCAGAAAGTTTTGACATGCCTGATGATAGCCAATTGTCCAGTAGTTAGGTCAATCATCTGAGAGTGAGAAAAATTGGCTTCCAGGTTCCTGCTGTATGATTTCAAGGAGCGACCTGGATCTGCATTTGCCATGATCAGTTCCTACAGCAATGAATTTTTGGTAATAAAATAAGTAGGAGTTTCCTAAAGGCAAAAACTTAAAGCTGGGTCTTCAATGTAGCTGAACGCTGCCATATTTCCTCAGTTGCATTTCTTCCTTTTCCTTAAGTAAAAAACCAAAAACCAACCAAACCCAAAACCCAACATGCCTTCTTTTTCCTTCTGCATGAAGAGGAAAATACCTTTTTCTTTTTTTCTTCCACAAGGAGAATATGTTGCACTGCCTATAATCTGTTTTTGTAGATAATGGGGTGCAATTACCAGGTCTTTGGAGTTTTCTAAGAAGTGTAGCGAAACATGGAAAGACTGTTTTATTTTTTTCTACATTTATTTAGAATTGAAATTATTGTTGTCTGTTTGTATTTAGTTGCTAAATGCAATCCAGGTGAGCCAACATTTGCACCTCTTCCACCCATAGCCAGTTACATTAAGTGTTTTTCAGAAGACTTGGTAAGTGTGGGATAAGCCTCAGCTGTGAAGCAGGTGTGTTTCATGACACATTCCATCACCCTGGGTTGTAACACGTGTGCCACACTTCATCCCCAGTTCAGGTTGATACTCCAAGCAGCGTATTTGCAGCACCAACTCTGTATGCCCATGTTTCCTTCCCATCAAAATGATGCTCAGATAAGGGAAATCCACCCCAATCAGCATGTAGAGCGGATGTGTAGCTGGACAAATACAGCAAACCCTGATTTCCCTGCATAGACCTTGCTGTAGACCAAAGACCACTGAATTGTTAAGAGAAGACTTTTGGTTTGTAAATCCAAGGCCTACAACAGTTTTTGGGTTCCATCTCAAATTTTACGTAATCCTGAAGTTGGATCTGTTTTAAGAGACTGACTACTTTCAAGGTCCTTGAAAGAAAGAGGGAGCTCATAGGCTGCTTCTGCATTGGCACATTTAGTTATTATTACAGACATACAAGGTCCTTTATCACTCTACAACTGCAAAAATTATTGCCTTTCTTCTTAACATGAGGTATTTAAAATTACAATTTTTTCTGTAGCTCCTGGAAATAAACTCATCTATCCATTTTGACTGAAAGACATTGTAGTAGATATTTGATAAATACATCGTCTTAATAATAGAAACATTAATTTTTAACTAATACCCAATTTGGAATGGAATTTTGAATTAGACTGTGATCACATCCATATAATTGTAGAACCTGCATAAGAGTGAGTGTCTGCAGAAGGGTGACTCACTGCCTCAGCGTTAATAAGGCCGGAAGGAATGACAGTGCTCACCTAGTCTGACTTCTTTAAACCACAGGACTACCTGGAATTACTATATGAGGAGCCAGTAAAATGTCCTGTCTTGATTTTTCTATTTTTGTGATAAAGAGCCTATTTTAGTCTCCAGCAATTTTTTTCTAATGGTTAATTATTTCTTTCTGTCAAACTTTTGCCTTATGCCTATATCAAACTTGTGCAGCTTCCTCTTCTGGTCAGTGGATCCTATCATCAGCTGGGCTGGAGACTTCAGTATCACAGTCTGTGGACCTGCCTCAGAGCTCTGATTTGTGTGGCTGTGATGCAACTGCTGACTGACCCTGGTTATCATCAGCTCATTATTAGCATTTCTGCCGTCCTTGCTTAGGCACTGTGGAGCTGTGTCCTGCTATCCTTGCTGCCATCTCAGCTCCTGACACACCTTTCCTGTGGAGCAACCCCCTCTTGCTATTCCCTGACAAAGCCTGACCATGCTGAGGATAAGTCCCTTAAAAACCAGTTTTGGTCTTCTGGCTGTGAAGGAAGTTACAGCCCAATCTTCCAAGAGATATCCTGGGTAGGCCTTTTCTGAGCAGAGAACAGGTGATGTGAGAAACATCAGGTTCATACAAACTCTAACAGCTGGGGAGTTTGCCAGTGAGGAGATTTGATGAGGTTAAGCCACTTCTGGGTTACTCAAAGTATACGCATATATAGTCCATCAGCCTTTTCTTCTCTACGAATGGGCACATACTTGAACAACTCTCTTTGAGTACGAGTACTGGAGGATAAGAAAAACATGTTCTAGAAAAAACATTAAGGTAATGACCGCCTAATTGTTTCATAAGCAGAAGTTGAAAAATGCCGGTTTAAATTAAAGCATCTACACAGATGTAAAAGAAAACTTGAGAAAGAAAGACACCAAGAGACAATTTAAGAGGCAGAAAAATCATTGCCGCTTACATGGCACATGAGTGGCAGTTTTCTGTCAAGGGATCTAATTAATACTGCAGATGAATTGTTACTAAGATCACCCACAACACAATTCTGACTAATTTTATTTCTCATGACCACTTAAATTAAGTAATATAATTACTCACACAATGGGAAAGAGTTGACTTCTGACAATGTGCATTTCTAATTTAATCACATAGCAAAACACTTTTTTAGCACCTTAAGCTAAAAAATCTATCCTAAAAAGGTGTTGTATTTCTAATCACATAACCATTATTTTAATGTTAATAAAACATCACTTATGCAGTTAAAATCTTATTGTCTTAAATCCCTCTATTTTTAATGCTGTGCATAAAATGCTTTGCATAAAATGGGAACAACATAATTACTGTCATTGAGCTAGAATGTATCATGAGTTCCCCACCCAACACTTTTGAGGAGAATACTTGGATATTAAGGCTTGGTACAATGGGGCCCCAATGTGCCATGTGACTCCTTCATGCTTTCCCATAAGTCATTCTCTAAACTCTTATCAGCTAACACAATGGGACTAGTTTAGGAGCACTAGTTAGCTGCAGATCAATAGGAGATTGTTATCCATAATTCCCAAGATGGGAGAAAGCAATGCTGAAACACACACTTTTAAAGTTAATTAGTCAAGAGTTTCTCCTGGAGGCAAATCCTATAGCAGAGAATTCATTTCTTATTAGTACTACATCACTGCTTTCACTACTGAAGGATACACCAAGGCTACCATTTTCAGTACATCGGTGGATAACCAAAAGTCTATCTAAACACAGATATCTTTTGAGTCATTACTTTTTCTACAGATGCTGGCATTAGATTGCACAATTCAGTTTTATGTATTGGGGATAAGTAACAGGCAGGTTGTGAGTTAATGACCCAGAGAGCACCAGCAAGATCATCAAAAGAAATCCATTTTCTTATGAAAAAGTGCAATCAGACAGCTGACACAAACCCACTAGTTCACATCAGGAGTGTGATCTTAGTGAATACCCTGCTCAGAGTCACCTACCTGGCTTGGGTTGCAGAGTGGGTCTCAGAGTGCACAAACAGTGCCTTTCAGGTGAAGTCAACCATGAAGTGGTACTTCAGGAGTCCACCAAATTCTTCCACCCACTAACAGGCTTTCTGCTCAAACAAAACCCTCCCAAAATACATTCTGTAGGGGTGTAGAATCTCCTGCATCAGCTATTTTCCTTTACAGAGCCGTTTCTATTGCACCACATTGCAAGCTAAAGCAAACATAACCTTCATTAGTGCATTCAAGATTTAAGTAAGGGAAGGATCAGGTTTTATGCATAGGATTAAAAAAATCGTTCAAGATGAAAAGAACATCGGAAAAGAAAGGAATGGCTCTTTTTTTCTGAAAAATAATCTGATTTATAGTAGTTAACTGATAATTACTAGATCACAATCAGTCATATTTCAAGGAGACAATCATCATCTTCAAATTTTGTACGCAGTTAAGTTCACCCTCTCAATAACTTTAGGCTTTGTAAACTACTAATGAAATCAACTGAGCTGTATATGTGAATAAATACTTAGATATGTAGTCAGGAATGCTTAGTCTTAAAGAAGTTAATCAGAGGCTAAGTGCCTCAACTAGGTCCTGAACAGAAAGCTTTTTTCTGCTAAAGCTACAAACTGGGTGTTAGCGTGATTAAGCATGTCTTTAAACATGTAAGACACTTAGCTCATTGATCATCAGAGAAAATTTTTGTTAAACTTAGCTGTTCTTTTGAGCAAAACTAATTTGGGGAAAATATTAAAAAAATAAATATCCATGGGTGTTTTGAACCCTTCAGGCAAAGCTTAAATTTCCAATTGACTTTCAAAGTTGCATTATCTAAATAATGACTATACAGCCCAGTCTTTTTTGGCTGTGACTTTGGTAGTAAATCAATGCACTGAAGTCTGGGGTTTGAATCTATCTGCCTGTCCCACAGAAAATGATTGTTACCTCAAACTATATACTGGGAATGGCCCACTGGCTAGCTCAAAGTGTTCAGGAAGAATGGAAGTTAACAGAGCTGAGAACAATGGCCAGGATGGTTCTCACAGTTCAGCAAGACAGCTGGGCAAAATTGCATATTTTGGGATGTTAAATTTACAGATATAAGCACAGCTGTCTAGTAATCATTAACTGACCAAGATCTACTGACTGTCAGGTCCCAGAACAGCGGTGCTTCTGACACTTTCCAATAACAAAACAGATTTGGAGATGTTGCCATAAAAGGCAATTCCTTTAGGACAGTGGGATTTTTCCCTTTTATATAGTAAATTGATAAAGTAAATTTTAGAGTGGTAAAGTCTTTGATCTTCAGTGAAAGTGGTTGACCCTGAAAAATGGCTGGAATTATAATCCTGAGTAATAAATTCCCAGGACTTACATTCTGCAGTATCCTGCAACAGAAATGTCAGAATTTGTGCATAAAGTTGAATGGTCTTAAATACACAATGCAATGCTCATGTCTTTGAGCAAACACTAACCTTCTGTTCCATAAGCAATGTGTTTGTAGGGATTGCTGCAAATGCCTTGTAGCTTGTCTTGATCTTGTACTGCTAAAAGGGTAAACCAGAAAGCAGGAAGAGAAGTAAAACAGGATAGAAGAAGGAGAGAGAGGGAAGAGAGGGGAAAGGTACGACAGAATGAAAGACAATTCCAATCATCTTGCAGACACGTTGCAAAAAAACAATTCTTACATATTTCCTAGAAAAGCTATTTCTCAGAGAAAATCTAGTGTTTCTGTTAAGGTTTTAAAGTTCTGTAATGTACATGTTTTGTTCTTAGGAATGAAGTAGGACAAAGCAAATTCCCTCTACCTTACAGCTTCCAAAATAAGTTTAGCTTATATCTTCCAAAGTAGGTTTAGCTTATAGCTTCCAAAGTAAGTTTTTATCACTTTCTGACTACCACCCTTAAATGAGTATCAGGAGAGGCTGTAAGTTTTTTCCAAGTTTTCTTGTGATTCGGTATGAAAATGCACAGCTATTTCTGCCAGTACATCCACCTCAACAACTGTTGCTGAGTGGCGTGATCCTGAACCACGAAATCAGAGGGGCTTCTGTGATTGGCTCTCACAAGACTGATTATGATCCTTAAATGCTGAATTGCTTGTGTAAGTGGATAGATCATTTAAATCTTGATGCAGCTTTTCATGCCCTGAATAAATAACTCTGCCACCCAAACAAAATAAGTATAGGAACTTTCACACTCTAAAAAACCTAGCAGGACTGGCAATCTAAACCATACAAAATGTATGGGTTTGGGTACAAAAATTCTAAGATCAACCTTAAAAGTTACTATTTCCAAATAATTTATATTTTAGATTATATCAGTTTGCCCAGTTACTTTTAAATCTTTACAAACCATATTTTTACATTTTGCTTGCAAATATAGAGGTTGAATTCAGTAATTTTTAAAAGATTGATGAGATTCTTCTATACTTACAGGAGTTCAAGAGCTAGGATTCTTAATCCCATGACTGCTAGAAGATTATTATTATTATTATTATTATTATTATTATTATTATTATTATTATTATTATTATTATTATTATTATTATCATCATTATTATTATTATTATTATTGTTGTTGTTGTTGTATAGAGACTTGCTACATTGTTCCCTTTTAGGCAACCATCTAACCAAAAAATCATAAATTCACACAAGAACAGACTTTTAAGTTAGTGTTTGATTATTTCTGTAATAATCAGCCAGAAATAAAGTTATTTGTTAATCGGGTCAGGTTTTTTAATGTACCATTACCTGCAATAGTAAATACTGGTGATTATGAGATAACAGTCTGAAACAGCATGTTGCACTTTGGGTCATTCTTTTGTTATCTTTATTTTCTTTATATCTACCAAAAGTCTCGATAACAGCAGAGTGGGCAAAATTTTAACTCAGATAAGAAATTTATCCACACACCTATCTTGAAATAGTGCAGGACACAACCTTTGAATTCTTTCTATATATAACATTGTTTGCTTTTGACTTCACTTGTTCTTAGTCAGGAGCTGGAGAATGAGTCATTCAAGAAGTCAGTAATCACAGCAATCATATTGAATGAACATCTTGACAAAGCAGATGAATACAAATTCTGGAACTGAACTTTTTTCTGGTTTTTGGTGAGAGGGGATTTAGAGCATGGGATAATAACTCATACGAGATTTAGTGATTCTAACTTGGATGTCTACCATTCAGGTTCTTCAGTCAATGCTAATGCTTTTTATAATCACAGGCATTTCTATAGAATTAATCTCATCCCAAAGTAGGCAACTAGAAAGGCAAAATAAAATCATCTTCTAAATACACCATATTCTCTCCATTAGCTGTAATAAATTGTGCTTGGGTATGTAACATTCAAATGTCAAAAGTCATGTGAGTTGAATCCTGCCCTTTGAACATTTAGACAGCAACACTGCATAGCTCCATAGATATATTTATGCATATACAAAACCTACACGTATAAGACATAAAATACTGATCACTGAGATGGAAGACCAAATTCCAAATATTAAAATAGGCATATTCACAAAATGTATCCTTGTCTGATTATAATTTATATTCAACTAAAAATTGTATAATTGAACATGTGAAATACATGAAATACATCTTCACTAGCCCATAGGCTTTTACATATGCTGAAATGAGCATCATATATGAAAAGAAAACTAGGATCACTCAGAGATTAATTGTACTATTATATGAACTAAACAAAGACATAAGAGACTGTTAAAATGTAAAAGTTTCTATACTGCTTTCATGTGCTTCATGACTTCCAGATACCATAGAACTTGTGGGCAACATGCTATTTTCACAGGTCTGAGATGAGTGGGAAGTCTTTAATTCAGTTTCTCATCCATATGAATATGTTTCCTTACACATCATTTCACGGGTTTTTTTAATTATTTTTTCAATGCCTAAATGCATTTAACAATCTGCTTCATAGGAATCTAGCAATAATTTTAAATAGCCATGGACAGTTAGGTCTGCTGGCCTGCACAATGGTACAGCCAAAAGCAAACCAATTCCAACATCAGAGCTTGAATAAATGTCAGTCCGGGGAGTTTGGGAGAAAATGTCCTAGTGTTTTTGTTCCAATGATCACCTAAGACACCCACAGGGCATTGCAAAATGTGCTAGACATGCACTATAAAGGCTTAAATCAGTGACCAACCATGGTAGCACAGACCTCCTCACGAATAATCTTTCCTGCTTTATGGCAGGTTTTGCAGCTGTGCTGAGCTCCATGTTACTAAAGTCAGTTTGTTCCCCAACTGTTTTGGGTAGATCTATCTGCATTCCTGAGCTGCAGTCAAATAGCAAAAATCAAAGAATATGTAAGAATGATATCCCATGAAACCACTACAAAGTTTTTTCAAACCAGAAAGCCAGAAATTGTTATTCTAACAACTGTTCCTGCAGAATCAGAAATTTATCTGTCCCTACTCTGTCTCACTGTCCATTTTACTTTATTAGGTCCATGAGGACACTATCAAAGTATCTACAAAGTCTAGGGAGAGGGCTTTTATTTCCTGTTGTCACCCAAAGTTCACACTTCACACTGATCTGTGGATTTATGTTTATATTCACTTTGCAAAACATTCCTTTTTTTAAATCATTAACGAATATCAACCATGGGAAAGCACATGCTTATATATACATATACAAACAGTTAAACAAATGAACAGGTTATCCTTTGATTTGCATTAATTGGTGCTTGTCCTAATTCTGGTTTAATAGATGTTGCTTTAATGTGTGTCTTAATGTTGCTGCAACAACAGTTGAAGCAACATTAAGGTTGAAAAATTACACATGCCAAATTATACACACCAAAGGCAAGCACTTCTACATGCTGTCTTTTTCCCTCGACATTCACTTAGCACATTCATACATGAAAAGGTTTTGTCATGCATCAACAGTCATCAGATTAAGAAATCTGCTTTTTGTCTAGTTATAAAGTCGAGCTGATTAGTACTAAAGAGGCCTAATTGCTGCTTAGGATGTTAAAGTTGTCTCTCCTCAAAACTTTTGTTTTCTTCTCTGGAAATATAATGAGATTTGAGGCTGGAGTATCACTGGACAAGCTGCTACCATTAACACATCGGCAACATTCACTGAACTATACCATAATCTAGGGATGGAAACAAGTGAGAGCAGGAGGGGGGGTGTTGAATGCACGGTATCATTAACTGTAGATGAGGTCTCAGACTCACATTTTAAAGCCATGAGACCTTTCCTGCACTGAATACCCAGCTGCATTAGATTTAGATATTTTAGATCTTCCACATCTCCAGCTGAGTCAGCTTTGTCTACATGATTAAAAATTAGACCGGACTAATGGTCCAAGTGTGTTATACAGGTGGACGTTCTCCCAGTCTCCATGGGATGGTGGGGCACTTTCAAAAGTGCCACCATATTGCATGATAAAGCAGAATTAGCAGCAAAAAGGACAGTAGGAAAGACAGAAGTAGTTCAACAACCTCTGCAAATATAAACCCAGGCAATAGCTCTGTGTCAAAAGCAGAGAATTTCCTTACTGCCTGAGACCTCACAGTGCTCAATGCACCAACTAGTAGGAACTGCAACTGTTTTGCAATCTGCAGGCTTGGTTGTGCTTTACGGTTTGGTCTCAGGGGCTTTTTTCTTGGAATTTCTACAATTTCATATCTCTTTTTTGTTTCATTAACTAATACTGACAGGGTGTAACAACATTGTACAGCTCTGCTTGGCACAATGCTTTCTCTTGGTTTGTTTGGATTTTAAAAGAACCATTCATGACAATTGCTACTTTGTGCTGATTTTAAACTCTCATTTCCAATTAACGTTTTTAAGTCACCCCTGCCATGGCTTAGCTGTTAGGAACACACCTGATACAACTTGATCTGGCAGATCAGGCTGTAATTCAGTGCTGTGAGCAAATAAATCAATAAACTATGATAGACTCTGTGATAGACAGAGCTCAGATATGAGTTAGAGAACGGGAAAACAGCACACAGGGAGCACTGAGTGCAAAGACAAGATAAAAGAGGTTGGAAAGCCTCCTGCAGCTCTGATGCCTTCTGCGGGCTAACTTCTTTTTTGCATAGCAGGTCCTCTTGTTTTCACCTACCAGATGCATGTTTTTGGATGCCCTTCACTTCCCTTCCCTCTCCTCTCCATTCTTAAGATATACCTTTAAATCTACGGTGTGACTGGTTCCCAAGCCCTCCTGCAGCAATTGCCATCATTGCTTATTCTCACTCTGCCGTGGCTCTCCCGCCTTTGGGTGGATGACAAGCAGCAGGAGCATGGGTGATCTGCCAGGTGTGAGACTTTTGTATTTGCAGTAGTTCATGCTGTAGGAAACTTGGCTTCTCTTTCCCCCTCATCCTCTGTCTACCACAACAAGATCAGAGAAGTACCAAAGATCAGAGGAGTACAGAAGAAAGGGAAGAAGCAGGAGACTGTCCTTGTCTTCCCTTGCTGGCCCTTGGCCACAAAGTCTTTGCTTAGGCTGAGCTCATTAGTGCCTCTGGGCTGGTCCCAGGGTGGCGGGGGTGAGGAAAACCTCCTGGGAAATGAGGAGGGCAGGTGGGATGAGGTGCTTGGGAATCACTTATCCCTGGAACAGCTAGTTCATATCAATTAGATTAAACTGCTTCTTGCTCAGCCCTGCACCTAAAATCACAACACCTCTATTACTTTCCCTGGGAACACATATGGGTTTACTTTAGAATGGGGTGAGTGGAACATTCTTCATGGTTGATTTTTGACACACCAGAATTTTAGGCAAGCTTCACAAATATGTGTACCAAATGTACATCAGAGCCACTGGACACAAATCCACCTTTAGAAGTAAATCATCTCACTCACGCACCTTTTTTTTATGCTAAAGAATTCCTACAGCATCTTCTCCATAATACACAACACATTGCTAGCAATTTGAAAAGTAGGATTTCATTTTCACTCTTTCACTGTTAATAGAAAACCTGTTCCTTTTCCACATTTTTTCCACATCCCATTTATTTTACTAGTATTCTGCAATGTGGATGTGATTTTTTCCTATAGAGACAAAGGACTATTATAAAATAAGCATGCACCAAGTGTACCTTGGGTTTGATGTTTTCATGGTCAGGAGGCAGAGAAAAAGACTGTGGTGAAGTCAGCTCTCTGGGTCTTGATGGCAGTGTGCCTGGTGACTTGTCTGAGATGGGAGATCTGCACTTTAACACTGATGAGGTGGCAGAATACTCAGGTCTTGGAGAGGACAAGTTAGACCTAAAATTTGCTTGCACCAATGAAGAATTAAGTTGCAGTGGATGGGAATTAATACTACCAGTCTGTGGAACCAGTGGGGTGTAGTGAGGCTGTGGGAGAGACCACTGCTTTGAGATGCTAGAAGGGGTGGGAGAGAAGGCACTGATCTCCTGAACAGATGTTTGGGATGAATCTGCTTTAGAACTACAAGCTGAGTGCAAAAGATTTGGGGAAGGAGATGAGTGTTTTTCTTGGGTGGGAGACAAGGCACCACTAATACTGGGAGAAGAAAGCAAAGGATATGACCAGCAAGTAAAGATGGGTGAGTAAGTGTGTACTCTCTGAGATTTCTGAGGGGCCCGGGACCTGGAGGCAGAATACCCCAGCCCTTCTGGAGAAGGAGAGGTGGGGAATGCTAAGGAAGAGGGAGCTGGGTCACAAGGACGTGGCAGTGAAGACTGCACATCTGGAGAGGCAACTGATGTTCTGCGGGAGGAGACAGAGGATGACAGAGAATTTTGGGAGTCTGGAGAAAGTGATCCAACTGGAAGGTGCTTTTTAGGAGAAAGGGACCTCGCTCGAGGGGTGGGATGAGACTTGGAAGGTAAAAGCAGGTGCTGAGCCCATCCTGAAAGCCAATAATCCTCTTTGCTGGGAGAATCTAGGCTTATAGGAGGGCTTGAAACAGATTTCTTGGGGGTTGGGGGAGTTGTTTTGAACCTTTGATTTATTGCAAGTGTTGAGGAACTAAGGGAGCGAGGGGAAAACGTGGGACAAGAAGCAGGAGAAAGTGGTCTCTGCTGAGAGGAGCCTGATCTCAAAATAGCAGTTAAGAGAGTCAGTCTGGTTGGCAGAGGGGATTTGACTCCTGACTTGGCTAAATTTCCTCTGGATAACGTTTTTGAGCAAGGCTCATTTACACTACATATGGTCGAAGAGGACCCGTAAAGAGAGGGTGGAGACAAAGGTTTAGGGCTAGGAGACAATGAATGTGTTATTACATGTACAGGGAGAGGAGACAAAGCATTCAATCTTTTGGAAGAACTGGGGGATTTAGACTGATCTAAAGATCGTTGAATTTCAGTTGAACATGGATGATTGGAGGAAAGACTCGGACTCTTTGCTGGAACAGAGGATGTGGTGAAGCCTCCCGTTTTGCAAACACAGCCAGGGCTATAGAGACTTGGTGTTGGTAGGTTATCAGACAATTGAGGAGTGGAGGACCAACTCTTTGATGCAGAAGAGGATATTTTAGACATTGAGGGAGGTGAACTATGGGAAGCAGACTGAAAGTAGAGAGATGAGTCTTGCTTAGAAAACCGGGTTGCTGACTGCCAGTTGTTACAGGAATCTTCCAGCGAAGAGGCTTGATTCATGTTAACCATGGCACCGCACGCTACTTTCTGATTAATTGGAGAAATTAAGTGGACAGCAGGTGGTTTAGAGGAAAGATGATCAGAGGTGGAAAGAGTAGAAATTAACTGGAGAGAAAAAAAAAAAAAACAGAATTGTTAATATAGGTGGAATCTGTGGAACTGTTAAACACCCTACATTTCAGTCCTGTGGTCATGCGTGTAGGGTTTCCATTAGTACTGCTGTGGGGATTAAAAGCATAGGGCTGTTTTAAGCTTGGACATACAGCCTGATGGATAAGGTCATAATGGGGAGGTGACTGAGGCAGACAAGCTATGTGGTACTTCGGGTTTATGACACCCTGGTTTTGTTGATATAAACAAGGTTCAAGGCCACAGTATTTTTCATTTGAGGTAAAACCCAAGACAGTTGTGCCATGAATGTCTGGAATCACGTGATGCGATCCGCATAATATAAACACAATGGAAGGTATGAAAATTGCAATAGTGTCCCATTTTACCAGTTCAGTGGAAAGCAGCCTTTGTGAAAATGGGATTCAAGTCAAGCGCTCTTTTTCTCATTCAGTAAACAACCCCTTCTGCAGCACTGTGATATCAGAATGAGAAATTTGCTTGGAACTACTTAAATCAGACATCCAGTTTGCTTTTCACTTCCCCTGTCATTCACAGAGCAGAGCTTTTGACAGTTTGCAGGCATGTAAGAGTCCTTATCCCCTTCTCCACAGTCTTTCGATACACTAATAAAACAGTAATGAGCTCTTTCATGAGTGTCTTTTTTCTTGGGTCCATTCTAATTAGGATTTGTCAAAACTAATTAGAGCATACAAGTATATTATCAACCTGTTATACAGTTTCATGCTTCTAAAGAAAGAAATTCTCTCAAATTTTTCCAAGTTATTATAATGCTGAAATTAAAAACTGAGGTATACACAACATGAATAAAACATATCAGTATGAAATAGTGAGTCAAGTCAACTGTAAAACCAAAAGGATACAAATTGTCACCTAACATTTGACTGAGCAATTTGAAAGCAGGGAAATTGACTCTAATTTCATCATACTTGATGTAAATATAAGAACACCTATTTAACTATTGTTAGATACCCTGAAAAGAGTACGCAGCTCTATAAAAGACAATTATACCCTTGAGTTCCAACACACAACTTGCTCATGGCTGTGGCTCAGCCTATGAATTATATTTTTAATACATATGTCTTACCCAAAACAGAGAGGAATAATGATGATGATGACTATGATTATTATTACTTAATGTATTACTGATACATCACAAAATAAAAATAAGAACAAAACAATTAATTTTCAAGTGAGAGCACGTGCTGGAAGAAGCTGTGACGGAAGAGCAAGACTTAAATGGTTTCAAGGGCAAAACTATGCCTAAATATGGGCTACATACACACTTCAAAACCCTATTAGCCCTTTGAATCAGTGAGCTCTTCCTGCTAAATGATACCATACAAATAGCAAGCCTTTTAAACCAAAGACACTTTCTGTATCAGGTAACTTCAGAAAAGCCAGGTCAGTGTTTTGATTTATAGGAATAAACACAAAACATCTGAATGCCTTTACCACCACACCAGCTTCACCTTGTTTTATACATGTGTTGAGGCATCCCATTTCAAAGTGGAAAGTCAATGGATGAATACAGGGCAAAAATTGGAATATAAAAATTAATGTTGTTTATATCATTGTACATATATTCTACTGGATTGAGAAATTATGACTCTTGTTCAAAAAGTTGCTAATTAAGAAGAAGTAAAAATACTGGAAATTGATTTACCAACTAATTTACCAGTATTTAATAATTATGAAAAAATTATTACTAAATATGTCATGAAAGATAAAACTATTTAACGAGTTAAAAAGCAGTGTGGTAATAAATCTGATATTTTAGAGCAGCCTCCTGAATTTAATAATGAATTCAGGAAGTTGATCAACTACCAAAACAGAGCTGGGGTATGAAATCTCTATATTTTGAAATAGAATAGATAAATTTCCCTTACAAAGACAACAGATTAAAAGGAAATGAGGAACAAATATGAAACTTCATAATAAAAGCACAGGATGTGCAGTGACTTCTAATTAGTTAAGCTTAATAAGAAAGATCTATAAGCAGCTACAAAAATGTTCATGGTAGCAGATGACAAATATGCTCCTGCAGGTAAGATAAGACATTTTGCAGAATTCTTCGTGTTTAAATACCGCTGAACACTTATGTGCTGAGCTAATTGAGCCATTAATCAGGTCTTCAGAAATTACTTTGCTATTGTAACACAGTATTAATAACCACATCTATAGATGATCAACTTCTTGTTTACAGGATCAGGAAATCATAATCAAAGTGGATTGGAAGTGACTTCCAGAGGTCATCTAGTCCAGCCTCCTACTCAAAGCAGGGCTCTCACCAGCGTCCGTGGCTCAGGTCAGCTGTGGCCTGTCTCACCCAGTCTCCAGAGCTCCGATGGAGCTCCAGCACCCCCAGGCAGCCTGTGCCAGTGCTGCACCACCTCCCACTGAGGAAGCTGCTTCTGATGTCCAGCTGGGATCTCCCACGCTGCCATTTGCAGTCATTGCTGCCTCACCTGCCCCTGCAGAGAAGAGTTTGGCTCTGTCCTGTCCGTAACTGCCCTGCAAGTGGTTCTGGGCAGTTCCTAGGCGCCTCCTTGGCTGTCTCTTGGTGGGAGTCAACAAAGCCAGCTCCTTCAGCCTCACCTCACATGTGCCCTAGACTTATTTACACCTTTGTGCTGTACTCCATTCCCTTCCTCACATCTCTCTTGAATTTGGGGGTTGCTGGCCACCAAATTGAGCATGGTTTTACAGGTGCAGCCTCAACAGTGCCAGTAGGCGAGATATAAAAACCTCCCTCAATCAGTGGATTTTTCTTCTGTTCAGTTTCCCTACTTAAAAACCCTCCTGCAGGTGAATTGGATTAGTGCAGAAGAAGTGAGTTGCTTTGAGTTGCTTTGGTCTGTGATTCAACTGCAAGTCTTTTTCTCTTCTCAGGAGCACCTCAGATAAACATTTCCCAAAAATGTATGACAAAAGTTGAAATAGGTGGCAAGGTTACGTCGGCACAAAGGGATAAAGGCACTTGAAAAAGATCTTGATGCCTTGTGGATAATCATTCCAGAATTATCAAAGTGGACATAATATTAGCATTGAGCCTTGCCCAAGAGACCTTCAGTACATTTGAAATGGCAGAACTGAGTTGGACACAAGGCAAATGGTTGTTCTGGTGAGGTCACATTGTTTTGGACGGGCACAAAACTTGTGGTTAGTTATACCAGCAAGACCCTGAAAGATGTGCTGGTCAAACAGGAAAAGGTGAGAGCCCAAAAGGCAGAAATCATGTCTGAGCGAATCATGTCTTCAGTGTAGACCTGATTCTGGGCCCAGTTAATCATGCTTTGATCTCAGTAGAATCTGCTTATAGATAGGACAAAAAAAAAAAAAAACCAACAAATTACCTACAAAGACTGCAACCTGAGAACCAGGAATGTCACAAGGAAGCACTGGAAACTGTGGAAAACTTAACAAAATTCCTGGAGACAACACAGTAAATCAGACTGTAAGCTGAGACCCAATTAATAGAAATGCTATTTAGAACAGTCCATTTTCTGCCAACACAGAAGGTGCATTGTCCAAGCAATGGCAGGAGTTTGTAGGTGCTCCTGACTTACTTGTCTGGAAAAGCCAAACCAGATGGCACTCAATGGACAGAGGAATGTCAAGTGGCTTCGAGTAACTAAAATTCCTTTTGGTTATTGATCCCCCACAGTGAGTCAAGAAATTTCTCCCAAGTTGAGCTCGTGCCCTTACATTCAGGGAAGCAGATATCCCGCTCAACCCAGAGGGTAAATTCCCAAAGGCAGGAGTCAATCTTACTCACTCTTGCATAGCTAGACTCTCTCTAACATAAAAATAAAAATGGCCAAAAAACCCCCAACACAATATATAAACATTAAACTATTATCAAAAAGTTTTGAATATGACCAGAATAACAGATTATTTTTTTCAGACTTTGAATATAGTGTGGCATTTTCCAACATCAGTCAGGACCTTTATGTCTCACGGAACAGAAACTTCCATTTGTTTTAATGCTTTCCTTTTTTTTCTTTCATTTAAACAAAGTCAGAAATGAATTAAGCTGAATGAGCCCTCTGGGTCAGTTAGAGTGATCCCTCCCACAACACGATGCTCCCCAATACTGGTCCTTGCTTTTTTCACAGCTGACAGGAAACTCATTGTCTAATTATGCTTTTTAACTGACATAATGTTATAAGCAATAACCCTTAAAAGGGACATGATACTGCCCTCGTAATCCAAGAACTGAAAAGATAGCCCATATATAGAATCCATTGTACAAAGGAAATGTACCCACAGATAAACCATGCATCTATTTTAATCTTTTCATAGTTTTCCTTCATTTCAGAACTGATGATCTTTCTTTCTTAGATATCAAGCCAGAAAGAGTGATGCCTAAGGAAACTCCTTAGAACCAGAACAACAGTGAAAGGCAGCTTAGTAAAAACATCTTTTTATGAAGCAATAGAGATGGCTAAAGATACTGAGATAATGAAGACTAAGGAAGTACAGTCTTGAAAACTTGTGACTAAAGAATAATGACAAGATATGCAATTACCATATTACATACCTCCTCTCTACCTGTTCAGGTGAATAGTTAGCAAAGTTAGGCTTAATTTCTTGTTCTGTGCAATCTTTATCTTCTGTTACCTCACCAACCAAACCCCTCTTTACTTGTCAAGTCACCAGAAGCTGAAGAAAGATTCAACATTGGAACTCTTCTGTATAGTATTCCAAAACTCACACTATTTCTGTAAAAGCTTTTCAAAAAAACACCGAAGTAAGCCAGAACATTGCTAAAGGAAATTTGTATTTCCTCAGGATAAGTATTCTCTTACAGGCTGTTTCCTCTATGTATGCTTACCTATGCCTTTAACCTTCCTCATGGAAAATTCTCACTGACTTCACTGGGAGTTTCTCTGAAGAAATGAACATTTCATACTGCTGTGAATCCCAAACCAGAGTGGATTTCTTATTCACAATGTCTTCAATCAAAAATTGACACTAAATTTAATGAAAAATTGAGTGGCAAAAGTATTTCAACACAATATACGAAATCCTATTCATTTTCAGAAACAAAGTTGCCATGCTTAATGTTCGTTTTTAAATTATCAATGAAGAATTGCATTTTCAACTGATGGTAACCCCATCAAGGTCAAAGGAAATGCCTGGATTTATTTCATGTGAGAAGGATGTTGCTATTTTGCTAAAGGTGGAATTTTCCATTGCATATACACCCTTCAATATAGATCAGTGTTCTTTCCAAGATGGGAGACATTAACTTTTCATGCAGTAGCTTGGATTGATGCATTTTGTAAATGAAACATTTCAAAGACCCTTTTTGGAAATGCCCCTGGGAGAATTTAAAATTTAATAAGTGAATAAATGCACCTATAAAGATTCACATAAAACAGAAATTTCATCTTCATTAGTTCTTTACACCTGTGCAAAGTCAGGTGTACCAACCAACAATCAGTATAATAGGATTTTTACAGCCTCTTTCACTTGCATAAACGGCTGCAAGAGGTGCTGAGAAAAAAAAAAGTCTAGGTCTGGGAAGTCTGATGCTAATAATTCAAATGATCTCGAGGCTCCATTGATTTCAATGACCTTACCCGATTTAGACTAGCTAGGAATCTAACATCTCCTGATTAACTTGCTGTCATGATGAACTGCTCTTAAAGGAAAGAATAGATCTGCCTTATCTGCTCCACACACACACCAGAATCATATGGAGAGGCAGCAAGAGAGAAGGGTTGGGCCACCTCCTGAAGGTCTAAATGTTACAGAAATGGCCAATGAAAATGCTAATTAAAGAACAAATTGACCAAGCTGCTGTACAAACTGGCTCCATATCCTGAAAGGTTTAGAAAGCAAAGGTTATCGCTAGAGTCTAAAGATCTTGTTACCTGCTGTTTTTGTGGATCAGTAGTACCGTGGGAAAGTGCAGCACCTGGAAGGTGCCCATCGCCAGGAGGTTTCCCTGCCCCGGTGCCAGGGGAAACATGGGATGTGGTCAGCAGCTGAGCACTGATGGGTCCATAGCCATTGGAAGGCTGATGACCGTTGTTCGAGGCTGCAGCTACTTCATCTTCATCACCGGAGTCCGTAATCAGGATAAACTCAGCCTTAAAAAGGTCATTCTCCTGCATTTCTCCTTTGCTTAAATTACACCCCAGGGACTGGAAAGCTGTTCGGGTGCTGTCTGTACAGACAGTGGACACACGGTCTTGTTTGGCCCCACTCTTTAAGACCAGCTCATCAGAGACTGCGTCAGACTGCAAAAGATACAAGGAAAAAGATCCAAATTAACTGCATTTTATTTGGGTTCCCCAAAATGTGAAGTAATTTTGGCTTTCAGGAGCGTCTGTCTCTGCACTACCAAAAGTGCAGTAGGCAAATGATGAGTTTAGGCATGAGTACACAGCAGAAGCCACTTCCCCAGGAGTCCCAGGTTCCAGCCCCCCAGCCAATGCCATGGAGGCTGCCCTCCCAGCAACTCAGAGAGCAACGGGGGGCTCTGAGCACAGCACGGACTGCGACACGGCCGGCGCGGGAACCGAGGAGGAGGGTGCAGTCAAGCCGAATGAGCTGTCAGACCTGACTACACCAGACACGATGGGAAGGCACCCCGACCGCGGGATCCACGGGGCAGACAATGCTCCTCAGAGGAGCCTGACAGACAAATCTGGGACAAAACCTATACATATTAATCAAGAAACAAAGGCCCTTAAGACAAGGCATTCTCCAAAGAGAGCAAAGAGACTCAGAGGTCAGACAGCTTTACTGTATGTTCAAGCTTCGCAGCACAGACCACAATTGTTCCTCGTATTTTCTGCAATTTCCACATCCAGTATGTCACTTCTCAAGCATGCTTTGGATGAAAGCAGGAATAGTGCAAACTGCATATACGACACACATATCATTAAATCATTCAATATCGAAACTGCTATTGTAAATCATATTTCCCTCAGAGGAGGAATCAGGTAAATGAATAGACATATTGTGTACCGCAAGAGGAAGCCTCCAGATGGGGCTCATATTTGAATGCTGCTTGAGGAACACCGTAATTACAAATTTCCACTTCACTTGCAGCTCCATGAGTCCTTGAGTTCAGCTCTTTGAAAAAATATTGGACCACAAAGGGGGATATCAGCACTATGAGTTTGACAATATTATTTTGATTATCTGATGCTTGTTGTTGAAATATTGTTCAGGTTCTAGACATTTTAGAAGAGGGACTAATCTGTGCTATGAAGGCCTCACAACTGCATCAACTTCCAGAAAAGTTTCCTCTGTCTACAGAGAAACACACAGGGACAGATGACAGGAAGAGCTGATTCTGCTTTATCCTGGGCATTAGTTATAACAAAACCAATACTGAGCAGCTGCAAATGTAACTAATGAGTTAAACTGCCTGAGGATAGTATTCCAGTGAACGTCTCTTCAAATACATCCATCCTTTGCCCAGACCTAACCCCTTTTTTGACAGATAGAACACTGAAATGCTGGAACATGTTCAGATCAGAGGGCTGTGAACTGCTGTGAAAAGTTTATTACATGGAAGAGCATCCAGGACTGCAGCCCCAGCAACATCCCAGGGAAGGAGCTGTTACACAAAAGCAGAATTGCCATAAGCATTAATATTAACCTGAGGGTTGCAGTAGCCTTTCAAGCAGCATGGAATAAAATAAGAGGGTATTAAGTGTTGTGAGGCAGGAAAGGAATAACAAACAAAGGGTTGACTAAAGGAAGGAGAGCCAGGAATGTTGTGCTGCTGTCTTCACCATTGCAGGAAATCACAGGGACAGTTTTCAAAAATCAGAAGCTGGCTTCCGCTTTGATGCATTACTATGCAGCTATGAAAGGGATTGGCACCTTTTCTGGAAGACACAGCATTGACATTTGCTGAAACCAGGATCCAGTGAACAACTCCTGGTCAATTTCCATGTGATAACACTCCTCGCACACCACCCTTGCTGTCTTGAACATCAAGAAGGAATTCCTCTCATCTGCCATTGCATGACTGACAGAGGACAGAATTGAGATGATCAAGTGTTTCCTTCCAAAATAAACTCTGCCGAAGGCAAAGCAAGCTATTGAGCAGACATCCGCCTTCTCTTGCACAATTATTCCACATCTTGGTAATTAAACCAAGCACAAGCCAACAAACCATTCAAGGGAAAGAGCTTCAGTTCAGCAATGCTCAGAATAAAATTTTCTTTATTTTTTGAAGAAGTGGAAAAATTAATGCAAACAAAAATCTACCTTATTTACAATATTTTGGTTGCTCAGGTCCTTTGGATCCTCTGGAATTGTCACAAGGAACTTAGAGATATCCACAACCTCAAAATGAGTTGGAAGTTGTCCAATGGATGGTACGAATGTGAAGGTCAATGGTTTGGTTCCAGATTCTTGAGAAGTGACCTACAAAACACAAAATTAGTTCAACTTCTTTATCCAAATAAAGACGATTTTTATCAGAGTTGAGATAACATGAATAACATGAAATAATTAATCTACATAACTTACATGTCTGTTATTAACTATACTGGTGTTTGTTTTGGTGGGTTTTTTTAATTGGGTAATTGTGTTTTAAAGCCTTATTTAACAGACAAAATACTGCCTTGATCACACTCATCAACATTCTATATATTCTAGTGGTGTGGCACAGCAAAAACTTTTGTTTGATAGCTTGCTATTCTTTCAATTTTCCATAACAAAATCAGAAAACCATATTCAATCAATTTCAAGGCTGTTTTTATCTTTGTTTAACTCCGCTTTAGTAGGACAACAATTCAATTATACCTGTGTATCTGGGCAAATTATAGCCCCTAGAGTATTTGCTTAACAATTTAAACCAAATCGGAAAAAATTTTGCTCTGCAAAAAAAAGCAAAACATGTTCACATTTTCTAATGCAAATGCAGCTAATTCTGAGCAATATCTGGAATGAATTGTGATTCAAGTATCTTCTCCATTTTCTTGGAGCTATTCAGCCACATACACCAACTAATTGCTTGTGTGTCTGCTTATTTCTCCCTCCCCTGTTGCCCTCTCCATAGGACCGTGTACATAGGGCCTGAATGCACCAAAGACAAGAAAGACTAAACAAAGGCAATTTCACTTAAATATTCAATTTTATCACAGTGCTCTCCAATCACTTCCGTCTCCTTCACAGGAGGTGGAACAGGGAAAAGAAGTCCACACCATCGTCAAACTCTCAGTTGCTTTGCCATATATCAGGAAGAGGAACAAGGCAAATAGAGGGAATTTGCCTTCACAAGGCAAATAGAGGGAACCACACCCCAAATCACTGAACCTGACATACTGACTTTCCCACTATTTGTTGGTGTAAAAAAATTCTTTTCTCTGATTTAAAACTATATTGATTTTCCTTTGTTATACCATCTGATGTAAACCTTATGGCTATTAATTGTCTTTTCAATGAACTCTAATATGCAGAGGCTTGAACTGTATTGAATCATACAGGAAAACAGGATTATTGCTTCGGCTCTTTTTTTTCGCTTGCTTGTTTAAAGTGAAACAAATTGAAGAGCTATGACTCTCATTATGCTTCTTTGTAATTTGCATCCACAAGTAAATAGCAATTATGGAACAGAGTGGAATTACAGTTTACATTACTTGATCATCTTGTGGCTGGAACATTAAAAATGATAGACACAAATTTCCAGTTTTGAAAAAACTCTAAGCAAATATTAGTTACTTCCACTAACAGCTGCCTGCTGGAGTGCTCGGGCAAAACAAAGGCAGGTTACTTGTACAAATGCTGTCAACCGCTCTTTCCTTAGCAACTTGGAAGAACTCTGCTCTCTCAGACACCTCCAGCTGTGAAGGTACAAGGTGCCCTCCTACTTTTACTTCCCCCTCTGTTCACACAAGTGACCAAGCACTGGAATATACAATGCATGGCCTAAATTAACAGCAAAAGAGTGACAGCTAAATGCTCCACCATGCCAGGAGTTCAGGTTGTTATTTTATGTGAAGGAGAAATAACAGCTCTGTCCTTCTCTCAGGAGCTAAAGTACCTGAATCTGATCATTGCTTTTTATAAAACAAGAGCACAATTTTTAAATATTATTAGCCAGCACATTAAACACTTAGTCCTTGCTCCTGACAGAAGTCAGCAGAGTACCATCAGCACTCAAGGACATACTCACTAGTGAGCAGCTGCCAGTCCCTACAATGGAGCCAGGGGTGCAGCCCCCACCCGAGCACCTGCTGCTCCCAAAGGTGCCTTCAAGGTGCAGGGTTACCTGCACACAGGCAGGACCACCCATCACCTTAGCATTATTGATTTCTGTACAGCTGACACAATTCATGGCAGTCTTACACAGCACCTGGGTCTACACTAAAATCAGCTAGAGATGGCCTTTGCTTTCGTGAAGACCTGTAGTTTTGCTTTCATATTCTCTCTCTAATTAGGAAGTGCGGCTGATGGCTTTGGCTACCTTGGTTGTCTTTAATAACATTTTCCCCCTCTACCTCACCCTCTAATCATGCTCTTGTTTTGACACTTGATAGCAGCTGTTCTGTATCAGTGACCATTCTTGAGTCAGAAGTAAAAATATTCCTTATAAAAGACAAAGGAAGAGAGGGAATAAGTGTGCAAATAGCAAGCCCAAACACAAACAGATTTATGGCAAATTCCAATCAAATGTGGCAGCATTGCTAAACTCCCACTATTTTAGGTGCATATTTGTAATGAGGAAATACAAACAAGAAATCAGACTAGAGGCTCCCGGCTGTTGCAGAGTAATGGAGATACCTTGCTATCACCTAATTTTGTATTGTGTCTTACCCTGCACTTCCAATTTTATTGCTCTCATATTAAAGAACACACAAAGAAAACCTTGCTGTATTTGGCCTAAAGACATTGTGGAAATAATCACCAAAATCGCTTGCAAGCTAAAACTATGATTGGAAAATACATAAAAAATGGGCCAACAAGAATATTTTTTTCAGGTGGGAGATGCCATTAAATTCTGGCTTTATTTATATTCCCCTAGTGGATATTATTTTCTTAGAATTCAGGAAGCATACACAAGCAAATACAATTACTGCATTTCAGACAGTTTTAGGTTGCTAGATACTGTGTGAAGCAGTGACAGGACTGTGCTCCTCTTAGTTTCACTCATAGCAATTGAGAAACAGGAACTTCCAGCTGGTAAAACTGGTCATGCAATCTAAGCTGCTTCACAGAAACCTAGACAAGCAAAGCATGTGACTAGCCAGAAAACACACACATTGCCACTGGGGGAAAACAAAAGAGAAATATTTCTTGGCTAAAATTATATTTAAGTGATTATTTTCATTTTATAGGTTAAAAAAAAGGTAAAAATACTTTGACATTTTAAAGTTTAAATTTTAATTGAACAATGAGAAGCAGAAGGAACTGTTAGGTGCTACTTCTTTTTTTAAGGTAGAGGAAAGATTTTTGCACCTTTTGTCATGTACTCATCTCATTTACCATCTCTCTCTCTGGCTGATATTTCTAACCTTGAAGAACTGAAAAGAAATGAACAGACTGGGCTTCCAGCATTTCATTACATCTACTAATAGTCACTCTGATACGTAAAGGTAAACAATAAAGAAACAAGCTTAAAATTCAAATATATATATAAACATACATGAAATTTCTTATCATCTTTTCTCCATAATCAGTAGCAACAGCAGAAGTCATTCAATGCCATACATTCCCTGCTGCTGGAATTCACTTGGATCAATACAGTTACAGTGGCAGAAAAATACCAAATGTGACATCGGCTGAATTCAATACTAAGGAATTCTGGTTTATGTTATATAATCGGCCTTATGCACATGAAATAACTGATTGATTTTAATTGCAGCCTTCACGTTAGTTCGTTCTTTGAAGAATACAAATTATAGAGTTTAATATAAATAACCTTTCAATATCCATCAGTGGCTGTCGATGGCTGCATAATATATTGCCAAAAAGCTTCAAAATGAAAAAGTTCTTCTAGATGACTTCCATGAGCTCCTATGTCATCAATTTACAAACAGGTTTGTTGCATAATTAATACCATCAATTTACAGCCACCCTGGGGATAGTAACTTAAATTATATTAATTATTGTCTTCATTACCACAGCTTCTGTAGTCCTGACTTGTAGAGCCCATTTTTAATGCCTTGGTTACCTCATGAACACAAACTAACACTTCCATTTAATCTCTCATATGCTCTATGTGCATTCAGCATACTGCCTATTTTGTAATTTAAATTGAGGTCCCATTGTCAGTGATTGCTTCTCAGGATTTCCTTCTGGAATACAGATTGCTAAAGTGAAATTCAATATGCTGGTTCACGTTACCACTTCTTCCACTGATTTGCTAATGTAAGTCATTCCATTAATAAAACAACACCCTGAGAAAACTTCATTCTTGAAACATCTAGTTCTTCCTTTCAAGATATTTATTTGTTTAAAAAACAGAAAAGGAAATTATGAGTAAATAATAGCAAAATAATAAGTGGGTACATCATGACATAGAAACATGTTGACTGAAGCACTGTTTTGGTCAGAGCACAAATCCACATGCCCACAATTCCTGAGTGATAAATATAGCTCTGACACGTGGAGAGAGCACAGCGAACGTCATTCACCCAGCCAGGGAGAGGGGCCATCCAAAAACACAGCCCGAGTTCTGTAATCTCTCCTGAAACTCCTTTTCTATGTTCAGACTAAAGCCATACCACAAAGAGTCATTGTCTCCTCCTCGAGACAGAGAAAAATCTAGTTGGATGGAATTATCAGTTAATGAGATGTAAGAATCTTCAGCCTATCTTCATATCCTGACTTATTATAGCTGTCACAGAAACCTAATATGGATTAGCTGTTTATTGTGTAATATGAGCCCTGGCTTTTCTAAAACCTTTTACAAACAGCAGCAGATGATCATCTGAACACCAACTTTCTATGAAACTTCAGAGGAAAAAGCTAAACCCATTCCAAAAGTCCAGGATGAAATTACAGTCAAGATGAAGATTGTGCCAAAATTCCCAAGGACAACTGTAGTCCAGAAGCTTCCCCAAGCCCTATGATGTCCCCATTTTATCACCTTCAGCAAATCATTTCTGCTTCTTTCGATGCATCAACACACACTCAAATGCAGACAAGTATCTTTTGAAAATGAATGTGTGATGTGTGTAAAGCACTAGAAAGAGCAAATGAATAACAGTAAAAAATTTAAATTTATTATTTAAAATGCAAGAGCTTATTCAGATGAAGTGGTTTTTTTCAAACATCGTTTTAATTAGCTCTTCAGCCCAGCAGACTTTATACAACTGTAATTACTCTTTGATACTGCTCTACATATATGCAGCTAAATTTGATTAAAAGTAAGTAAAGATAACCTTTAATTTCCTCCTTTTGCTAAGGGTGAGTAAAATACCTTCCCTATTATGCTTACTTGACTTAATTATATGCAGTGTGACTAAATGGTCATAGTATATTAGATCCTAAGATGTCCTGGGTCTTTAAATCCTGTTTATAGTATCACTGACACCCTTAAACCTCTTATTTGCTTCCAGTCTCCTAAACCTCCTAAGATGCAACATCTCCCAAGTTAAAACACTCTGTTGTAACATCCCAAGCTTCTCTAGTCCATCACCCATGCACAAAACTGCAGCTAGGCAGACTGCCTCCAGCTTCTCCCTCAGCAGGTAATCACCCCTTCCCTCTGGCTGTCCTGTGTTCATTTTGCTGTGTGGATCAACCAGAAATTAAGCTGAAATACTGTTGCTGATTTTGCACTAGTGTGGCCAGGCTTGCCATCTGGTCTTCCATAGAAGGCAGTCAAGGACTGGCAAAAGTAGACTGAAAAAGTTTGAAGGCTGATTGCAAAAGAAAATTAAAAAAAAAAAAAAAAGAAAAAAAAAAGAAAACAAAAAAGTGGTGCTGTCTAACATGCACATGTACTGATTATCAGATATTATTATATTATTCATGGTCAGAAGACTCCTTGGAAATGGGAGATTTCAGATCAAATCCAGTGCCTGTAGACAGAGAAAAATATCTGCATCAAAACTGGAGTCCTTACAAGGTCGTAGGACTTATGCCTTCATATGTAGAACATCCATATTAGCACATTAACAGATACATTTACAACTGATATACATAATATTTGCTTATGCAATGTCATGATACCTCTGCCCAACAAGAAAGGCTGAACGCTGGTTAGTCACATTAGTATAGCAGTGAGGCAAAATAGATCCCAAATTTTGAGTCCATTTTTGAACAACTCCGTCTTGATTACTCAGTGAGAAAATGCAAGTTAGAATTTATTCTTTTTCCTGTAAGAGTTTCTTGCAATTTCAGCCCTGTAAGAGAGTCCCAAAATCCTGCTGTCACTCTCACAGCAACCTCGAAGCATATTCTCATTAATCTATATTACATAATTCCCCTCATATTCTTTCCCCAAAAGCTGCACCTATCAATAAGCAGCTGTAGTTTTCAAATCAAGCACTGAGAGGATAAATAAATCCCTGCTTACATCTGTCAGAGCTGAGACATCAGTCTTGTGGGATGATACTAGCAAGGAACTTCAATTTTACAGTATCACACATCAGCCATTTGCCTTTTAGTGTCCCGAAATGTCTGAGTGGTTGAGGGCCAGAGGGATTTCAGCCAGAGCAGCTCCCTCCCTGCAGAGCTGAGGCTTACATGAGGTGAGGTTCCGCCACCACACACTGAGCACTGCCAGTCCTGCCCACGACACCACAGGAGAATCCAGCCCACCAGGTGCTGCCGCCACAGGTGAGTATCTCCACAGTTCTCCTTTCCAAAACACATTGCAGATCAAGTTTGGTAACACACGAGTGACATTGTTGCAAGCAATACATTTTGGAAGCCGGCGGTGCCCAGCATCACAGCTGTGCCTGCACATATCCCTGCATGTGTCACAAAATGACAGAATATTCCAAGTTGGAAGGGACCCATAAGGATCAACGAGTCCAGATCTTAAGTGAGTGGCCCATACAGGGATTGAACCCACAACCTTGGCATTATTAGCATATGCTTTAGCCAATTGAGCTAATCTCCTAACAGACCATTAATTTTGTACAATGGATTAACTTCAGAGTGACCCCAGAAAAAGGATATATATGTGCTAATACTACTTGTCCTGTTATCATAGCTTGAAGGCTGTTGAAGAAAAACAAGGGACTTTGAAAGATGCTTCCAAAAGTACAAGCACAAGGTAATAGCAGAAGCCTTGAAAGTGCAAGTGTGGAATAGGAGCCCTAGGGCTACAAGCACAAATCATTAATAATAAGTTTTTACTCACTACAGGAATGCAACCTTGTGTGCTGGTATTAAGGACAACAGAGCAAGCAAAGAACCAGTATCTGGCATACATAAAACATATCAAACACCATCAAATTCAAACATAAAATTTGCTGGCCGATGAAGAAGGAACAAGTAAACTGTTAGCAAAGACAGAAAAGTAGCTTCAATTGGGCCCAAAGCACAGGGTAAGTAAGCCCCACCATCAACATCATCCACCTTCCTGCAAACAACTGGATATGCTGGCACCTTCCATAACAATGCATAGAAAATAAAAGTGGTCGAAATGAGAAAGTTGTCTAGGCTGCTTTCATCTGTGTGATCATTGGGAATGAGCTGCAATAATAGGACCATTTGGACTTTAAGTGTGAGCATGTCTGTACCTGGACTGCATCATAATATAAGCAACATGTTTGTGAGAGTTTGTGTGCACTTGGGTGAACAGTATAATGAGGAGCTGCTAAGAGAAAACAGATTGAAGAGAGGGTAAGTGTGAGAGGTCATGCATGAAAGTCTTTCCCAAATGGATAAACTCAGGAGATAAGTGGTCCAGTTGAATACACAATAAATGATAAATTCAGAATGCCAAGTGTCAGCCCTAGACCACCAGGACACAACTGAATCAGCAATGAACAAGTCGAAGCCCATCCAAGAAGGCTGTATCTGCTGTACACAGACAAAGACTGCAGAATTACACGTACAGGTCACTCTCTTAGAAGCCAAAGGCATAGTAGTAAAGCCTTCTGCTTCTGCGCTAAGGGCTGTCCTGCCAGCTGTGGCTGCAGCTGGGTATGAGTTAGGGCATGAGGGTTTGAGAAAGCCGCTTGAGTAACCAAATGCACCCTGTGAGAAATTATCTGCTTTAATAACAACAGACTCATTCTCTTAATGATTACATCTTGAAAAGTAAAAGGGTTCAGATAAATGTTGTTTGTGGGAAGCGCTTCCTTCAACTTGTTCCCGTCAGGGAAAAGGGAATTAACAACATTATAACTCTGCAATTAGACTGCTAATTTTTCAATTACAGTAACTACAAATTTTTGCATCTCTAGATGTGTTTCTCTAGCTTGCATAAGTTGCACGAGGTATCTGGTCTTTCACCACACCCTTGAGGTTTGGTAGTGATCTGGATGCAGCAGAGGAGATTGAGCATTTCCCACCAGTGCAGGGTTTCTGCTCAGTTTTGAAGCACTGCCTTGCTGCTTTGTTTAGATGCAACTGAAGGAGGACTGGTATAGCCTCACCTTAGCAGTTGAGTTACACTTCAAACCTCTCCAGGTTAACAGCTGTGCATGAAATCCCTCATGGATTCTTATGAGGATATGCTGGGTGTCAGGGCTCTCAGTGCTTCAGGGCAAACCTGCTGTTAGCAAGAGTGCTTTAGCAATATTTCAGCAAACACAACATCATTCATTTCACAACAGCATTTTCTCTGTGTTTCCCCAGGTATAACTCTATCCAAAACACTTCAACACAGTGTGAACACCCCAGTCATCCAAGACTGACAGGAAGAAATGAACAACCATGGCCCTTTGTACCATGGTCACCTGCTACTTGTAGCATTTACTCTAAGAAAAATTGTCCTCAAACCCGAAGGACTACAGCTTCAGGTTGAAATTCATTCTCACTGCCAGCACTTTCAGCAAAGAAAACTCTTTCTAGGAGAGGATACAAGACAGTTTCCAACACTCCCCACTCAGAGACTGCAGCTACCCCTGTGAGATTTGAATGTGCCCATTCCCATGCCCCAGGTTAACAGCTCCTGTCATTACCTCCTGCCCCTGATACGACCAACCAGCTCCACCTGCTCTCATCAAAACGCCAAAATGCAGTGGGATGCTCACACATGTTCTGCAGCTTCCACATGCATGTCTCCACTGACTGCTGTCTCCTCATTTTGATTTTCTGATTTCCTAGAAATTTCCTTTTCCTCTAATTTTCCTCTTTTATTACTGCTGTCAGCTAAACAATGTTAAAAGTACATTTAATTTTTTGATGGCTTTTTCAGTTTAGTTTATCAAAATATTTCATTTTTGAAAACTGTATAAAGTTAGGGAGTTTGAGAGTCAAAATGTTTGGGACAAGTTTTGTTTAATTGGAAAGTAACTTTACATTTAAAAATAGTGATCTGGCAGGAGGGAAGTAAAGGTTGGTATGATTTGCTTTTGGCAGCGCAGATTCTATAAAATTCTATCCTGTGTTTGGACTCTTCTATTACTATTATTTTAAAATAAGAATGACATTTTCAATAGATATCTCCTTTCCCAAACTGCTACAACTTGTGTCTGGGCACTTGTACTGCTGAGGAACTATATTTTTGGAGCAGGGATCAAAAGAATATTAAGAAAGAGTTGTGTTAAATTTTCAAAAGTCCACACAGCTGCCACCCACATACCAATGACAGATAACAGCACATCTTTCATGCTTTGGAGTTATTTCACTGAATGATCATGACATACTCTCAAATATGTTTTTCAAGATTCAAAAAGCCATCTGGCCTCTGGATTTAACAAGCTTTTTTATCAATCAGAAAAAGTTATTTTGAAAAAAGAAAAGCAATACTGTCAGATTTCAACACAGGCAAATTAAAACCTTGGTCTTTATCTACTGATATATGACCAGACTGAGGGCTTCTAGTTAATCTGCCATCACTTTTTTTCTGCTGTCATTCCAGCAGACAGCAGTGAAAGTCTTGTAATACCAGCTAGCCCATATTCCTCAGCTCCTTTCCATAAAAAAGAGAACAGAGCTCTCATTGATGGTACATTAGGGATACACAGAGTACTTTGGAAATACCAGCTGCTAAATTTTTAGCTGTTAAACAAACCACACACAGGGGAAGGCAGTTAGTATTTTAATCTCTAAGAAACGGATTATTTCATCCTGTATTATCAGCAATAGGCTTCCCATCAGAAGCTGCACCCTCTGCAGTCATCTGTGCCAGGCATTTAACAAATAATCAATACAAGCTCATCTACAAGCATTCTTACCTGTCCCCTACTAATAAAACTCTGTGGGCTGATAATTCAGATGACTCCTTCTGCAGACTGCTGCTTGCAGTATGTAGAGCACAGTTGGAAGATAAATAAAAAATGAACATTAAAAAAGCAGTAACAAAATGCCTGTGATAAAACTGAAGAAGAGGTCATATCTTCCTCTTCTCAGCAAGGATTTTCAGAGGTCCTTTTAATGAGCTATTTTCTGTGTAGGTCTGTGTGGGCCCAGAAGAATGCTGGCTACAAAGAGTAATTATTCTGGCACTCAGCTACGAGCAAACAATAAGGTAAAGCTGAATGGCTGCTGGCTTCTTCTGCACGTTCACAGGAGGGCATGATAATAAACTTAGAATGTTGTTTTCTTCCCTGTGCTAATCATTAAAAAGCAACTGTCTTTAACCATCTAACTTGAGCTTTCCCAGCTATCAAGAATACTGTGTGTTTAACACTGCTAGGGTCATTTTCATGTGACTTTATCTGTTGGGAAGAATAGCTTATTAAATTAAATAATTTTATTTTTACTTATTAAATAATTTTATATATATACAAACTTGACTTTGTCTCATTAAAAAAATTCTTAGTTTTCCACTTTGGCATAATAATCCACTAAATACAGTCATGTACCATTCCTCAGATATTTTAGAGTGTAGGAGAAAGAATAGAAGAACTGTAGGAGAACAGCAGACTGTACATTCTGCACCAAGAACAAGCATAATTTCTTTAGCCAATAAATCTGGGTAGTGAGAAAACACTTCATGACCAAATATGCTACCAATGTCTGGCTTCTCAAGAAGAGTCTTCCAAATTTAAGCAAAACCCTGTCTATGTTAAAAAGAATAATTTAGAGTTTCAGTTGAAAATGTGTAAATAACACTCTTTCCATAGATGCTATGAACTAACCAAAAGGATCACACTATCAAAGGATTAAAAAAAAAGGGGAGGGGAGTTAATTGAAATGAACAAAATCTACACGCTATCATTTACTTCCTACTGAGATTTTCTTCAGAAGTTTCCAGTGTAATAATACAGGTGACAATGCAATGGAAAACCCTTTGCATGTAGTAAGAAAGAATGTAGATTCAGTACTTGATTCCTTTGTGTTTGTACTTTCACGTTGTATCTGCATTCTACGAAACAGGAGGAAGGCATGGACGTAATAATCATAGCTTTAGATTAAAGTAATTGAATTAATTTAATGACAGAACTACAACATCAGAGATTTTATAAATATTTTTATCACCTTAAAATAGTTCAAAGCCTGTATTTCCTATAATACCTGAAAATAAACTCAGTACAATCAAGGTTGATCCTGGCAGTAATTCCAGTATATTTCATTTAGATTCTTAAACCACCCTCACCACCAGGGACAACTATTTATCCTCAAGCTGGGCATCAAGTGACATTCCCGACACATATTACATGGGATGGATTCTGTCTCTCCTCCTGTAAAGGAGGATTTTGATAATGTTATGAGTGTTCATAAGTCAAGATTCTCTTGTCCTGTGTTTTCTATTAGCTAAAGACACGTGCCCTCTTCTTCAGACTCTAGGTTTTAGAGTCCAAAATTTTGTAGCCACTCAAAGAGACCTTTGCTCCTTTTGCCTTAGTGGCAGATGACCCTGCAGTCTCATAAGAGCAGAGGTGACAGATTCAGGGAAAGCATTGCTTGCTTACTGCAGTGCTCTAAAATGCCTGGATTTAGGAGAATCCTACTAGATTTCAGAAGAAATTAATTTTTTTTTTATCATTTTGAATTACTTTTTCCTAAAGTTACTTGAAATAAGTCAAATTTTACCCAAGAATTGAGTGAAAATGAGTATGATTCTGAGTTTCTGAACTTGGTCTTACCTTTGAAAAGGGAAAAAATATCTCTTGGATGAAGATTAAAATTGAAATTCAAATTAAGTAAAATAGGAGGTTAATATAAAGTTTGAAAAAATGAAAGCATTTCAGTTATCAGTTTGCTAGTTTGAGACATCAGTCATGGTTTTAATTTTCAAGAGCAGGGATCATTAAACCAGACATCAAATATACATCCTTAATTTAAATTCAACAGGAAAGACCCTATAACTCATGCATTACTTTCTCATCCAATGTTTCGACAAGTTAGAAGTTTTACAGATAATAAACAGGTTTGAACTTGATAAAAGTCCTTGTTCTGAATCAGCAAATGACTCTTGCAAGTATTCTTTATCCCAGATTATATGTGAACAATATTAAGAAATGAGAAGCATTTTTAATAAAGCTCTCCTGTCTGCCTGCACAAGGCATCATGCAATCTGTGGAAGGTTCATAATCAATGTCTTCTGAACAGCTTAATTGGTTTACATAACACAGAAGCATATCTAATCTCAAATTAAAAAAAAAACAAAAACTTAAAAACCCTAAAACTCTAGGTCATGTATCAAGAACATCCTAACAGCAATGTATTGGCAATCCAATAAAATTTTAATTATGCACACTTTTTCACTAAATCTTCAGATTATTTTAAAATATTCTTAACTCAGTTTTTACAAAAAAGGCACTGTTGTAGTGTTCATGTCAAAATCTTTTTCATAGTGTTAGACTTTATGTTCCTATTGACTACAACTCTTTCTTCAGGAAAAACGTGATGAGGAGCTCAATCTTGCCAAGGCTATCCAGCTGAGGTTCTGATTACAGCAGAGACTACAGGTCAACAGGAGAGTTCATGTGCCCAAGAAAAGCAAAAGGCAGATACACCCACAGGCCCAGTCCTCTTCCCTGGAGCACCCATTCTCTGACTCTTAAACCACGTGAAATCAGTGACATGTATTCTCCCAAACAGTAGTTCCTTCCTGCAGTATTTGTCTCTCAGCTCCAGTCTCTGACTTTGCATCTGCCCTGCCTATTAGGTGTTGTTTGTTAACTAGCGAGAAACTGGTGTGGAGAAAAGACTTTGAAAGCTAAGGAAATTAATCAAGTTATTTTTGAAAGTAACTTAAAAGCCCCCTTGTACCAAGAAATTATTTTTTCTCTGCTTTCCAATAATGATTCTTTTAGAAAATTACCAAATATACTAGTAGATTATAAAATTCCATTAATTTAAAAGGTTGCCTTTCATTTAGTCAAAGTCAGATGCTGTGTTTTGTTGCATGTTGCCTCAACAGACTCTATATTGCCATAGTACATAAGAAATCCCACCTCCTTTGCAGTTCTCCAGTGGACCAGGAATTGTTCATTTAGGTATTTTCCTCCACATTAAAAAAGTCGGTTTGCTTGAACAAAACCTTTTAACAGAACACATTTGGTTTTATTCGCTTTTTATCTGGAAGGTGCCTTGAATCCAGGATAGAATGATTGGTGGAAGCACCAGAATGGAGAGACAGAACTGCTTTTGAATATGTCTCCCTTTGAATGAGAAGATGGAAACTTACCCCAAGTTTCCTACAGTGCTGATGAATGACCAAGCTACCAGATTCTTTCTCAGATGTGTTTTTCAGAATAAGCTTTAAAAGAGGTCTTCCACCATTAGCATCAGAAAACAGATTGCCAAAAGTTGAAACCTTCTTTCACATAAAGTATTTTCCTAGTCAGAAATTGTCACACCCAGTAACTGAATGTTACGACGGTGTTATAACCTTCCGGAGTCAGGGAAGCATTTGACTCAAAAATCCTGATGCTAAGGCCTTGGAAGAAGGATTTGAGGAGCAAGCAAGGAGCTTTAGGCAACTGTGAGATGACAGGATTTGTTCTGCAGCACTCACTGCCTTTTTCCTGCAAGCAGCCAAGAGCCACTGCAGCACCTGAGGGTCACAAACAAGCCAGAAGGCTGCAGGTGAAGGGTCTGCACATCTGATCTGTCATCGGGCTTTATTCTTCTTCCAAAGCAACGCAGCTGAGAAACACACATGGTCAGATACTAAATAAACACAAGATTTAAGGCTGTACTGACCCATTGCCACTCCTGGCAAAATTCAACAGCAAAAAAAGGCTTACAGAGAGGATTTGTGCTACAAAAACAAAATCAGGTCTGCTTAAGAACTCCTTGTCTTAAGAACAGAGGACACAAACTATTTCTTAGTCATTGCATTTTCACTCCAATTTACTAGAACCTCAAACATCCAATAGAGCATTCAGGATTAAGAGGCTTTGGCATGCTTTCTGTAGAAACTGCATGTCTTTGTGCGTGTGTGTGTTTGTAAAATGAAAGGCAGGAGAATGCTATGTGGGTGGAGGTGAAGTGTCAAGAATTTGGGATTTGCTTTTGCAAATAGCTAGGTCAGCAGACTGTACACTTGTCCTTCTACAATACACTAGGCCTTGCTCACATGAAACTCTAGAGTTCTTTATGGAAATTTTTTTAAATGAAAATATTTAGATTTGAGCAAGATTTTATGATGTTTTTGAGATTGCATCAAAATAAAAATAAAATAGACTTTCATACATTTGCACCTGCAACTTAAATATACACTTCATTCCATGAAGACTAATGAAAGGCACAGTTCCATAAGAATTATGCTGTATCACATCAGAAGACCAAATTCTAAATTATCAGCTTGTTTCAAACCTAATTACCCATGTGGCACAATTCAGAAGTTTTCTCATCCAAACTTAGTTTATCTCTCTTGGAGCATGTGCACCTGATTGCAAGACTATTTTAAAAGGTCTGTGTAATCTGTCAGTGGAGGTACAGATAATGAACCAACCATCTCTGGACTGCTGGACATCCACAACTGCAAAATAAAAAAAAAATACTGTGGTGCAAATGGATTTATTTAGATAGCCTACCATTACTACTTCCCTAGGTAGCATGAGAACGTGTCTCTGCTAACAGGGGATAACTCACATGAATGTGTTAGTCGAGCATTTGCAGGCATGTGGCTTTTCACACCTGGTAAAACAAACCTGAGACATCACGAAAAACTCTTTTGCAGGATTTCTTAGTGAGCAACATTGAATTCTACATCACTTTTAAGATATTTATCTTCTTTTTTCTTTTCTTTTTTTTTCCTTTGCTGTTCGTCACCACTTTAAAACGGCTGGTACACGAACACATACTTTGAAAGTATATTCTGGGAAAGAATTTTTATACACTGCATCCATCATTGCAACTGATCAGTAAGATAAACCCTCTGGTAAATCTTCACACTTCTTCCTTGTTCAGATTGAGTGCGCATTTTTCCAGGAACCGCAAAAATCTATTGACTAAATTATCAAACACAACTTCTGAGAACCTGCTGAGAGATAGTTCAATGCAAAAGCTTTTTTATTATTATTAATGTTATAAAATGACAATATAATTATTGAAAAATTAAATCTAAAATAAAATAAAATAGAGGCACGATATCTTTGAAGAAAATGCAAATAATGTAATTTGCTTATGTAGCAGCAAAGGAAGGTGCACAAAGAAGCCACCAAGAATTGGTTTGCTGTTAGATTTTGACATGAAATGTAAGAGATTTTCAAACACTCAATTAAATTCTGTTTAGAATGCAGATAACCATTAAAAGCTTTTTGAAATTTTCTGAGGAAAACTGTGTCATTGGGGGGGGGCATAATAAGAATATTTAAGGGAAAAAAAAAGTTAAAATACCNAAAATAAAATAGAGGCACGATATCTTTGAAGAAAATGCAAATAATGTAATTTGCTTATGTAGCAGCAAAGGAAGGTGCACAAAGAAGCCACCAAGAATTGGTTTGCTGTTAGATTTTGACATGAAATGTAAGAGATTTTCAAACACTCAATTAAATTCTGTTTAGAATGCAGATAACCATTAAAAGCTTTTTGAAATTTTCTGAGGAAAACTGTGTCATTGGGGGGGGGCATAATAAGAATATTTAAGGGAAAAAAAAAGTTAAAATACCAGGTCAGTATAAAGTAACAAAAAGGGATTCATTTAACAAATACATAGAAATTCCACAAAAAACATCCCTATAAATAATTAATATTTAGGGCAATGCAGAAGCAGCTAAGGATTAGCTGCTGATCAGGACATGGGAATGAAAAGGACAATTTAGGTCCCCTTTGCTGTCCCAGTGAATATTCAATTAGTTAAACAACATGAAAGGCTTTCATTAGGAGAAACTCACTGACATACTCTGTGCCTAATGATGAAGCACTGTAATTGCCTCGCAAACGGAGAGATGTGAGCTCAGCTCATAGTGCTGGCCCCTTTCTCGCACTGCTCTAGGTCTCAGCTCTCAGACACAGCCTGGGACAAGCCGGGACTCTGGCTGATCCAGGGGGGCAGTTTTTATAGCCTCATTCTCGTAAGAAACTGATACCTAGTTCAGAGGCCTAAATTTGGAAAGGGTCACAGCTGAGAATGCCGAGCAAGGCGAGCTGCTCCCCCGTGGCTCCGTGTCACATCCTTACTGCTTTCAAGGGTCGGGGCTTGGGCTCTTTTCTACAGCCAGCTTTTGCTGATGGCTCCCCGAGGCAGCTTCACGACTCCAGGGTCGTAACTTTCTTGGGTGATTACTACAGATAGATCCAAATTATCCCTTCCTAAGCTCCAGAGCTCAGGAGACCTGAGCCGGTCTGGGTCACCAGCCGTGCAAATTCAGGCTAATTGTGTAACACGTCACCTAATTTAATAAGCACAGCACAGCTCTGTGCTAACCAAATGACTCATTCTCCACACCAAAGTGGCTCCCATCCAGATGGTCACAGCATGGTGGTGCCTCCATTCCTTTAAACATGGCCCTCCAAGCTGGAGAGGGGGTGTGCATGGACAAGAGACTGCACAGCACCTGCAGATTAGTGCTGCAGAGGCAAGGCTGGACTAAGAGCCACTGTGGTCCCACAACTCATGACTCACAGGTCCCAGCGAGCACCTCTCAGTTCTCACAAAAGACCTTTTCTGTCCAAATGTGCACTGCTGAGCTCTTTGTGCTCTGGAGGAAACTCCCCACTTACTATATCCTGCTATAGTACCTACATGGCAAAAATAAAAGTCTATGGCCAATCAGCTGCAGTGAGATCTAGAGTGCTAAGTCTTCATGAACTTGTGCAAGTAAATGCCTCACAGCTCAGGTTCCCACCAGCCATTCAGAGTCCATGCCAGTTATATCACCCTAAAATACCTGTACTTTGGAGGGTTATGCAATTTGCAGCATGTTGTTTTCCAGAGCACCTCCTCTAGATCAGCCTGGTATTTTGATACCAGTCATTCACATTCAGAAGTTAGCATCCTCTTATCAACTTTAAATTGCAATTACATGATTGGCTCATTTTAAAGATACATCAATCATTACATAAGTAATAGTACAATTCCACTTTTAACAGAAAAAGTACGCTCTTCCAGACATCAAATTTTGATGGAAATATCAAAAATGGATTTATACTCTGGAAAAAAAAAAAATAATCCTTGAATGACGTTGAATCTGTTCACTACCTGAATTGCTGGCAATGAAAATTAATTGTATGACAGCCTCTCATAAGAAAAGGTTACCTATAAGCTTTTCATATCCAAACCAATAAATGCTGTCTCTGTCACTAGGGGAAAAAAAACAGGCACAAAAATAAATACTGCCTTCTGAAGAAGACATTAAGGGCAATGCTAACTAGTAAACTGAAGCAATATACAATAATCTTACTCCTGCCAAGGAATGTCATGACAAAATCAACATGATATAAATGTCAATACATGCCAATGTTATTTTAACATCAAATCAGAGTCCTAGGTCAATGTTTTGCATAGCTGATGATAAAAGTGACACTGGTAATAGCAGTATTACTTATCAAGATGCGTTATGTCAGCTTGCTTCTGTTCCTGTCAACACTGAAAACGTATAGTGATAATGCACTACATATGCTACCCACCTCTCTGCCAGCATCAACCCAGCTTATGCCAAATCTTTCTAGAAACACTAATCAACATGCCCTGCTGCAGAGAGCTGAGATACCGAGGCTGTCCAACTTAAAATGCTGATGAATAAGTAATAAACCTTCATGCATTACAAGCAAACTAAGGTTCTGCCAAGGTAGATATTATAAAAGACTGACAGTGATTGCAGTTGGATATTCTAATACCTTTTATATTATGAAAATACATAATTTTTTTAGTACCACATATACCATCTAGTAATACAATAACAGCAGTATAATAGAAATGTTTGATTACCTACAGAAGACTTAGAAATAATTTTACAGGTTTACTCTCAGTGAAGATTTTATTAAAGACGCTGGCACATATATATGCAAGAGATCTGTTACATTTTCCATTGTAAATAAAGGAGACAAAAAACCTTTTGCACTGTCATTTTAGCCTAACTACTGTTTTTCAGCTGTGACAGCCTTCATAAAATAAAACTACCCTTTAGAAACACTCATGACAGCAGCTTTTCTGTGCCCAAGTATCACCTTCAGGAAAGACTAATCCCTAAATCTCTAGCAACCTGGAACTAGTCCTTTGTAGCTTGTTCCTACTTGCACAGGCTCTGGGGAACACTGGGCAGAAGGTGCTCAGGTCACAGTCACTGACCAGAGTGTCCCTGGCTCACTGACACCAAAGGGGGCCAATGCTGTATCTGCTCAAACCAGTTAATGAGTTCTGAGGTGGGGAGAGGTGGGATGGAAATTCTGGGACCAGAGGGGCCTCTGAGATTTTCACTGTTGACTTCGGTGAAGAAATGTCCTCAGATTTTGTCCAGACTACTTTAGTGAAAATGTTTCTGTGAGGTCAAATGTGTTGTTCTTACTTTTGCTAAAGAGAAAAGAAAGCACAGGGTGGACTTGAGTTATATTCTCTCATGGAAACCTAGTCTAATCCTGTGCTAGATCCTCCCAAAATATGAGACAGAAGTCTATATCACTAACAAGGCCAGAAATTATTACTGTGCAAAATTCAGAACTAAATCTAAAATATACATTATAGCTTACTCTTTATATGAGTCTCCAGAATAACAATCTTTCTGTGTTATTATTGTTTTTGGCTTGAATATCCATATCATTAAGAAAGACACATGACTGGGACTAAATTATTTGAAGAATCACTTATAAAAATGTTAACAATATTATTACTTCACAAAGTCAATGCTTTAAAGAGTTTAAATGCTGTCAACTTTGAATATTTTTCCTCTTTGCTGTCCAAATTCAGGAGCAGTATATCTTGCATGACTGGAGATGGTCAGAAGTAATGTATTAGTTTGTCTGATTTTAAAATGGCTTCTAAACAACTAAAAAAAAAAATCTTATTGTTTGTATGAATAAGTTACATCAGTAATCTTTGTAGGGAGCACCACCTGAGACAAAAGGTTTTACATTTATAGTGATTAGCATAAGGTTAATCTCCATCAGTCAACTGTAATAAAATACACTGAGAGCCCTTGAGCTTACAGTCTGCAATTCTGTAAAAGCAATTACATTTCTCTGCCTGTTATGGAAGTGAAGTTTTTTTATAACAGCCAGCCAAGTTCATTTCTAGTGACAGAGAAAACCAATGGTATAAAGGCAATCGCCTCAGGGATCTCTCTATCCATTATTTCCAAAAAGAACCAATTTCATGCTTAAATGTACCTAAATATGTATAAACATTACTGCACCTTGTGGAACCTTAATTCTCTAAAAGCATTCCCAAAAAACATACTTGACCAATGCAGTAAGTACTGCAATGAAACACCATTTTAAATTAAACCAAACAGCCTTAAAATTGACAAAGACATGGCACTGAGAAAAGGGAAAGCCAATGATACCATATTCTTTAACACAGTCCCCACAACTTGCAGGCAAATCCTAAACTATACCTCAAACATGACAAAGAAAGTAGCAAATAGCTCTCTATCCACAAAATCATCATAATAGTTCCTTTGAGGTGGATAATCTCTTAAGAAAAACAAACCTTTGTTCATTAACACAGGTCTGGATTAAACCAGAGATCCCCTAGTGATCACCTTCAGACTTTTTATCATCTATACTATCTGTTGATGCATAATTCCATATAAAACGTTACATACCATACTGCACCATTCCTGTAGAACACTCTGCTGCAGAGCAGCAGTTTGCCATCACGTAAACCATTGAAGGTCTCTTCTTTTTTCTTTAAAGCTATCTAGATATGTTGGTAACAGTAAGCAAAACAAAAAAAACTGACACCACTGTGCCAATGAGAAAATATTACAATAATGATGGAGCAAAGCTTATAAAGAGCTAAAATAGTGCAGTACTAAGGAATGAATCCTGCAGCTTCAGGAAGGCATAAAAAGTCTGAAGTATCTGAGGAGGAATTCATTAAAGAGGTAAAATTCATCTGAAGGTGTATTAAGGGACTGTGGGTTTCTTCTTCAGCTGATGTGAACTGCCACCCCTCCTTGTATCTCCCTGTGGCTTCACTGGTCCACACCACAGAACCAGTGGGGGGAAAAAGCAGAGCAGGAAAATATTTCAGCTGGGGATCAGGAAACATTTTCCCATGCTATCTAGCAAATAGTCTTTCTGTTACACTAGGAAGAGGCTGGAAATACAGAGATGGTTACAGTGCTAAACAGGTGCAGGTGTGTAATACAGTCAGTTATTTTTCCTTTTCAAACAAGTTTTCTGAATAAAGTCTGCCTGAAGAAACTTAAACCCATGTATTCCCCAAACACCAGGCAAGAGGCCATTCTGGCAAGAGGTAATGCTCATTCCCTTTTCTATTACACTGCTCTATATTCCAAAAATATTCAGCAGTTGTGATTGCTTATTGCCCACCAATAGTTAAGGGACATTATTAACAGAGGGTGAGATTTGGGGGTTGGGATGCATCTTAAGGTTGGTTTAAAAAAATTATTCAAAGGCTGCATCTCCAGGATGCTGGAGGCACTCACATTCCCCCGCCCCACTCCAGCAGGATGTCTTTTAAAAGGGGACAACAACTTTTCTTTTCCCTTTCCCTTTGTATTAGATATAAATGACCACCCAGTGGATCTCTGTTCTGTGAGGGGGGCTCAGATCAAATTCATAGAATCAAAGGACTTATCAAAATAACTTTCTGCGTTTGTGACAGAGATATGGTTTCATTCACCAGCACCAACACACTCAGAGTATACTGTAAAATGAAGTCATTGAAGCTGAAATGGATGTGGTTGGGAAATCTTCATATATGAAAGCCTTGAAAGCCTGTGATTTGAAGGGAACTAAAAATTGCATTTCCAGAATTTCGAATGAGATATTTGAATTATGTCTGAATCTTACTCTGGGTGGGAAAAGCTTTACATCTCAGGTCCCAGAAAAGGAGACTTCTTCCTTGCTTTGCACTGTAGTAAGCTAGCTGGCAACTATGGTTAGTGTGAGCCCTTTAATATTTTGTCTTCTGTCACCTCTAGTTCAAGAACTGTGGTATAAATCTGGAAAATAAATAAGAAGAGACCAGATTTGGTTTAGACTAAATGGACTGAAAATAATGTACATGCAGTAATATTGCACTGTCTCTTGGACTAATCTACATGCCAGAATGTTGGACTGCTCTGCCTCAGTGCTGATATGTTACCTTCTCTCTTAAGATGCACAGTATCTTTAGAGCAGCAGGCTTGGTGGTGGGAAGGCAGACAAAACTTAAGGTGTTTTCCAAGACATCCCTCTGGGTCTGTAGATTAAGCAAATGTGGATATCTTTTTACAAAAGCAGAGTGGGGGCCCACAACAAAAATAAGGCAGCCAGCTCCATGGTCTCATGCATGTTTGGGGTCAAGTGGAGGTACACAATCTTCCAGAGAGCCTGGAATATCTCCACATCGAGTTTCAGTAAAACTGATTTTTTTGGGTTTGTTTTTTTTGGGTTTTTTTTTTTTTTTTTTTTGTTTTTTTTTTTTTTTTTTGTTTTTTTTTTTTTATTTTTTTTTTTAAGTAAATTCTGACCAAAGCAGACTGAGGCTAACAGTTTTATATATACTTACTTCCACTTCATACTAATTAACTTCAGTTAAGCCAGCTTGATTTGCAGAGGCTGTAATCCAGTGAGCAATGTGACTGAGAGAAAGAGCAGCTCCCTTTCCAGCTCTCCTCCAGCCCAACTCCTTGTCTGCAAGTGATGCTTCTTGTCTCCTTGGTTCAACTGTCCAGATTTTTGCTTTACCTTAGGCAATGTAGAATTTTTCCCTGGAGAATTAAGTTTTAGGCTGTTTTGTACAAAATGGCCTAAGAAAAAATAATTTTAAAAAATACTGCCAATGACTTCTGATTTCATTCCAATAAGTGCAAGCACAAAGGAAATTAGGTTAATCCGACACCAGCTGCAATGAGGCAGAGTATCTGGTTCAGTTACACAGGTGCTAAGTGGGTTCACCTGCCTTGGGTACCATGGTCAGTATCTTTGATAAATATCATGGATTTCATTTCTGACTGCATCACTATGTGTCTATAGGCACACATGTATCACACTTCAGCTTACCCTTGCAAAAAACAGGTTTGATTTTTTGTTCTTGAGTACATCGGTCTTGGTGATGCAGCACAGCTTGGCTATGTGTATTAATAAGATTTATCAGGTGAGATATAACCCTCTCTCTTCCTACAAATGTCCTTCTTTATTTGTAGACAGAGTGCCCTTTGTAAAGTTACTCTTGCTTAAATGAGAAAAGCTGTTTTGTCTGTAAAGATTTTATATTGCAAGGCAGTTTTTTTCCTAGAACTGAATTTTTCTGCATTATGAGTTTCTAACAGAAATGGAAAACTAGATGAGAACAATCAACTGGCTCATCTGTTGCTATAATTCCAGTTAATTCTTGCAAGAATTTTTGCAGAGTTCCTGCATAATTTTACTGATTTAATTCATACTCAACAGAGTATATACACTCCGGAATTAAGCAAAGTTCAAGCAATGGAAGTGGTATATTTCCACATATTTCTGTCCTGCACTTTCTTGACAAAGGCGTAGAAAAGTTCTCTGCAGTCCAAGTGAAGCTTTCATTGATTATTTGAAGGCAGATACACTGACTGTATCTGTGATGATCAGTCAATGCATACTAGTTAAATAATTTCCATCGCTTTTTGACAAATTAATACCAGGTGAAAAGTATTTAAGAATATGTAAATCATCCCATGACTAGATTTTTTTTTCTCCACATTTCTTAATTCTATTTTCCCAAAACACAGTGGAGTTGCCAAGGAAAATACAGATAATTACATTTATCACACAGCCAATTTTTTTCTGCAGGCATGGTTGTCCTCTCTCAGGGCATGTGATGTCTCTTCACAATTTTTTCTTTCCTGACTAGTAATTACTAAATCATAGAGACCATCCTGAATTCACAAAAACAGCAAGGAGAGTAATCTTCCAGGACTATTCTCTTTGACAATTCAGTAAAGGAATCTACAAGTTTTGTGGGTCAATCCCACTGCAGTGGTGAAGTCTAAATGGCAGCATTTGCTAAAAGGAAAGGGTTATGGTTATTACAGCCTGGAAAATGCTGTATTTAAAGTCCCATAATTAACAGTACAAATTGAGTGCTCTCCTAGTCATTTGATCCTCTATTGTTCAAGTGAGAAACATGAGCAAAGCCTTGTTAGCTTGCCCAATGTATCAGAAAGAATATATAGGGTGTAGTAGAATATTAAAAGAGGTTGTGGGAAAAAATAGCTTCAGAGAACATGAAAAAAAGACAAGAGTGTGTAAGATAATAAATGCCTGACATACTTAACATGCTGAAAATACTCTTTCAGACTGGAATCCCCCCTGCTATCAATCAAAACCAGTGGTTCTTAAAATAGCCTAACACTTTCCACAGGAGTAGGAATGTCAACGGCTGTTTCTTGGGACTGTGCCCCAGATTTCAGTCTACATTTTCTCTGCATTTTCACTTGTGTACATCTTGAACTTCACATCTAAAATTTTGGTGTACCTGCCGATACCTCTGTTCCACATCAAATATAAGCAATGAATTAAACAATGAAACAATTTAAATGAATTAAATCTGAGCAATGAATTAAACAAATTGAAAGACAAAAATACAGCATTGCAATAATATGAAAAGCCAAAGTTTCTGCAAACTTAAATGGACATTTCCTGTACAGACAGTTAAGGACACATAAATATTTACCTAATCTACGTATGAGCTTGTTCAAGGCTCCATTATGGTCAAAGGGGAGAGAATAGGCACTTTTTAGAGAACAATACATTTCACCATAAGATAGGCATCTAAACTACGTCACGTAATAATTCCCAAGAAATCCCTACTTCCTCCTGCTGACTGCAACAGGAGCCTAGACAACCTCTTCAGATGTAAATGCAGCTATCTAAATTCAGGAGAGATGAATCACAGCCTATTGATTAGCCCTGTTATCTAAAATAAGAATTTCTAAATTTCTGATTTTAGGGAGTGAAAATCAGGTAATTGAAGCAAGATCAGATTCTGAATTAGTAGGAGAAAAATTACTGTAACATGGGGTCTACCCACTCTCACCTCTTCAATTATTCCTGAAGACTGGCAAGTAAAATATTGACATCTTTTGTAGGTCTCAAACATCTAGAGCCTGCCTTCCACATCCAAAGTTCATAGCAGAGATCTTGAATAAATTTAAAAGGGTACTCTGATATTTTCTTTACAAATTCTGTATTGAAATATCATGCTGGCACCTGAAATTTTTGTGGGAATGAATGCTGGAATGCCAGAACAATCAAGAAATAGGTCTGAAGGTCTTTTTGGGTTTTGGTTTTTTTTG
>VWZT01001565.1:0-36999 GCA_013397055.1 Pachycephala philippinensis
CTCCAGTCTATCTAGATCCCTCTCCAAAAGGCCTCTTGCCTCTCAAGAGAGGATCCACAGCACCTCCCTGTTTGAATCATCAGCCAAGTTGCTAATGATGCACTCAACTCTTGGTTGCCAGACAGATGTAGCCCCATTCAGTACAGCCCATTGAGTGCTGCCATCCAGCCAGTTCTTCACCCAGAGCACTGTGAACCTGCTTATTCCATAGCTGGACAACTTGTCAGAAGGATGCTGTGAGGGACAGTGTTAGCAGCTTTAGTCAAACCAGAACTGCATCCACTGCCTTCCCTTCATCCAGGAGGCAAATGCCCTTATGATAGAAGGATATGTTGGTTAAACAGGACTTTCCCTTTGTGAACCCGTATTGACTGTGATAGATGATTGCATTGTTCTTTAACAGTTCTTTTGCCTTCCAGTAGCCATTAGTATCCATCCATAATTTTTCCAGGAACTGAGGTTACACTAATAAGTCTCTAGTTCCTCCTTTCTTCCCTCATGCCTTTGTAAATGGGAATAACACTGGCAAGCTTCCAGTTGGCAGTGACCTGCCCAGACTCCCAAGGCCTTTGGTAGATGATTGAGAGAGGTCCTGCTGTAACAGCTGCTGGCCCATTCAGTACTCTGGGATGAATCCCATCAGGGCCCATGGAGATGTGGGAACATTCGCTTTATAAGCTGGTCCCTTAGAATTTCGGTGTTCATAGTTGTGGATCTCCCACTCAGAAGACTCAAAGGAGAAAATCTGTTGTACTAAGTGATAGCTGAAAGGCGCTTTTAAGGAAAGTTTCTGTATTTAATTCTAAACTTGTTGGAGACCAGTATAAACTCTTCTGGAACTGCAGTTCCTCAAAATGACAGTATTCTAATTTGCATTATTAGTAGTGAATCATAGGATCATAGAATATCCTGCATTAGAAAGGACCCACAGGGAACATCAAAGTCCAACTCCTGGCCCTGCACCCGACATCCCCAAGAATCACACAATGTGCCTGAGAACATTGCCTGAACACTTCTGGAACTCTGTCAGGCTTGGTGCTGTGACCACTTCCCTGGGGAGCCTCTTCCAGTACCTGACCACCTTCTGGGTAAAAAACCTTTTGCTGATATGTAACCTAAATCTCTCCTGACACAGCTTCAGGCCATTCCCTTGGGTCCTGTCACTGTCACCACGGAGAAGAGATCAGTGTCTGCCCCTTTGCTTCCCCTTGCGAGAGTGTTAAAGGCCACAGTGAGGTCTCCCCTCAGTCTCCTCTTCTCCAGGCTGAACAGAACAAGTGACAGCAGCCACTCCTCACATTGCTTCCCCTACTGACCCTTCACCATCTTTGTGGCCCTCCTTTGGACACTCTCTAATGGTTTCATGCCTTTCTTACACTGTGGCACCCAAAACTGCCCCCAGCACTCGAGGTGAGGCTGCCCCAGAGCACAGCAGAGCAGGACAATCCCCTCCCTTGCCCGGCTGGCAATGCTGTCCTTAATGACCCCAGGACAGGGTTTGCCCTCCTGGCTGCCAGGGCGCTGCTGGCTCGTGTTCAACTTACCATCCAGGACTCCCAGGTCACTTTCTGTGGCACAGCTTTCCAGCTTCCTATTCCCCAGCCTATCCACACATCCAGGGTTGGATTCTGTCCCAGGTGCAGAATTTAAATCCAAAACTGAAAAGATAGTGGAGCTATTATTGGCGTAGAAGTCACTATGTGTTCCTGGAATTCCGGTTTATCTGTGGGTATGGTGGACCATTTAAATACTTTCTCATCCTTCACATGAAGAAGAAATTAAAATTTGCCCAAGTCTTGACATTAAATACTGATATTTGAGGCAGTTATAAAGGCCAGATTGATAGATGCTCAGGTGGTAGACCTTGGATTTGGAAAACTCAGGAGTATGGGTTTGTTGCTGTTTAACCCCAGCCAGCAACTAAGTACTACACAGCCTCTTGCTTACTTCCCAGCCACCCTGGTGCGGAGGAGAATCAGAACAGTAAAACTCCTGGATCAAGATAGGAACAGTTCATAGTTAAAAGAAAATAAAGTATAATAATATGAATTACAGCAGTAATACTAATAAAAGTAATAGTAGTAATGAAGGGAATAGGGGGAATAAAACCCAAGAGAAGAAAGCAATGCATAACACAATTGCTTATCCCCTGCTGACTAATGTCCCGTGTGTTCTCCAGAAACAATCAGCAGCTCCTGGCCAACTACCCCGAGTTTATACACTGGGCATGATGTTTTATGGCATGGAATATCCCTTTGGCCAGTTTGGCTCAGCACTCCTGACCATGCTCCCACCCAGCTTCTTGGTGCACCTGCTCACTGGCAGAATACAAGAAACTGAAAAGTTCTTGACTTGGAGTGAGCCCTGCTGAGGAATAACTAAACCATCTGTGTGTTACCAGCATAATTCTCATACTGAATCCAAAACACAGCACTGAACCAGCTATTAAGGAGAAAATTAACTCTACCCCAGCCAAAACCAGGACAGGCATGTAGAACTTGATAATATTTAGTGTTGTAACAGTATAACCAGTAAAGTTCCTTCAATTGACTAGATAAGAAGAGGAATAGATTACTGTCTTTATTAGTTCATAAATACTAATTTTTATAAAACATACTTGAAATCTTGTTTCATATTTAATCAAAGACAGCAAAAGAGCTAAGTGCCCTTTAAGCCTGTAAATAATGTATTAGAAGCATTCTTGTTCTTTTCAGTGTTGTTGCTGCATAAAATTTCCTGCTATCATACTCATTTAAAATTCTTTGTGTGCACTACCCAGTAATAATATCATGATTTACTGAGAGAAGCGTTAGATTATGCAAATACTAATGCAGGAAATTTCTCTGGATATTACAGGACCTTTACAATTTGTGCTTTCTCCAAGAGGTGGTATTAGGGCCTATGGTTATAAACCTGCATGCAATGCAAACCTCATTTGTTACTTATTTAAGTGATTGTACTAATTGGTCTGTTTAGGAGCCTGAAATAAATGTGGAATGTGGTGATACTAGTCTTTTTTGCGTGTATGTGTGCACACATGTGTGTGCCTCACCTGAGCCACTGTGTGTCTATTCAGTTTGAAATTAACACCCTAATATTGGCTTGTCTTTCACATGTAAGATAATATTAGTATTCTTGGTTCAGTGCTGGAGAGAGGCATAGGTATGCTTTTATTCTCAAACTGGCTGATTAAAATGCCGATGGAGAGATAGGGGCATTGAGTAATGTTTGGACAGAGAAGTGTGCAGATGTGATAGTTTTGTTCAATGAACCTTGTATTATGGTTTTGGTTTCTGTTAAAAAGGTGAAGAATCTTTTAACTATTGTGAATTTCGTCTTGGTGATACTCATACTGTGTCTTGCTCTAATGAGACAGGACAGGATGGGAGATGCTTGGGTAGTTAGGAATGATTTGTTAACTTTAAATTGCCTTCAAGCAGCATGAATATTACTGAGTGTGGCTGGCATAGATAAAGGCAATTTTAGCAGTTCAGGTTCAGAGCAGACCACAGTGCCTGTGAGTTCAGGTTAAGATGCAGTCTTCTAGGCAGCCATATGGAAGTGAACTCTTGCAATTACAGCTGGTTTGGAATTCAAATGTAGTGCACCATGTTACAGCAAATTCAAGTGGTGCAGAACAACAAAAGAAAGTGAATTGCTGTACATGGATGAGTTGGCTGTTGAGAATTGATTGGGGGTGGAGTGTGCTTTTCACATTTTCTGGTATGTCTAATTACTTTTGTCTTCAATGTCTGCCCCAGTTAACTCTTCTTCATCTAGATACTGGTTTGAATATTGAGTCTTTCAGAGATGTTAGGGCTGTAGTTCACACAGGCATACCAGACCAAGTTTAAGGTATCACTAAACATAATTCAGTCTTGTGTTGGTGAAAACAGGATGGTAAGGACAACAGTGGGTAGGATTTTCTTCTGAAGACACTGTGTACTACTAGACTTAAACTCACGTTAAGGAAAACATTTATTCACCTTGCAGTACATGCTCCTTATCTTAAAATGCTTGGGCAGTGAAAGTAGTCATAGTTTTACCACAGGATGAAGCTAAAAACTCAGAATGCTTGCTCTGAGTACTTCTGAGGCCCATGCTCTCTTGAGTTCCATCACGTCTTGACACATACACATTTTTAGCAGTAGAGACTTCTCTGAATATTACAGAGCTGTGGGAGCTGATGGGCTATAATGGGGAGACAGAGAAGGTGATAATTGAGGAGGAAAGGTGCCTCAAGTCAGAGAAGCCTTTGTCATTTTAAGGAGGGAAGCCTGCCAACTAGCTGAAATTTGCAGCAGGTGCTTGTCTTTAGGAACTGAGCACTTGGGGAAGATTTTCTGTTAATGGTATGGTTATGTCCTTTGTAGTTGTATCCTCAGAATGGATTGATGGTTATAGGCTCAACTCCGGGGTGTTAAATTATATGTAAAATTTTGTCTGCTACTAAAATACAACAATGGTAGCTTAAAGCATAGTTACATTATTGGTGCTAGAAAAGCAAAGTAGTAGCTTAAGGCAGCAAATACAGAATGTTTTAACAATTTAGTACAATTTTCCGTAGTGAAGTTTCTTTCCTTTTATGGAGAACTTGCCAATTTTAGCATTTTTTCTGTTTAGCATCTTCATTAGTGATCCAGATGTTAGGGCAGTGTGTACTCTCAGCAAGTTTGCTCATGACAGAAAACGATGAGGAGTGACTTATGTGCCAGAGGGTTACAGTGACATCCAGAGGGACTTCAAAGGTCTGGAGAAAAGGGCTGCCAAGAATCTCAGGAAGTTCAACAAGGGGCAGTGCAAAGTTCAGTCTGAAAGAACAACCCCATGCACCAGTATATGCTGTGGGCCACCCAGCTGGAAAGGAAGAGGACCTGGGGGTCCTGGTGGACACCAGACTGGAGTGTGAGCCAGCAGTGGGTCCTTGCAGTAAAGAAGGGGAATGGCATCCTGGGATGCATCAGGCAAAGTATTACCAGGTGGGTGAGGGAGGTGGTCATTCCCCTCTTATACAGTGCCAGTGAGGCCACACCTTGAATCCTGTGTCTGTTTCTGGGCTTCAGTACAGGAGAGATATGGATATACTGGAGAGAGCCCAAAAAGAGGCCCACCAAAGCTGCTGAAGAGTCTGCAGCATTTCTCTAATGAGAAAAGGCTGGGAGAGCTGAGACTGTTCAGCCTGGAGGAGGGCGAGGGGGATCTTCTTAATGAGTATAAATACATGAAGGAAGGATGCAGAGAGGACAGAGTCAGGCTTTTTTTCAGTAGTTCTCAGTGCCAGGACCAGAGGCAGTGGGCACAAACTGAAGCACAGGAGGTTCCCTCTGAATGTGAAGAAGCACTTTNGTTTCTGGGCTTCAGTACAGGAGAGATATGGATATACTGGAGAGAGCCCAAAAAGAGGCCCACCAAAGCTGCTGAAGAGTCTGCAGCATTTCTCTAATGAGAAAAGGCTGGGAGAGCTGAGACTGTTCAGCCTGGAGGAGGGCGAGGGGGATCTTCTTAATGAGTATAAATACATGAAGGAAGGATGCAGAGAGGACAGAGTCAGGCTTTTTTTCAGTAGTTCTCAGTGCCAGGACCAGAGGCAGTGGGCACAAACTGAAGCACAGGAGGTTCCCTCTGAATGTGAAGAAGCACTTTTTTAATACGAGAATGACTGAGTCCTGGCACACATGGTCTAGGTAAGTTGTGGAGTCTCCATCCTCAGAGATACTCAGAAGTTGTCTGGATATAGTTCTGGGTGTCTGGCTGTAGGTGACTCTGCCTAAGTGGGATTGGACCCCTGAATGACCTCCAGAGGTCCCTTCCAGTCTCAGCCAGTCCTTGATTCTTTGATTTTGACAGGGATAATGTTAGTAGTTGCTCGTTTTTTAAGCAGATGTAACCTCTCAAGCTCAGTTCTTTTTAATTTGCATGTTACCATTCAAGGCTGTTGAATAGACTTGAAAAAAATCAACTTTTTAAAGAAAGCAGTATAGGCAATGGGCTGTCTGTTGTGTGTAGCTCAGCAAAGAGAGATTTATACAGAGCATATATTACATCACAGTTACAGACACCTGCAGTATGTACAGTGAACAAAACATGGCAGAATTTAATTGTATTTAAATCGGGTTGTGAGACGAAATGTTGAGATAATCGAAGAAAGGGTGTTTTGAAAACATGAGGCTGTTCATCTTTGAGGTGAGTTATTGATAAGTATATGGTTTAGTTATCTAGTGGCAATCACTAAACTGCAATGGCATGGTGCAAAGAAGTTTTTAGAACAAGGAAGAGGAAGGGAAAACTCTAAATGGCTACAAAACCCTGTCTTTTTTAGGCATTATGTAGTTAAACCACAGAATGCATTACTGCTGAAATTTAGCAGAATTCAGAGGGGATAGCACATTTGCATGCCTTCAAACATCTCTGGATTCCTAGTGAATTGCATTACAGTGTTCTGTTCACAAAATGGTAAGAATAGGAAAAAGTAATTTTCCTTAAAGTTCTAAGAAGATATATTCAAATACTGAGAATTTTATGCCTGTAGTGAGTGACAGGCTCTAGAAATACAGAGGCAAAGTCGCTCCTAAAGTACAATGTACTGTAGTCTGATATTTCATTTCAGCATTTTATGCTGTTTCCTGCCAATTGTGTTCAGGAGTATAAAGCTCGCCTGTTTTTTTCTTGTTAATTCTAATTTTGTTTTTGCTTTGTTCTGTCCATGTTCCATTAGCACATCTGAAACTTCATCTGACCAGTTATTCAGGAGTGCCTCTTCCTAGGTTAGGATCTGAAGCAGTAGCAGATTCTACTGCTTCTAACAGTTTTTATAGAATTAGATCATACTTATTTCAATCATCATGTTCCTGAAAGAACTGCAAAACTGTATTTTTTCCTATTCTGCTATTAATAGAATAATCTGTGAAACTTCGAGAAACCTGGCAGTTAGATGTCACCAAATATGGTTTCCTTAATGCTAAGATGTTCCAATGTTCTTAAAAGGTACAAATCAAAAAATACATCCTAATTAGTGGAAGGTTATATTCAAGAGACTTATATTTTAAAAACTGTTTTAAGACTAGCTTAAATGTTGTGCTAAGCTAGCATGGAAATCACTTCTTTAAATGAAAAAAAAACCTCCAAGAAATACATTTTAGAAGTTGTCATTTCTGAGGAATATTGTCTTTTGGGTAGAGACATGCTTGGTTTTAAGCCAGATCCTAACTCTCTTTTAAAACAGCACTCTTCAGAAAACCAAGGCTGAAAAATTGAAGGTGTTCTTTGCCTCTTGGAGGAGAGTTTTCAGTGTTCAGCAACCTAAACAGAGCTGGAATAGTAGCAGCATTTGTGTGCATGTGTTGGGTTGTCAGTACAGCAGCATGCTGAAGATGAGCAGGTTATATGCACATGAGTAACAATTAATTTCTTCTCTTTTTTTCAAATAAATGAATGAAGTGTGATGAAAAGCAAGGCTTATAGGGAACCTTTTATGTGCTTCCTGTATATGTACCTTTTATGTGCTGTCTATCTTGGAAGCAGACTGCCTTTTCCTGAAAATGTATTATTCCTCTGACAGTAAGTGCTACAGATGGATTATCACGTTTCTTAACGCATGACTTACTCAGCAAATATCTTAATGTGGAAAATAAAGTATCTTACAATCTGCAGTTATCTGCCAAAATAGATAGCATTACATCAAAATGTTGTGTTTTCTTTATATTGCTAACATAAAAAAAATAAATAAAGCTTTCTACTTGCCATTTAGTTTTTAACAAAAAAAGCCTCCACCCTTTTTTCTAGAAAAGGGCAGTAGCTGGAAATGAAAAAAGACATGACATAAGTGTATTGCAGAAGAGAATTCTGATTTTGTTTCCGAATTGCTCTTAATACTGTGTCATTCTTTGGTAATCCAGATCTTCTTTCAGTGTTGCTGTCTGGAAGTAACTAACGAGGGTTCTCCTGTATTCCATCTCATAAGTTCTTATCTAAGCTTTTTTTGCGGAATAATGTTGCTTGTTTGCAAACCTACTTTATATGGCTATTTAAGTTACACAAACACGTGGTTTCGCAGCTGAAGAACAATGTTTTGCCGAGTGGACACCTGTACCTCATTAGTTGCTGTTGACCTACAATTTCTGTGCTCCACAACCTCTGACTCTTTAAGTGTGCTGCCAGCTTTTTTTTTTCTTTTTTCTTTTTTCTTTTTTTTTCTTTTTTTTTTGGTGTCTTTGAAAGTCCATGTTTCTTTTCTTTTGTTAGAAACACTGCTGCAATTTCCTTGCTGAAGATCTTTGGGCAGTTCAGAAAAGTTTAATTGCTGCTTGAATATTCTGCTTTTTGACAAGAGAAATAAAAGTTACCAACAGAATTATGAAATTAATCTACTTATTAAAAAAAAATTAATACGGAGTAGTGATTGCTAACACCTTCTGTTTTGAGAGCTTGTTCCCAGCGTGTAGAATTTTTGTTGCTGATGTTTTAATACAACTTGGCCAAATGTTCAGGGTATAATTTTCCTGGCTAAGTATCTACCTAGAATTACACTGGTTTTTGTAAAGCTGTGCTGTGGCTTATTTAATTTTGTGGTGTAGAATTGGGCAGGGAGATCTTTGTAACTATTTTGTGCCTCAGTGTTTGCAATGGAGACTTCGCAAACAAGAAAAATATTTTAACATACTTCTGTGTTTCAGAATGACAGTTCTGGACGTACACAACAGGGTCCTTTCATACAAATGGGTATCATACAAACAGCTGCTGTATTACTGTTATATCCAACTTAAAAAGTATCAGGGCAAAACATGCACTTGCTTTGAGAAAAGGTACTTGCATTTGATGAAAGGAGTTTTGTGCACATGATAGCAGTGTGGACAAGGCCAGTTTTTGCTTTGGCCTTTGCTCTGGGATGAATTCTGTAAGTTTGTGAGACAGGGTGGCCCCTCACCCCCACCCCTAGAAAATCAGATTATCATGGAATTAGAGATTACTGTGGAGAAAGATACACGGTCACAGTTCACTGCAGTCAGTCTTACATAGGAGGTTTTATATAGAGACATTTCACAATGTGTGGCACTTGTTCTGATACTAATACAACAGAAAGATTGGTATTTCCCATCATTAGTGTCAGTAGAAATTATAATAGATGTTATTCAAAGATTTGAGTCAAAGGTGTTTTACAAAAAATACTTATGCACAGTAATACAATATTGCTAATAAAGAGTTAACCTCTCATTTTCTTGAAGTTATTTGGTTAGAATGTGAAAGATGAGGGCAAGTTAAGTATATACTGGGGTATAAAACTTCTGTATAGAGGCGACCTTGTTTGGGAAGAGGAAGTGAAGAGGACGAAGAAACAGTATTATAGATGGGGAAGTTTAAAAGCAGGTAAGGAGGGACAAAACACTTCAGGTAATGTCCTGCAAATGACCTTCTGTAGTTGACTGAAATATATACCTACAGAACCTGGAGCAGAACAATTGGCTGCAGCATGTGCACTGTAAACTGGCTCTGGATGGAATAGTGAAATGCAGTGACACAGACACCTGAACTGGAAGATGAGCATGGAAGAATGTGTTGTTCCTAGAAAATAGAAATTAAGTCAGCTTGGTAGGGAAGCACTGTTACTATTATGATCAGCTAAAGAAATAGGTCTCGTATCAATAAAACACATTCTTTTTAATTGAAAATTTCTGGTGGGAGATGTGGTATAACAGTAGTACAGCAGAGTACAATTTGAAGCTACCTGTAACTTCCTAAATTAAAGAATGATTGATTCTGAAAGTGAATTTAAACACTGTTAGAATTGTTGTATGAAGTTACATTGAATTGAATGGTCAGAAACTGGATCTGCTTTTTTAAGTGTTGGTCTAGAGCTCATTTGCTTTTGAAACTGGAACTTTTATAAACTAATGAAAAAATTCTTGACAGGATACTCAAACGCTGTGTGCTAGTTTTGGCTGTGGTGGAGTTAATTTTCTCCATAATAGCTGATACTAGGCTGTGGATTTGCGCTGAAAACAGCGCTGGTAATACAGGGTTGTGTTCATTAGAGCTGAGCAGTGCTCACATAGTCAAGGCCTTTTCTGCTCCTCAGCCTACCCCACCAGTGAGGGGCCTGGTGGGGCACAAGAAGTTGGGAAGGGACACAGCCAGGACAGCTGACCCAAACTGACCAAAGGGACATTCCATACCATATAGCATCATGCTCAGCAATAAAACTGGGGGGAGAAGGAGGAAGGGAGTCATGTTCAGAGTGATGGTGTTTGTCTTTCCAAGTAACTATTTTGTGTGATGGAATGTGGCTTTCCTGAGATGGCTGAACGCGTTCCGCTTTTCTGGACATACTGCCTCACCTCACTGTTTTGTGAGGGGCCCAGAACTGGACAAAGGATTCGAGGCATGACCTCACCAGTGTTGAGTACAGGGGGGAAGTCACTGTCCTGGTCCTGCTGGCCGCACTATTGCTGATACAGGCCAGGATTCCATTGGCCTTCTTCGGCACCTAGGCACACACTGGTTTATGTTCAGCTGCTGTGGACCAGCATTCCCAGGTCCTTTCCCATTGGGCAGCTTTCCAGCCATTGTTCCACAAGTCTGTAGTGTAGCCTGGGGTTGTTGTGACCCAAGGACAGGACCGAGCACTTGGCCTTGTTGCGTCTCATGTGATTGGCTTTGGCCTATCAGTGCATTCTATCCCGATCCTTGTTTTGTTTTGCTTGTGTGTGTGGCTTTTGCCTTGTATATTAAACTGTCTATTTCAACCCACAAGCTTTCTCACTTTTACTCTTCCAGTTCTCTCCCCGCTTCCACTGTGGGGGAATGAGCAAGTGGCTGCGTGGGGCTGAGTTGCGAGCTGGGGTTAAACCATGACACGCTGGAACAGGCTGTCTGGAGCAGCCTTGCAGTCTCCATTCTTGCAGATGATCAGAACCTGACTGGACAAGGCCCTGAAAAACCTAACTTTGAAATAAGCTGTGTTTTGAGGACTGGGTAAAAACAGATGGCCTCCAAATCTTTGTTTAAACCTGAATTATTCTGTGAGTTTTAAGGTCCTCCTACTTAATAAAGCAAATTGATCCGAGTGTCTTTTGAAGAGAGCTTGGACTAAAAAATGCTAATAAGGATATTAAAATTTTTTTGGGGGAAGAGAAGAATTGATCAACAAAGAAAAGTGGCTGTGTCAATGAGTTAGTTTCTTTCTCTGCAGTCCTGCAGTACCTGTTGGTGTATTATTAACTCAAAGAACATACAGAGTAATTTGTAGAAATTCACCTTTTCCCCACTGTGTTGAGGGATGGCATGAAGAACATGCCTGTGGTTTGTTACCATAACTCAGCTGACTTACTGTATTTCACTGGTGCTCTAATAACTTGATGATGTGCCTAAATCTTTTGGAGTCTTATTTATCGAGAGTGAGATGAAATACTTGATGTCGTGCATTATGAAAAATTACTGCTTAAGGTAGAGATTAGTAAAAGAATTGTAGAGAAGGAGCTGGTAGAGGTGATTAGTAGAGTTAGAAGAACTATTATCAAATAGGAGTAATTGCAGTGGAGTTCACTAGGGATTGGTTGTGACTTACTATTTATATTAGTGTGGTATGTTGTGCTATTTGATGTGAGGAAAGTAGAGTTGGTAAACAGGTAACTTCACAAGAATCTGCTCTGAGGAAGCTAGATTGCTGGGGAAGAAAGCAGTTGTCTGGAGCAGAGTGGGTGGCAGAGCTGAAACTTCGTATGAAATGACGCATGAGGTTCTTGCCATCTGTAGTTAACGAAAAACAGATAGTACTAAGATAGGTGCACAGACGAAGGAAGAGTGGAGTAGGGAGTTTGGCAAAATAATCTAGGAGGAGCTAAGTTCGTCTCAGCAAACGTGATGAGGCACGGATCACCAAACATGGATAAGAACTCTTGTAAGTTAATTGAAGAAGTTGGCACAAGGATATTTTTATGTAAATTAATTACATGAAAATGTCTGCTTATCCTAATGTTAAAGGCTTTCAGTAAGACCATACAGAGAAGAATGTCACAAATTTAGAGGAGATGTCACCATTAATTTCTGTTACATAATGTAACACAACTTTTAGAAAGGAAGAAGCAGTCAGTTCTTTTTTCAGACTTTACTTGCAGTCTTGCAGACTCGATCACTAGCTCTGCATGATGTTGGGGGAACAGGTTTGCTAAAATAAACATGATCACAGAACTGTATTAGCCTTAGAAATCTAATTATTTGGGCTGTTAACTCTATGCCATTAAAAGGAATTTTGCTGTGCAGTTGCACAAGAAATAAAATTGTCTGTACCATATCTTGTTAATAGTTCTGCTGGTAATGTTCATAACCGCTTCACAGTTTTAAATACTGAAATCTATCAGGTATCTTTATTTGTACATATTCTGAGAACAAAATAATTTTCTTTGATAAACTGTCTGGTAGTGTTACTTTGTAGTGTGTTGTGAGCACTGTATCTTACTTTGTAACAGTAACAAGTACAGTTTCGTGAAACTTGGAAAAGCCAAGCTAATGCTTCTGCACAAGTCTTCTGCTCCCTTTTTTCCCTGTTTCACTGTATGTGTATAATTTAGATGAGTTCTGACACTCAGGGGACTTATTTTGTAAGCTGCAGTGTTTCTTAACATTTCTGCCATGCTAGAGAAACAGAAAACCCTCACGTTGTTTTCTGCTCGATTAATAAGTTAAATTAGTGCACCAAATGGCTTGACAAGTATCAGAATTAGCACCAGGGGTGGAATAAGGTGGCTTAGCCAGGATTGGTATATGGGAGAAGTGAAGACTAAGAGTGGGAACAGTGTGAAGCAAGGCTTACCTTGTAGGCAGTATTAGACTGTTGATGTGCTCAACTGCAGTCAGTTAAACAGTCTGCTGTCTGTTTACTCAATTTGATGTGATTTTAGTAGATATATATTACCATGATAATTACCTCAGATTCTGTGAATATTTTACACTTCTGTGCTCTTAGTTACATGGATAATGAGGCCTAATTTTATAGACTCATTAACTTTTACCATCATGAAGCAGTCTTCCTGAATTTTATGATGGAGTCGAATTTCTCCTGTTAAGTAAACACAGAATTTTCCTGTGAACAATAGGGAGGAGGAGTTGTTGCAGGCAGTGATGGGAGGTACATCAAAGTGTCTTAGGACTTTACATTTTGCTCTTAGGCTAGTAATTGAAAGTAACATAAAACATTATTGTAAGTACAACTCACAACTGAATTAAAATTGGATAGAATGCAAGTAGTCTTTTAAGCAGCCAGGTACGTATGATGGGAAGAAGGTGGAGTCCAGGCATGTAAGTCCATCAGTAGTAAAATTTTCTCTGTTTCTGCTGTGAGAAAGTTTTGAGAGGGGGTTTTTGTGTGTTTGTGTTTTTTTAATTTGTTAAAGTGAGTGGGTTCTGCTGTAATTGAAATGACAAAATCAGATTTTCTAAAAAAAAGTAAGAAAAAATTACTGAACACAAGGGAGTTGTGGAACTATCTTTTGTAAAATTAGAAGTATATAGATACAGCTATTATTGCACAGAAGTGCAGGAAGTGTACAAGAAAATCATAATTATCACTGAATCCCTACTTGATGTCATTGTTCCAGATAGTGATATTTTGCCCGCTTCACTTTATTTGCTTAAAAATCAAAATAACTATTCTAAGCTTCTAATCATAATCCACAGTTATACATCCTAATAGGGCAGCATCATGCAGAGTTACACATCAGTACAGGACAATAATTCTAGTTCTGTTCAAGTAATTAAAACTTTGCAGCAATCAATTCTTATTTCTGCTGTTAGTATTTGCAGATTTTTAGTAAATTGCCACGTATTAGCATCCTACCTACAAATTTTAGAGAGGCATATTAGTCTCAGCATGTGCCTTGATGATTGCCAGAGCAGTTTTGCTCGATATGATTGTCTGCATTTTGGATGCTTTATATTGCGTCAGTGAACTTCTGCTCGAGCAAGTGGGGCTCCTCTAATCCTAACCATCTGTTGGAGAAGCCCCCGATCAGATATGTGTATCTAAGTAAATACAACAGTTCCAAGCTAATTTTCATGGAAGTCTTTAAAATTTCATTGCTTGAATATGGTGTAAGGAAAAACTTCATGCTAGTACAGGTAAGTAATAAGCAATCCCAGAAAAGTAGCATTTTTCTTAATTTGATGGGTGCATCACTTTGTTGAAGAACTACTAAAGCATTTTACCACTTGCCAGTCTGGAAAACATAACAGTTTGAGACTACTGTATTATTTTGAATGAAAGAAAGACTTGTGTTCCACTGCTTAGAGAAAACCCAACACAAATGCTCTCCCTTATGAAGTAAATAATTATCTACATGAAATGTCAGGAACTGTAGAGATAGAACATGGATTAATGGGTACAAGTTGAGAGAGGGGACATTTAGGTTAGATGTTGGGAAGACATTCATTACTCTGAGAGTGGCAAGACGCTGAAACAGGTTGCCCAGGGAGGCTGTGGGTGTCCCAACCCTGGCAGCGTTGGCCTTGAGCAATCTGGTCTAGTGGGAGTTGCCATGGAGGTTGGGGCGAGATGATCTTTAATGTCCCTTCCCATACCTTAACGTTCTGTGATTCTGTTCCATTTGTCTATCCACAGAAATTTAAGAATGATACAGCCTTTTTCATGGAGGTGGAAGATGGTTAATAAAAGCCGTTAAATAAGAATATGCAGAGATAGAAGGCTGCTCTAGATCTGTCTGTAGAACAGGCAAAATATTAATCAAATACGGGATTTTGAAGTGTGTAGGCATTAGCTCGGTACATTGGATTAATTACTTACTGTCTTCTCCCAATACAGCCAGCAGCCAGCTTCGGGTGTAGCCTATTCCCATCCAACCACGGTTGCCAGCTACACTGTCCACCAGGCCCCAGTGGCGGCGCACACGGTCACCGCAGCCTATGCCCCGGCTGCAGCCACGGTGGCGGTGGCCAGGCCTGCCCCGGTGGCCGTGGCAGCTGCTGCCACAGCCGCTGCCTATGGCGGGTATCCCACGGCACACACAGCTACGGACTACGGCTACACACAGCGGCAACAAGAAGCTCCGCCACCACCACCTCCTGTCACCACGCAGAATTACCAGGTGGGTTCCTGCGGTGTGATTTTTAAATGGTTCTTTAAGAGGTGGAAGCCTGTTTGGAAAAGAACACGTGATTTTGTGGAACCGCTGCTGTAAAGAAAAGCACTGTCTTGTGTTAGCTTAGATGTTGGCTTGGTGTTCAGAAAACTGGGTCATGGAGCTGATGCAGCTGAAAAGACTGTTCCAGTAAAAATTTTCAGTAGAGGTAGAAATAGTTCCTTTGTCAGATTCCTGGGTGCCACTGGAGTATAGTACCAAGCCTATGAGGACAGAAGATTGCCCTAGGAGATAAACTACCGTGTAGGTAGTTTTTGGATATCCTCTTCTGAGGTCCCTGCGTAATCTTCTGTGGATACAGGTTTTTGCAAAGGGGCTTTTGCTCTCTGTCCCCTTTTATCTTGAAATACTTTGTTTCTTGCAATAATTCTTCAACTTTTTAGTTCTGAACTTACCAAGGCATTATCTAGATTCTAATTAGCATTTTGGTTTCTTTAAAAGCCTATATTATTGCTGCATGTTCTCAATTCTTTTGTACATCTTCTGCAATTTGTTATATATTTTGAGGTCAGTTGTTAGATACATTTAGAAAAAAAGAGTCCCTAAACTAAATAAAATAATTGCTGTTTACAGAGGTTGGATAAAAAAAGATTTTGTTGTTGTCTTTCTTGGAATTAAAAAGAAGTTTAATACATTAGTATATTTCAGCTCTAGTAGTTCATGCCTTGCTCCCCCCGAGTTGGTCAATTCTTTGTGCTTTACCATAAACATGGTGAGGATGAGAGAACATATGTACATATGCAGATAGTGGCTTCCAGGTCACCCCCTTTTAAGCTTATTAGAGATGTATTGAGTTTTAAAGGTGTCAAATGAGCTACTTGCTTTGCCTTTATAGACTAGTTATGGTTGCCTAATGAACTGGTTGATACACCAAAAAGTAAAGACGGCTTTAAAAGAACCACTTTCATACTCTAGAAAATGTAACCAAGAAAAATATTGTTAGTGATGAGGTTTTTAAAGCCAATATAGGCTCATGTTTCTACCGTTGAGAATTTATTGGGCCCTGTAGACATTCATAGTTTTTAGAGATCTGTGGTGGGTTTTTTCTTAATATTTTACAGAAATAGAATCTGATACAGTCATTAAAAACTATAGAGAGTAGATGCTTTTCAAAAATAATTTGGTAGAGAAAGTGATTAATAGCATGAACATACTTCATGTATTAAATCTGTAAAAGACCATTTGGCCTGTTTCAGGCCTGAAGTATCTGTAAAAGAACATTTAATTCCTGTAATGCATTTATTTGTATATACTGTACATATAGATGGGGAGTTTTTATTTACTAGAGTAGGCCAGAAGACAATACATTGTGAATTTGACTCTGCTGATGACTTGTGTTACCCTAGCTATATACCTACAGGTGGTTTCTCTGTTTTGAATCCATAGGATTCCTACTCTTACGTTCGCTCTACTGCCCCGGCTGTGGCTTACGACAGCAAACAATATTATCAGCAGCCAACCGCGACTGCGGCGGCTGTGGCCGCTGCTGCCCAGCCGCAGCCGTCAGTGGCTGAGTCCTACTACCAGACAGGTGGGTGGCATGATTCAAGCTGCTCTCGTTATTCACAAGTCTGTTGACTACTTCAAGCCTTAAAAATAGTTGTTTGACTACTTCATGCTATCTTTTTTTTTTTTGTTTGGTTTTTGTTAAGTTTTGTCATGTAATCTCTACCACTGTGTAGAAAGTTTCTCTGTGCCTAGAACTTCATCCCTTGTGACATTGCCATAAGTAGCTACCTCTGAGGTTTGGACTGCCACTAAATACACTCAAAACATACTTCTACTCAAAGTTCCTTCTGATTTATCTAGAAACCTTGCTGAAGTAGATTGAAATAATCAGTGTTGTGTTCAGATGATAACTTGGTTAGAAATACTCCTTTAATTCCCTAGTTACTTCATGTATATAATTCTTTAATTATTCATATCATGATTGCTACAAAGCATGAATCCTGCTTTTTTACTTCACTTGGAAATAAGAGGAAAGTTTAGGTGTGCTTTGGTTTAGAGTATTCTAGTAAAACTGTTGGATAAGAACAGTTTAAAACGTGTTTAAAACCATGTTAAAAACATGATAGCCCAGTTATAAATAAATAAATAAATTTGAGACTTACTACTGTGATCTGTGACCTGATTGAATCATTGTGTGATACGTGGTATACAATGCATAGCCATGACAGTAAAGCAACCCAATGCACAACACTAAAAAGCAAATCAAGTGGAACAAAAATCCCGAAGGAGACCCCCACTTTTTACACATTTGTTCACCATATTAACATATTGTTAATTTTCTCTTAATTTGGCTTTCACTTTGCTCAACTAAAACATGTCAATGTTTATTCACTTGCATTTTATATCCTCATTAGCTCCAAAAGCAGGATATAGCCAAGGGGCAACTCAGTATACCCAAGCTCAGCAAACACGACAAGTGACAGCTATAAAACCTGCGACCCCAAGTCCAGCAACAACAACATTTTCCATATATCCGGTGTCCTCGACTGTGCAGCCAGTGGCAGCTGCAGCCACTGTTGTTCCATCCTACACTCAGAGTGCGACGTACAGCACAACAGCAGTGACTTACTCTGGTAAGAATTCTGCATGTTTTGTTGCTGGGATCTTTGTAGTTGCTGCAGAAGAGGCTTTCAAGGGTCGGAATTGGGGGGGTTCATGCTCAATTCCATCATAATCTGCTCAGAAGTATCAACCAGTTCAATCATTACAATGACAGAATGTTTCGTTGTATCTTTAAAAGAGGTTTGATGTCTTATGTACTTGTTTTGTTACATGTGAGAGTATACAAAGTGCTGGCATTGCTACATGAGCTGTGACTTATTTTAAGGTCAAAAGGAATAAACAGGGGATATAAAACATAAGGAAATGCATCCACACAGATGTTACTCCAGGAAAATAGGAAGGGTGTGTGCCGTTACAGAGACAGGGAGGAACAGTTCAGTATAAATCTTTTAAATTTGGGTTGTTCTGACCCAAAATGGAATGAGAATGAGTGCTGAAAAGACTTTTGTTCAACCATTAGGAATCCAAAACATAGTTAAAGACAAAAATATGGTAACTTCATGGCCATAGATGGTAATTAACTGGCATGTTATAGCTACCCTGAACTTTTTGTTTTCTTTTGTTTCCTACTTAAAAAGGGATTTTAATACTTCCTTGAGACAGAGCCTAATTTCCTTGATTTATTCAACTACAAATCAAGGACTGTGTAGCCAGGTGTTAGTGACCAAAGCATCTTCTCTGTACCAAAACAACTTAAATCACTGAAACAGGATGTAATAGCGCTAGACATTCTGTCTTTTATCTTCATTTTTTCCCCTTCCTCTGCATTTTATCAGTCCTTGCCATTTGTAAACTCGAACAGCAAATCTGGTTCTGGAAGATTGCTTGCTTCATGTGGCCTTTGCTAAATCTTTCGCTGAAATTCTTGTTCCATTGTACCCAATCTTACCAGATGTACTAGGAAATTTCATGTTCTCTAGGGATGCTTTGATATATCTAACATAACTGTGTGTCTGCAAAGATGTGTCTAGAATTGAATATATTCCAACACAATTGATGGCTGCGTATTTGTCTGCTGTGAAACATGAAGCCAAATTCAAGACTGCCTGACAAGATCTCAGTGAATTACTTACATCTTGCCTTGCCCCTCAACTGTTATGCAACATGATTTGAATTAGTGTATTATGTAATTGATACGTTATATATGGTGATGTAACATTTGTTTTTATTTTAATTTTTCAGGTACCTCCTATTCTGGCTATGAAGCTGCAGTGTATTNCACTTTATTCTAGTATACTTTACATTAATGATTTCTTCAGCTAAAAAACCTGACCCTCTTAAGAGTCATAGAATTGTAGAATGGCCTGGGTTGGAAAGGACCTTGAAGATCATCTAGTTCCAAGCTCTGTGCTTGAGGCAGGCACACCTTCCACCAGACCAAGTTGCTCAGAGCCCCATTCACCCTGACCTTGAGCACTTCAGGGATGAGGCATCCAAAGCTTCTCTGGGCAACCTGTGCCAGGGCCTCACCACCCTCACAGTAAAGAATTTCTTCTTAATACCTAAACCTACTCTTTCAGTTTGAAGCCATTCACCCTTGTCCTGTCACTCCAGGCTTTTGTAAAAAGTCTCTATCTTTCTTGTAGGCTCCCTTTAGATACTAGAAGTTCCCATTTAGGTCACCCCAAAGCCTTTTCTTTTCCAGGCTGAACAAACAAAATTGTCTTAGCCTTTCCTCATAGCAGGGCTGCTCCATCCTTCTAATCAAGAATATTTGTTAATTTTTGAAGACTTGAGTCTATACTTCTACTGAAGGAATAATTAAATGAAAATATGTGCTATCATAGAAAGAGTTCCTTTTGGAAGACATAAAGATACATCCCCCAAGCTTGTACAGAGAAGCTTCACCTGACTTCAGAATTATTTGAAACTTTGAATTCTATTTGCTTCTTTAACATATGAAGCTTCTTAGAAAATACTGTTTTGAAAGCTGTGGAATTACATAAATTTTGTCCATGGTAAACGTGAAAATTCATTCTTCATTGTATTCCAGTTTCCTAGTTTAGTGTCACAGTGGATACAAGTGCCTAGAAAGTAGATACAAAGTCATGCAGAGTGTTTATATGTGAGTCTGGCTAAACAATTCTTTTTCTTTAGTTAAACTTGTCATTATTTCCTGCCCTGTCTGCTCTAGATCGCCAGTGTTAATATAGGAACTTATATCAACTTCTGCATTTCTTTTTCAGTACAGCTTTATTTGTGCACTACCTTCTTTTAAATTGATTTTTCTGTTTATCTGGATACACTTACAGTTTAAAGGAGGCTTAAAATCAAGAATAAGTGAATGCAATACAAGAAATTGCAGTTTTCTGATCATATCAAGTTTTCAGTGGTAGTATCTCTTGACCACTAGTTGATTGGGGAATTGAGATGCTAGAGGAGAAAAACCTATATTATTTTACCTAAGTGTGGGATCCTGGTGCTGGAGAAGAAAATTTTCTGGTCTTAGAAGTGGCCTATTAATGCCTTAGAGCATCTCATGCAGCAGAAATGTTCAGTGCAGGAGGTATTTCTTAGGTAAAATGTGTGTTTTATGTTACATTCAATGAATTACATGTATTCATGTGAATGATGAACCAGCAGTACAAAGCTTACTTTGTGTGTTTTGTTTGTTTAAACAGACTTATAAAGAACACTTAGAAGGCCAGAAACACAAAAAGAAAGAAGCAGCATTAAAAGCTTCCCAGAACACCAATAACAACAGTACTTCTGCTCGTGGAACTCAGAATCAGTTGCGCTGTGAGCTTTGTGATGTGTCTTGTACCGGGGCAGATGCTTATGCTGCCCATATCCGTGGAGCCAAGCATCAGAAAGTAAGAGTTTTCTCTTGTTCGTAGCATGGAAGTCAGTATATACACTTCTCCCCATCATTTTTTCTCATTTTAAGGAAGGAGAAAATACACAGAAACAATATCATTTAAATTGTTTTATAAAAAGATGTTTAGTTCTTTTCCTTTCAAACTTGTTTTTAGGCTCGCTGTTAGAAAGGCCTTGTTGAAAGAAAGGGGGGAAATCTTGCTATGGCATCAATGAAAAGAGGATATATTGGGATATCATGCAAATCGTAGGAAGAAGGTGTGCAGTAAGATGAGGAAGAGGTACCACTAAGGACACGTGCTACCATGCCTGTGCTCCCTAACTTTTTTCAAGACTTTTCTTGAGATTCATCTTACATGTCTGCCTGGGACAGTAAATCTTTCAGTGCACTCTGAAATGCTGTAAGCTGAGCCAGTGCAAAGAATAGGAGTGTTAGGCATCATTCCTTGGTAGTTCTTGCAAAGAAAACTGTCCTGTGGAAGCAAGGAACAATGTCCTTTAGTAGACTTTATAATGAGTATATTTGGAAGACTTAGGGTACACGGGTTTTTATTACTGTTTGGGTGCTCTTACGTGGGCATTCTGGAAAAAAAACTGTGGGCTGCACTGTGAAATGCTGTGACCTGTGTTTAAAATTTTGCCATACGACAGTAAATGCAGTGATAGGTAGAATATGTGTTTAGATATTACAGATTTTCCTCATAACTCTGGAAAGATTAATGTCGTTAGCAAATACAGTATTAATACTCTGCTTTTATAGCTCTTTGCATCTCAGAACATAGGCATATGTAACATTGTTCCTTTTAAAATAAATAAATCTCACAGCATATTTTAAAAAATTTTCCCCTGAGAGCAAAAATTAAAATTTAGACAGACTTGTCTAGTGTTCTTCCTTTAATAAATTGAGCCATTACTTTTTTGGGTTGTGCCCAATAACTCCATAGGTATATGGAGTACAGTATATATGATCCTTTTATATTTGGGTATAGCTTTCTCTTTGTGATAGTTGCAAACCACTGCTGTTTCAGGTTCTTGCCATTGTAAGAATGGTATCTCAAAGGACTCTCTTTATTGCTGTGGTAACTAAAGAACTGTGTGCATTCTGCTGGAAAAAGGAAATTTTGAAGAGCTGCTTAAGCTTCAGTTTATAGTATTGTGTGACATTAATATGTCTGTATTCTGATAGGGAACATAAAAAATAAGAACAAAAGCCTAAGCAATGAATTGGGACAGTTGTGTGCATATCATGATTCTGTACATGTTCACGTTTAAGGCATGTCTCACAGACTTGTATGGGTTTTTTACTGCTATTTTCAAAACTCAGTCTTTAGTTTTGATTTTGCATGTTTTTTTCCTGTGGACTACTTGCATTGCTTTTTTCAGGTGGTGGTCAGCAGTCACCAAAAAAAAGTATTATTCTATGACAGACATGTTGTGGAAAGGCCTCTGCTTATTACTTCTAAGAATAAGCATGTACCTCATTACTTTCTATGAAATACCTCTTGAATCCTCCTTAAATATTTCTGTACCTTAGGAGGAAAAAAAAAGGAGGAAAATTTTTGCCTAAGGAATCTGTTCACTTGGTGGAATAACCTGTAAATTCTTTCAATTATGAAGACTCTTCAAATGTAGCAATCAAAAGACACTGTATTGTTGAATCTGAGTTAAATAACTCTTAGTTACATATATTGTTTGGAGCCAAAATAGTTCACTGTGCTGCCCTTTCATAGACTAAAAGTGACTGGGCAGCAAAACAGACACATTGAAACAGTAGGAGCAAAATGTTTTCTTGAATTATCTTGGTTTATAAGCTTACTATGTTTCTGTTCTTATCTAAACAGCTGTGGGAGTAAATGCTTGAATTTCTAATGGAAGTAAGCAATGTGAGATAACTATTAACTACTTCCTTNCTGTGGTAACTAAAGAACTGTGTGCATTCTGCTGGAAAAAGGAAATTTTGAAGAGCTGCTTAAGCTTCAGTTTATAGTATTGTGTGACATTAATATGTCTGTATTCTGATAGGGAACATAAAAAATAAGAACAAAAGCCTAAGCAATGAATTGGGACAGTTGTGTGCATATCATGATTCTGTACATGTTCACGTTTAAGGCATGTCTCACAGACTTGTATGGGTTTTTTACTGCTATTTTCAAAACTCAGTCTTTAGTTTTGATTTTGCATGTTTTTTTCCTGTGGACTACTTGCATTGCTTTTTTCAGGTGGTGGTCAGCAGTCACCAAAAAAAAGTATTATTCTATGACAGACATGTTGTGGAAAGGCCTCTGCTTATTACTTCTAAGAATAAGCATGTACCTCATTACTTTCTATGAAATACCTCTTGAATCCTCCTTAAATATTTCTGTACCTTAGGAGGAAAAAAAAAGGAGGAAAATTTTTGCCTAAGGAATCTGTTCACTTGGTGGAATAACCTGTAAATTCTTTCAATTATGAAGACTCTTCAAATGTAGCAATCAAAAGACACTGTATTGTTGAATCTGAGTTAAATAACTCTTAGTTACATATATTGTTTGGAGCCAAAATAGTTCACTGTGCTGCCCTTTCATAGACTAAAAGTGACTGGGCAGCAAAACAGACACATTGAAACAGTAGGAGCAAAATGTTTTCTTGAATTATCTTGGTTTATAAGCTTACTATGTTTCTGTTCTTATCTAAACAGCTGTGGGAGTAAATGCTTGAATTTCTAATGGAAGTAAGCAATGTGAGATAACTATTAACTACTTCCTTGTTGCAGATGACAAGAGCTTTTACATGTCCATCTTCTTTCCTCCCCAAGACCACTTTTTGTAAAAAGAAAAATAGCTAACTTTTAATTTATATTGGTTTTTTTCAGTTATATTTCTGTTTGTGACACATTATTTTTAGAGTTAACCCAGGGAGATCATGTTATAAATTCTCTTTCTACTTACAGGTAGTAAAGTTGCACACAAAACTTGGCAAACCTATTCCTTCAACTGAACCAAATGTGGTTACCCAAGCTGCTACTTCAACATCCACATCTGCTTCTAAACCAACTGCCTCTGCTTCAAATATGGCAACAAGCAGCAGTACTGTGAACTCCTCTGTTGCATCCTCTGCAGTGAAAATTCTTACTCCCACGGCAAATGCACCACTTAACATTGTGTCCAACAACAAAACATCTTCAACTGCTGCTAATATAGCTGTAAAGAAAATATCTACACCGAAAATAAACTTTGTTGGCAAGTACAGAAGTCAGTCTTTATTTTGAAACCTAACCTATTCCCTAAATTCTTCTTAAGAATTAGTGCAGCAGATACAAATGTATTTAGTTAACACCATGCATGAGTAACTCCATTGTGTTTAAGAGAATTACTAATAGGAGAGAATGTCTATAAAAGTTTTGCTTCAAAATTGATGGTGTTTTCTGCCCAGTTGTCTCCATCACCTGGCCTCTCTTGAATACTTTTCCCACCTTCATAAGAAGCCTCCCACCTTTGGTTTCTTATGTAGTAACTGCTGGAATATTGCAGTTCATAGTCCTAGTTTCAGTTCACAGCCTGGGCTAAGTACACCTGCAATAGATTGGCAGTTGATGATGGGCAACTGAAACATCCTTTTTACAGTGGAAAACTAACTATGGAAACTTTGAGCTGAACGTAACAGAGATGGGAAGCAGCTGTTCCACAGTAAGCTATCCTGCTCTTCAGGAGAGACCTATACAGTTGCAACATTAGGGGTATACTGCCTTGACTAGTACAAACATTATAAGGTTTAGAAGTACTTTTTTTGGATACATTTACGAAATTACAGAAAAAGAGATTATTAAAATATATTTTAACCATTGTTCCCATTCAGTCCTGTCTCTTGAAAAAGCAGGAAAGCGAATAACAGAAATGGTAATTTTATAAAGCGGAAGCTTTTCTTGTTAGAATAAAATAGGTCAGTGTTTAAGTAACTTGAATGTTGTTAAGCTTACTATTAAAATACTTATTTGTATTGAAAATATATTTAAGTTTTGGTTGATTTTAAAAGACCGATAATGCTTTGGCCAGACCACAGGTATTGGCAAATAAAATCTTCTGTTTGCCCATCATGTTTAATCGCATTCTCATTTTATGAAGGGTAATAATTTAACTTTTTTTGATTTCTAGGTGGCAATAAGCTTCAGACCACAGGAAGTAAAATGGAAGAAATGAAATCAGCTGAAAGTGTTAAAACACCTCCTGCTGCTACAGTACAAACACAGGAAGTAAAACCTGACACAGCAGCTGAACCAGTGACTCCCACAACTCTTGCTGCCTTGCAAAGTGATGTCCAACCAGTGGGCCATGACTATGTGGAGGAGGTATTAACATGAAAATGTGTATTATTTTTTAACTCTTTTTCTGAAACATAATCGCAGAGTGGTTGAGGTTGGCAGGGACCTCTTTAGCTCATCTGGTTCAACCACCCTGCTTAAGAAGGACCACCAACAGCCAGTCACCCAGGACCATGTCCAGATGGTTTTTGAGAATGTCAAAGGATGGAGACTCCATAACTTCCCCTGAGCTGCTGTGCCAGGGCACAGTCATTCACAATGAAAATTAGTTTTCTCATGCTCAGCTATGTTTCAGTTGGCGCTCATTGTCTCTGGCCCTGGCACGGGGCACCTTTGAAAAATGTCTGTCCTCTTTGCACCCTTCCTCCAGGTATTTATATGCACTGATACTATTCCCCTCAGCCTTCTCTTCCCTAGATGAGACAGTTGAGGTCCCTCTGGATGTCAGTGCAACCCTTTGGCATATCAGCCCCTGTTCTTAGTTTTGTGCCATCAGCAAACTAGCTGAGGGTACATTCTGCCCCATCATCCAGAGCATTACTGAAGATGTTACAGGACAGTATTGATCCTGGGGGTGCATTGCTGGCTCCTGACCTCCAACTGGGCTTGGCCTCCACCCTTGGCCAGGCTGTTCAGACAGCTTTCAGTCACCCTTACTGTATGCTTATCCAGCCTATGCATTAACAGCTTGTGTAGGAGGATGTTGTGGTGAGACTGTGTCCAAGGCTTTACTAAAGTCCCAGTAGACAGTCTCAACCGCTCTGCCTGCCTCTACCAGGCCTTCACCTTGGTGAAGTCATGCTGACTGCTCCTGACGGTTTTCTTGCCCTCATTTTACCTGGAAATGGTTTCCAGGATTAGCTGCTCCATCATCTTCCCAGAGATCAAGATGAGGTTGATTATCTGTAATTCTCTGGGTACTCCTTGAAGATAAGAGTGACAAGGCATTGGACCTGCAAAGGCTTGTGCATATGTTTACATTTTTGTATTGTGCATGTTTCTTTTTTTCTCAGTGGAGCATTCTTCATGTGGTTGGTATTAGACAGGTGGATCAAGTCTGATGTAAATTTTGCAGGATATACAGGTTTGTAATTTATTACTTCAGTATGTTCAGGTTTGACTTTACAGCTGGGCACTCTTTGAAATAGAAGGACCTTGTTCCTTGCTTGTTACCAAGCACAGCAGTGTGTCTATCAGAATTGAAGGTTCTACTTTTCTACGTTGCCTTCTTTCACTTGTTGTGTGAACTTCTTAACATGTTTTGAGACAGGTAGACATTATCAAGTGTCACTGGATAATTAGATTAATGGATAATTAAATTTTATGTCCCCTTTATTAAGAAAAAAGAAAAAAAGGGCAAATATGTTGTAACTTTATTTTTCAGGTTAGGAATGATGAAGGAAAGGTGATCCGCTTTCACTGCAAACTCTGTGAATGCAGTTTTAATGATCCTAATGCCAAGGAGATGCACTTGAAAGGGCGGCGGCACAGACTTCAGTACAAGGTAGAAATGCTAATGCTTCTCTCTGAAAATCAACCAGGTATCAACTAACTGGTTGCCTGTTCTTAGGTTTAAAGACTAGACAAAAGTAGGCACTCTGAGTAAACAGCATATAAAAGAAAAGAAATGCATTTCTTAGGCAATATAGTCTTTAAAGAACAATGCAAACTGTGAAACTGTTACTTTGGTTGGGGTTTTATAAAAGGTTTTGAATGTTGCTTGTAGTACAACCTATGCAAGCAACAATAGGTTCTTTATGTTGCTTACCATGGAGTTTAAAGAGAATAAAATAGTAGTGCTCAGTGTTTTTGGTGGGATAAACAACACACACTCTGTGTGTTGCAGATTTTTTAATGATAAGTGCATTTGTGCTGTTCTAAAACTACATTTTACTCCCCTTGATTTTATTGTAGATGAGTAGTGTATGTTAAATATGTCAGAACTTTGTAGCCTTGATATGAGGACAGGAAAGCAACATTTAATTCAATATTTTTCTGATCTAGAAAAAAGTAAACCCAGACTTACAAGTAGAAGTGAAGCCCAGTATTCGAGCAAGAAAAATTCAAGAAGAGAAGATGAGGAAACAGATGCAGAAAGAAGAATACTGGAGAAGGCGAGAAGAGGAAGAACGCTGGAGGATGGAAATGAGGTAATGCATTCTATTTCATGAATGAATGTGACAAAGATGCTGTCAGATTGTCTGAAACTAAACTATAGTTACTTATTTTAAATACTTTAGGGAACTCTGTACTGACTTGTTTTAAATTGTCATTCTCTGCGGTTTTCGTTTGTTACTGTTCAATCCTTCTGAGGAATGCAGAGTTAATACAATTACTTTGCTATAAATCCAGACCTACTTTTACAACAATAATTCATGTTAGTTACCCTCTGTTCATTGGTATTTGCTTATGACTACTAAAAGTTGTTAAGGATAGAGAAGAATCTCTCTAGAGCAGTGGCAAGTATTAACTACCTTATAAAGAGAACACTTTGATTCATGCACTTCAGGCGATACGAAGAGGACATGTACTGGAGGAGAATGGAGGAAGAGCAGCATCACTGGGATGACCGTCGCAGAATACCAGATGGAGGATATCCTCATGGCCCTCCAGGACCTCTAGGCCTGCTGGGAGTTAGACCTGGAATGCCTCCTCAACCCCAAGGACCAGCTGTGAGTTTCTTACCTTGAGAAAAAAATTGAACCATTGTTACCAGCAGGCACAGTTAAGAATTATAAATTATTCAGTGCTATTTCACTTGTCTCCAGTGTTTCTTAATAAAGGATTTGAAAAAGTGAAGAAGAAATTATATGCTAATGGATGGTGTAGGTGGACTAGTCTTCCAGAATAAGTCCAGTGAAATGACAAGAGGCTGTTTCAAATACTGCTTCTTCTGAAATCCAAGTCATACTGGATTTTTGTACTTCTTATTTTATTTGATTGCATTATACAGCGTTATTTACCTAATTGTGGACAAATGTATGGATAAAAAGTGGCTGGATCATGAGAGAATAATGCTTAGTGGTGCATCATACTCTAGCTTGTGGAGTGCAGTACCACATGGGTTGATCCTGGCATTAGTCTGATAAGCACCTTATCAGTGATCTGAAAGGTGATGGAGTGAGTGTACACTCCTGAGGTTTGCAACTGGCATGAACCTGAATCATCTTGGATGGGGAGAATAGCTGATACCTTTGAGGGCAAGGCCACCATCCAGAGGGACGTAGGCAGGCTGTAGGAACTAAACGTTATGGAATTCTGCAAGAACAAATGCTTAATGCTGAATTTAGAAAGGAATAAACCCTTGAGTTGATAGAGGCTGGGTAGCAGCCCTGCTGAAGGGGATCTGGGGGTCTGAGCATGAGTCAGCAGCATGCCCTGGTAGCGGGGCCAGCAGCAACCTGGGCTTTAGTAACAGGAGCATAATTAATAGATGAAGGGAAGTGATCAGCTTTTGTTAGACCGTAACTGAAATACTACATATAATTTTGGGCTTTCCAGTAGAAGATATATAAACTATAATAGGCTCAGTGTGGGACTACCAGCATGGTCAGGGGTCTGGTAATGCCTTACCCCTGGTCCTGGAATTAAGAGCTGGACACAGTTAAGGGATAAAAGGGTTTTTACTTTGGTATTTAGTAAGGATCTTTGTGGTGCAACAGTTTGTCAAGGTGGAATACACCAAAATGCACACACACAGTATGTCACGTATATAATTTTATAGACCTTGCAAATTAGCATATCTGACAAAGATTCCCCAATGAGAGGCTTAAATGAATGGTGTGACACCTCCCTATTCTAAAGTATTCCCCCCAGATGGGCCTAATCTTAGTTTACAGGAGATGTTCTAGAGAGGGCCTTGGTTTTTCAAGATAGTGTAAGGCTTTCTGGCCTCCAACTGTGAGGCCTGCCGGATGTTTGGTCTTCCAGCCTAGCAGAATTCCAGGACTATGCTAAGATACCAGGCTAAAAGAATTACAAGTATGTGTGCTAAGGATACTGAGAATACATAAAAGGTATATAAAAGGAAAAGGCGAAAAATCATCATGGCATCACTGGAACATGTGCCGTGTGAGGAGAGACAGACATCTGGCTTGTTCAGCCTGGAGAAGAGAGAGCTTCAGTGGGGTGTAATAGCCTTCTAATAGCTGTGCATTGTAAAGGGTATGGAGCCAGGCTTTTTACAGTCCTGAGAAGGTGAGATACACCCAGCTTAAACCAAGACAAAAGAGGTTTAGACTGAATATAGGAAATCATCTTTCTTTATACAGGTGTTGTGCAGCCTCCATCTTCGAAGGCTTTCAAAAACCAACAGGCTAAAGCCTTGAGCAACATGATGTGGTCTTACTGCTGACCACGTTTTGCACAGGAGATTGGACTAGGTGACCTTCTGAGGTCCCATCCTGTGATTGTATGAAAGCAATCATGGATGTTTTATTTTGCAGCAATATGCAAGTATTTCCCACTTGACAGAAAGGCAAGAGATATTAATGTCGGGGAGGTACCTCTGATCCTGGGATTTGACCTTTGTTTAATTTTGATACATTTCATGTCTTTTCAAGCATAATTGATTGTGATCAGTTTAGGCTGTTAAGGAGATTTCATGTTTTGTTACATTTCAGTGATGTGAGGTTTGAATATTCTGTTCTTTATCCACGTGTTTGCATTTTCCTCCTTTTGTCTCATTTGTGAACTTGGAAGTGCACCCAAGTTTCAGAAACACACTTTTTTGTCTGTTCAGCCTCTACGCCGCCCTGACTCCTCTGATGACCGCTATGTGATGACCAAGCATGCTGCTATATATCCAACTGAGGAGGAACTTCAGGCAGTCCAAAAAATTGTTTCTATTACTGAGCGTGCTTTGAAACTGGTTTCTGACAGCATGACTGATCATGAAAAAAGCAAGAACAAAGAGGGAGATGACAAAAAGGATGGCAGTAAAGACAGGTATTTTTCTTTATTACTTTTTAAGAATTTTATTGTTTTTCTTTCCCCTGTGGTCAGTGCTTCCAGGATCTTATCTCTTATAGTATTTTGAAGTCTCAGAAGCACGTGGAATACCATTTTATTACACTTTTCTATCTTCAGGATTATTTTTATTATTTTTACATTATTATTTTAAATACAACTTTTAACTATAATTCACAGAGCTTTGAAAGGCGTTTTACGGGTGGGCGTTTTGGCTAAAGGTTTGCTACTCCGTGGAGACCGAAATGTCAATCTTGTTTTGTTGTGTGCTGAGAAGCCCTCCAAGACGTTACTCAGTCGTATTGCTGAAAGTCTCCCTAAGCAACTTGCAGTAAGTAGAATTTAGATTTTTGGATTTGAATTTTTGTAAAAGTACTGTAAAAATCTGTCCTCAAGTTAAATGTCTGCAGGGCTCACTGTGCTGCTACGTGACATAGCTCAGGTTCAGTTTTTTCCCATTTTCTGAGTGTTTTCATCTGAATTCAGAGACTGCTGCATGTTCTGCTTTCTCTATATTGTGTCCATACAAGCGTGTGCTCTAGCAGTGTAGTGTCAATCACCATTTAGTAGATTTAATTTAGGTGGGAAATAGAAATGAGCACAAGGAAGACCATTAATCAGTTACCAGTAGCAATAGAGGTAATTGTGCAGTGTTGCAGCACGCCTGCTGCCTCAAGGTCAAAGTTCTCCGTTAATGCTATCTTTTGTACTTATATCTTGTCTCTTGTTCATATATGTCAGTGCTTTATAGTTCACAATTAGTTAGCTGAGTCTTGTGGGGGGTTTTTTATAATTTGGACCTTTAGAAAAGCAAACATGCAATCTTAGACCATTCCGTGAAATTAATATAAACCCTTTGCAGTATTTCCACTAGCATAAAGTCCCTGCTCTCTGCTGAAGAAAGCCTGTTGCTGTAGAGTGCTTGTCACAGCATTAGTGTTTCAATGCAATCTAGTAAAACTCTTGACAGAATCACTGGCATGGTAGAAGTTTTAGCAGGATCAGATTAATTAGAAAATAATCTCAGGTTTGCTCTTGTTTGAAGTAACAGAACAGAAATAAATTTAAATAATGGACATCTTAGTATGTCTTTGTGGAAATGTTCACTTGTCCATGTATGTGGAAGAAGGTCAGAGAGGTGCCTACAGCTTCTTTTTGGGGCTATTTAGAATTATTAAATAAAGTTGCAAAAAGCAATTCAAAATAACCACTTTGTTAGTTACTCTTACATTTTTTTCCTGGTGCTCATCTTGCCCTTTGTTCTTAGCACGTTGTGATACCCAGGCACAGGATGTACCTAGCAATACCCATCTGTAACTGTGAGCTTGCAAAATAACCCCTGCATCTTTGCTTTTTAAGGGCTTCTATGTTCCAGTGAGAAACATCCTGCTGATATTTTAATTGGCACTGAGGCTTTTCTTTATCTCAAACACCATCAAGATTCTCGTTATGTAATTCTATATTAATTTCCTTTGTGGGCAGGTTTTTTTTTTCTTCTGACTTCTTGGTTGTGTATTTTCATTAATAATTTGGAAACCATATGAAAGTCCACATATATTTATATCTTCATAGTAAGTAGTGTGGTTTCTATGACTACACAGGTATCTGTTTCATATAATCGTGTTTCTATCTTTCTGTTAAAAAATGACTATGTTGGAATCCTTTTTCTTCCTCATACTTTTATTGGCCACATGCTAATAGAAATTTCTGTTTCTCAATATTTAGGTAATAAGTCCAGAGAAATACGATATCAAGTGTGCAGTCCCAGAAGCAGCAATAATTTTAAATTCGTGTGTGGAACCCAAAATGCAAGTTACTATCACACTGACATCTCCAGTCATTCGGGAAGAGAACCTGAGGGATGGAGGTTGGGAAGTTGTTAAAGATGTTACTTCTTTCTCACCTGTTTTTTTATGTTTATCTATTCTGCTTAAGATGGCACTAAGGTCCTGGAAGGCAACATGCTGGCACAAGTATTTGATCGAAACCTTGTTTTTCAACAACCAGTCTCAGTAGAGAACAGTTGGTTAAAATAAATGTGTATATGATGCTTTTATTTAATTTTGAAAATTTCTAACTTTATGTCCAACCTCAGCTTTCTGGAAAAGGTACAAGCTTGACTTTTTTCCCCTGCTTTTAAAATTATGTGGAAAACTAAGTATTTTATAGCAAGTGGCTATAAACTGGCTTTCTAGAGCAGTCTTGCCTTAAGAGAAAGATTGTATGGATTTAGAAAATCAAATCCCAGGTTTTTGGGGTTGAACTGGGTCAGTATTACCATCACTTAGACATTCTGAATAGCGCCACTTAAAATGCACTTTTACAGTACTTTTGACGGTAACAGTGCTTCTAACTTTAAAAGACGATGAGATTTTTTCCAGCTCTCTGAGGTTGTTTTTTGGTCTGGAGTGCTTTTTGAGTACATTTAGGCTCCTGGTATTACAATCAGTCTTCTATCCAACTGGCAAACCCAACTAGTACAATAAGAAATGGCTTTGTCGTTGAGCTGAAGCAGAAGGTGGAGCTTGGGAATCAATTTACGTTTCTGAAGTCCACAGTTTCTCTGGTGCCAGCAGTGTTGCTTTAGGGTCTGTTCTGTAACACTTTCAAAGCTCCAAAAGCTTTTAAGCCAACAAGCATGATTAATGTCTACAGTACATTGGTTCCTTTTGTTTATGGGTCAGATAAAATTAACTTTTGTTTCCTTTTAATCCTGTATTTTCATAGTTGAAAGAGATCATGGCAAACAGGGTTCTGGTGTTTGACAGTGAACCTACAAATAGGAAATCTGAGGCTGTTTTAACACTTCTCATATACAGGTTGAAAGAAATTGTATGTGTGTATGTATACATGTGCTTGTGTATATACGTATTTATATAAGCCACGGAGGTTTTTTTTATATTTCATCTCATCATTACATGTCCTCTAAAATACTTGAGGTTTTTATATTGCATTAGTAAGTGTCCTGTAGCTGTGACTAGTGCATTTATAAGCAAGCTGTGTTAACAGAGTCATCCTACATAATCCGAAAGAAAAATTTCAAGATGCATTCTGTGGTTTGGATGACTTCCAAAGAGTCTTAGAGTGCTTTGTACACGATTTTTAAGCTGTGCATATTATTCCTAGCTATAAAGGCTTTGTAAGTGTACTGTCACACCCAACCAATTTTACTTGGTTTTTGATAATCTTAGTGTAACATGACTCTGGGCTGAATCCAACTTTCCATATTATTTAACTTTATAAAGAATGCACTTTATTATTAAACTAGACTAACCATTTAATGAAATTAACCTTAAACACTGTGTTTATTTCTTGATCTACTGTGCAAAAGTGCAGTATTGATTCCTGCTACAATACTCCATTTCAACTAAGTGGTTTCTGGCCCAAAATTCTATGATGTCAACTAAAAATAAAACAAATCTGGAATTACTACCATCAGTCCCCTAAGTTATGCCACCAAAAGGAAACAAATCTGTATTTTTGTCTGACCCACACTTGAGTTAAATTATCTTTGTGAGTTTATTCACTGCCAAATGCAGTACTGCCTCTAGGCAGACAAAGTCAATTTAGATTTCTCTTCAAGACACTGAGCAGTATAAAATGGACATGCAGAAAAGTTCACTTTTGAAACTGGAGCAAATAGAAGACTGAATTGCCAATTATTGCAGCAAAGAAGTTCCTTATTCTGAAGACTGCTGCTTACTTGCTGCAGAGTAACAGTATGTGTTTGTGTTTTCCTTACTGCAGCTTCTCATGCTCTGTGTCTTACACTGGTTTAAAGTTTTCATTTTCCCTAGCCCGCTTGGGGAGCTAGTTCAGGTGTTAAGGAAGGCTTTACCGGAAGAACCAGTCTGAGTAAAGATGCAACTTGAGTCTTGCACGTGGAGTAGAATCATGTTTGATGTATTATTACATGATAAAAGTCTAAAAAAACGAACAGCGAAATGAAATTGTTAACCGCATAGCTACTGTTCTTACAGTATTGTGCGTTTGACAGTTGACCGAATCTGACACATTCGAAGAGCTCTAACCCAGCTGTGGAGTCTTCCTTCAGCAAACAAAGTGTACATACCTACAAACACATCTGTGTGTGCGCGTGTGTCTTTTTTATCCTTAGCTAACAGCCCCGGTCCAAAGCCTTCTAGCAGAGGGACTTGATTCCTGTCAGGGGTTNAAAGGAGGGGTTTGGATGCATAGTCCTAGCATCTGCTGTTATTTTGTGTTTGTTTTTTTTTTTCTTTTCGTCTTTGTCTCTCTCCTAGAACAAAGCAGTGTTCACACTAGTCTTATAATAGTTGACTGGACAAAATGTATTTTACATAATAAAACTTACCTAAATTGACATACCTGTTAACTTTTAATGAAGAGGTAGTGTGGACACAGCATGTCTAACTGAAGATTAACCCCTTATGTTTAGGCTAGTAATAAGATATACAGGGTAAGAATTCATGCCCATGTTTTGTAAATTAATTCAGTTTTTGTCTTAGTTTAGTAGGGTGGTAGGTTAGGCATCTGATTTTAGTTAAATAGTCTTTAAGGGGTTAATCCTGAAATGTGAAACATATGCAAAAATCCACAGAATAAATATTACAGGAGTTCCTTGATATATTTTTTCAGTCAGTGTTTTCTCAGTGTAGTACGTGCCTCAGCAACTTCTGATTTTCAGAGGCCTTTTAAGTTCCAAGGGTATTCTTATTAGCTATTAGCTATTAGATAGCTATTAGTAACCCATTTTAGATCAACATTTCCAGCACTGAGTAAGATCCTTTTCTGTACATTTAAACTGCAATTATTCTTAGTAAAATTATTTTACAAATTGAAGGTTTTCAGAGGTAGAAGTAAAGTTTCAAATTATTTAATGAATTATTGTGCTAAAAGTTTGCACGGTGTCACTTACTTACATACTAGTTTTAGAAGAAAGTAAATAATTGACTGATTAGGCTATTGGCCCAACAGCACATATTTTCATTTTTAATTTGTCGGCCTTACTTTGCCACTTTTTCCTGTGGTGGGTTTTCTCAGGATGTACTCCTTGTCTCATATCTGGATTGTACTCCTTTCATCACTTAGCTTTAGCTGGCACCCCTTTTGTATAAGTTTGGAGGGGACTGTTTTGTTGTTTTGTTTTGGGGTTTTTTTTGAATTGGTTTCGTTTTAAAAGAAACACCACTTTAAACATCTTCATTTGCTCTGTAATTGCATTGTTAGTGAAGATTTTAATCTTTCCACTTTATTATATAATCTATAAGTTGGAATATCTGTGTGAGAAGTTAACTATGTTCTTCTCAATTTTGCTCTTACGAAGTCTTCACCTTTTTATCCCTGTGCAGAGTAATGGGATTATGCTATCAAAATGCTTAAATCGGAATGTAGTACTTCACATTAAATTTCATTACTGTATTGCAAAGCTGTACCACCATGTTAATTCATGGTCTTTCAGCTCTGTATAGTAAAGAATCCTACTATTTTACGTTTGTGGTTTCAGAGCACAATTCTGCAACATTCCTAAAAGCTTCTCGTTGCAGGCATGTTTCATAAGTCTCATTATTTTTTTATTTTATTTTATTCTCTGGCTTACCTAAATTTAGATCTTGGAGGAGTAAACTGTACTGTTCCAAACAGCCAGCTCCTGTGAAATGCGTGCCATTTAGTGACGGCTTCTTGTTTCATCTTATCTGGTGTATCACCAGTTATGCTACCAACATATGTTGTGACTAGTCACAATAGCCATTTTCATAATGAGTAAAAAAGTAACTTCTAACAGTGATCACTGATCTGGTTATATCCATACAGTTTTCAAATAACCTGAGGATACCATTTCACAATGTTTAGTGGTTCCAGTTTCACTGATGAAACCACTTCTGTGGTCTCTTCATTTTTGGTAGCAAAGCAGTCAGCTTGGTAATGAAATTATTTTCTGAACATTTAAATATGCAAGGTCTACTATGTTTTCTGCATCTTTCAGACATTTTGCTTTGTTTTGTAGACTATTCCTTGCTTTTCTTTATCTTGTTGAGTCTGTGTAAAGTAGTCCCTTTTTAGATCCTTCCTTGCATCCTAAGTGTTGCTGGAACATATATATTAGGGGCTGAGGAATTTTATTTATACGTGTGAGAGAGAAGGTACTAGAAAACAAGGAACTCTGTAATATTGAAGAACATGTCACATTCCTTTAGTCAGGTTTTTAAAGCAAAATAATTTCAAGTTTAAGGCATGATAAAAATAACATCATTACTAAACATTTAGTGCTTTTAAGATTTGTTATACTTAGTTTTTCTTCAAGAATAGGTCCCAAATAACACGTGACAATTAAAATTTGAAAGAAACTAAGTTTGAATGTTTCTACTTGGTTAAAGTGGATTTTTGTGTTCCTTCTGTCTTGTGTTCTCTGTGCTGGTGCACTGTGTCCAACCATCCTTCCTTCGGTATTTAATTTTAGGGGATATGTGTTTTTGCAGTGTTAGCTGAAATAAAGTACTACGCATTGCATAATCAGCAATGCATTTGAAAATAACCTCAGAGCTGAAGTGCAATATGCTCTTGATCTTCATACTGGGTCGATGCCCTAATCCTAATTGAGCGACTTCTGCTGAACGTTTACACTTCTCATTCAAGGGTTTAAACTTTAAATGGCATGTGTGACATTGAAGCTATTTAAGGAAGTGTCTTGCTCACCTGGTCAAACACCCATTCCTCACTGCATTTTGCCAATTCAATCCATTTTAGATGTAACCTCGGGTATGGTGAAAGACCCACCGGACGTCTTGGACAGGCAAAAATGCCTTGACGCTCTGGCTGCTCTACGCCACGCTAAGTGGTTCCAGGTTCGGAACATCATTTTATTTTCTTCTTGTAGCCTTATGAGAGATTAGTTCAGTTGCAATATAAATGTTTAACTGTGTGAAAACACTCAGCGTTGTTCATGCTAATAATACTTAATATTTCTCTGGTCCCTAAATTTAACTTTAGAAGGTTGAGTATGGAGGAGCTGCTTTATGCAGTTATTGCTCATTTGACGTCATTTTTTTTTCTGGTCATTGAGAAGGCGATGTTGAAAGCTTGACTCGCTTGGGGTGATCATATGTTGTATATTTGTTATTTATTCCATAAGGCTGCAGAGTAACTTCGCTTTAAATAATGGAATATGTGTTCAAAGCTTTGTGTTTAGATTTAAGACTTTTTTTTCTATTTCTTTAAGTG
>VWZT01001565.1:56665-104860 GCA_013397055.1 Pachycephala philippinensis
GGGCCAGGGGTGCCGCCGGGCACCGCGGGGCTCAGCCTGCCTGGGCTGCCCCGAGCCTGAGCGGCGCGGAAAAGAGCTTAAAAAATAGAGCTGTCTGGTCAGCGGAGTTGTTTCTGTGAGCGGTGGCCAGATGTCGGGCTGCGGCTGCTCGGCCCGTAAGGTGGGACTTTCCGAACCTGTTGTTCTTATTGTCCCTGAGCAGCATCACTTCACGTTCTCTTCGGCGAGCTCCTTGCTATCAGTTCCGCCGCTGGGAAGCCCTGGATATCCTTCCTTAACAGCTCGATTGCATTCTTGGCAGTGTGTATCTTTCTGTGTGTATCTTTCGTATTGTTCTGCCTGTTGTCCTTTCACTTACTTACCGAAACTTATGTTGGCGGTTTGATCAAAGTGACCTTAGGCTCAGTTTACTGAGGTCATCTTGTTAGCACATGGTATTAGCTCAGTATTGTTGTTCTGTATTCCATCATTCTTATTCCTGATAAACAGCTGTTTCCTAGGAAAAACATTTTATTAATATGGGCCATAAGTGTTGGGGTTTTTTCCCCTTCTAGTTCTTTGTAATCTGAGTCAAACTGATTTCTTCTTAATCGTTAATTCTCTTGAGAGCTTCTTAAGGAAGAGATTTTTGTCAATCTTGTTAGTTAGTGCAGAGTCTGTCACTCATAGGACCTTGGTGAATCTGCTGTTTTTATTTTTCGCTAGATCTGAAACAACAGTCATGGTTATTACGGCCAAAATCGGCTGTGGTATTTAAAACTTATGTCCTTAGTTTGTGATAGCAAATCTGGTTTTATATGTTGTTCAGCCGTGGTGGCTTGTAGTTTCATTAGTTTAATTTAAAAGTTTTATCTCTTTCTTGTATTTCCCAGTGAAAACAGATGGAAGCGATAGGTACAAATATTTCTGGAGTCAGCAAATATATCCCTGTCTGAGGTCACTTTTTCACCTTTGGAAAGTACCTTGTACAAATATACAAGGAACTGAATTTTGTGAAAGTAACACTTCACTTGTTGGACTTACTGGAAGACATTTCACCATTTAAATGAGTGCTCTGTATGACTAAAGCTTGCTAGAAAAAATAGCTGGTGGGAAGGAGTACAAGTAAATATATACATAGTGCGGCAAGATACCAGATAATAAAGAGCACTTTAACTTGATTTTAAGTGCAGTGATGTCACACTTCAATATGATCCTGATGGCTGCGGGGAGACTAGCAAAGGTATCTTAACACTGGAAGATGAGGCTGTTTATGAAATACTGTGATTCACTAGACATTGCAGTCCTTAACTCTTTAAGTATTCTTGCTGCTTTTAAGCCTCTCCATATTTCACTCGAATTTAAGAATTTCTTGCACTCTTGCAGCAGAAATTTCATGTTATAGACGTGGCTTCTGCCACAGAATGGGTGTCTCTTTTGCACCTTCAAAGACACAGTGAAACTGAGGTCTGTTGTGATTAGCAAGTAAAGCAAGTTTGACCCTGCTGTTGACAGTCTGTAACTGCTTTAATGGTTACACAGGAAACTGAAGGCTTTAGTGGCTTTTATGAAGATTAAAAATAAAATTTTAGATATATGATGAAACCTGTAAGGCTATTTTGGTATCTAGAAAAATCATGTTGATTAAATATCCTAAAGTAAGCGGAAGTGAGCGCATCTCACAGAACTCTGTGCACCCAAAAAAAACAACTTCCTGAACACAGGTTTCCTGTACAGGTTAACTTTCATGTAGTTGAGTTTTAAAAGTAGAACTAGACTGATGAAACAGTGGAAATTCCTAATTCCTTTCATGTGGAACATAGTTTGGTCAAGTGGGAACTTTCATCAAAGCATTTTAACATCCAGGTACTCGGGGAAGAAGTATTGGCAACAGGTGTGATGCTTCCTCTGGCAGGCCCTGTCAGAAGGTGGGAAACAGCAGTTCAGGGTCTTGATGAGCTTGAGATTTCAGCTGTGTCGATCGGAGTTAATGGTGGACTTCTCCATGAATTTGCAGAGCCTTGCCTTGAATCTCTTTGTACTTCCAGCCTGAGGCAAGATTTCTAATCAACCACTATGCAGTACTGAGCACTAGAGTAGTATCCCTCTGTAGCCCACCTTGCTTGCAGCCTCCAGCTTCTGTGGTCTTGTCCTGGTTTGCTTGGGAAGTTGTTTTAATACCTTAAACTGCCGCTTCCAGGTTAGGGGAGCTGTAGAATAGGGAAATCAACAGGCAGAGCTGAGGTTTGTTTTAGTCCCACCTTGTTTAGTCCATCTTCAGATACCTGAGGGACGCAGTAGGCAATACACTGAAAAATAAGTCAGCTTTAAGCTGCTATGTGCGCTTATTTGAATATGAAAAGAAACAGGAACTCTCTTTGCATTAATATATGACCAGATGGAAGTAAGGAGTGAAAAGAAAATGCTGTTTATTAAAGGAACAGGAGTAATTTCTGCAGTGAAACCCCAGAATGTCTGGAAAAGCAGCGTTTTTAACATCTGACTAAATATAACCTAGTTATGCTCTGCTGTATGGAACTGCAGATCAATCAATGGTCTGTTTAGAGTGAGACCGTAGGATGTTGATATTAATGACACACTTCCCCTCAGGACAGACTTGGCCACCCTGCAGGAAGTAGGGTGAATACTGGGGTATAAAGTCAATGTTTTGACATTTCAGATCACAGACTTAGGATATGTGTCTGTGCAGACAGCGAAACAAGAACCAGTGAATTACTTCATGATTTCTAACTTTTGAAAACTGAAATTATTTACAGGGCAAACAAGCTAGATCATATTTTCCTAAAAACCTTAATTCACACAAAAAATTAGGTTTTAAATTTGATTTCAGGCTTTAAGTTGGTATTTTTGTGTGCATTCTTTAAAACAAAATCATTCATATAAATTCTTACGGGATGTTATTTCCTTTGTTAGCCTTTAAACTATAGAAGAGGTCTGTCTGCTTCATGCTGCTTGTCCTTGATATCTGAGGTATGCCAGACTGCTGAGGGCAACTTTTCGTACCTCATGTGCTTTGTCTCTCAGATCCTGCACTGTTGTTAGCTCATAACCACCATGAATACCTTTTGCTTGTAAATCTTGGTAGAATATTGTGTGTTCTGTAGTGATGAGTCTTAAAAAAGTACCTCCCTCCTGCCAAATTGGAATGGTGGCGTTGAAGTGTGGAATAAGGAGCAGGAGTTAGTGAAGTGGACAGCTGGGCTGACATGGGGGAAGCCAGGCGTTGATGTCAGAGGAGATGGACAGGACAATGTAAGGAAGGAGGAAAGGGTAAGAGATGAAGTGGACGTGGAAAATATGTGCTATGATCTAATGGACTTCTGGATAATGGAGCTGTGAAAGGAAGGAAGACAAGCAGTTACAGATTATTCTCAGCAGTGTTATTAGTGTAGTAAGTATATGCTCTGGATTGTAGGGCATACAGCGTGGGATTAGGCTTTTTTGACCACCAAGGAGTCCTTCAGAAAATACCAGGCATGTAATGTGGTTTGTTTCTGGATGCGAAGTAGCTACTCAGCATTTGCATGGGTGTTTCCTCTTTTGCGTGAAGTTCCAGTGGAACTGTTCCACAAAAGTTTATTTTACTCAGGAGCACTGTCTTCACTTGTTAGAGCACCAAAACTAATTTGCAAGTATTTCGGTACACAGTTTGACTTTCACTACTGATAACTGTCTTAAATATACATTTAGTTTTATCTCACCCCTTTTTTAGTCTTTAATAAAGTAAATATGAAAAAAGCAGATGCTCAGAGCAAACCTCACCAGGATGTAGAGCTTCCCTGTGCAGAGCTTATTTGTGGAAAACTATATAAAAACGTTAAAGTGTTCTGTGTTCTTGCAGCACTACTATTTGCAGTCAGCTTTGAATGCTGTCAACTTTTTTGTCAACTGTTTCAGCCAGTACCCTTGATACCCTAGAAATGATAACTTGTTCCTTTATTATTTGAATCCTTCAAACATGTTTTCTCAGTATGGTTATTAAAAGTCTTGGTTTTTGTTGTCATAATTACCTCTAGCACAAATGTCCAGCTATGGATCAGTGGAAGCATTACTGTGGGTAAGGTAGGTTCAGAGTCTACAATTTGCAGCAGCAGACTGTGTGCATTGTGTCTCTTCTGGGGGTGATGAGCAAAATCAGTATCAGTAGGCACATACATATATGTATGTCAATAATGATGAAAAAAAAACCCCAAACAGATTCTCTATCAAGATCTGCCTTCTGGCATGCAGTGAATGTTTTTCTGTCTTTACATATTTCCTGTGCACAGTTGTTTACGTCCCTGTGGAGTGAGAGGAATTGCTCTCAGTTGTGGTGACCCTGTAGGACAAAGAGCAGGAGTCATTTGGGATTCCTTTCCTGCTCCAACCCTTAGGATCCTGTTAATATTGCATAGCTGCTACTTGACCTTGTTGCCCTAAACTTTTGTTGCCTCACTCATGCCTTCAGCACTTGGGGAAGACCTGTCTCCCCAGACAGACTCTGGGAAGATATTTTAACCCCTTCAAATAAATGTTTTTGGGCAGAGAGCTGAGTGTAGTTCCTGGATATAGCAAACTGTGCAGTTGTTCCTTATATTTGGGTAAGAAACAAGAAGAGAACTTTTCTTCAGAAAAACTGTTGGTTTTCTGTTAGCAAGAAGGAGGATGTATTATGAATTAGTTTGGTGTGACGTGGCAGCTTGCAGTTTTGGTATGATTTGGTACTCTGTACTGTAAAAATTGATGATTAAAGGGCATTGCCATATTTCCTACCACGGTTTGAGAGCCTGGAAGAAGGAATGTAGCACAAGGTAAGTGCACAGGTAGAAGCATCTCTTGGAAAAGAAGTTTCTAAAACCTTCAGCAAAGTTGAGGTCTTTGCCTCAGAAATTATGGAAACAAAGTTAATTTTCCTCATTTGCCTGGTGTCCTATGGGTGACTGCTTTTAGCTGTGGCTGGTAGTAGGGTTTCTCATGTTGTGTCTTGAATAAGAAATGACAAAATGCTGCTTGGGGCATTCAGAACAGGGGAGCTACAGATGAAGAACTGTCTCTCTAGAGGTTAGCATGGCTTTCAGTGATCACATGTGGACAGCACTTGCATACTTGGCTTCAACAAATGGTCAGAGGGTGAGAATTCCTGAGGTCCAAATGTGCTTAGTAGCTTGCAGAAAGGGGCAGACTCACTTCTGCTGCTTCCCTTTCTTTTGTTTCTGTGCTCATCTGACCTGTTGATGAGCCAGTTCTGCTAACAATAGGCACTAACAACAAAACCAAATGTAGGACAAGTACATACCTCCCAGCTGATTTTACAAACCAAATTACCTCACTGTGTAGTCAGACAAACCCGGGGATAAAGGAGTGGGTGGGTGACTGTGAACGTGTGACTGATTAAAGGGGTGTTGAACAGCGTGAATTGAAGAGTCAGCAAGCTCTTCAGCTAGTGGTAAGATCTACGTTGCCCCAAAACTTACATTCATTATAAAAATAAAGTTGACATAGAGTGGAGATGGCAGCTGAATTTACATGTGTGTTCCTACACAACTTGAATTGACTCATGGTGAGTTAATTTTTCTTACAGATCTGTAGCTTCTTGCCAGAAAAGGCAAATACAAAATGTGACGGTAGTGAAATCTGATGTATTTTAATACCCTCCCCAGGAAAACGAGTGCAGCAGCATGGGTTCTTCGGCAGCACTCATGGCTTGAGGTCTAGCTATCTCTAGCATATGTGTATCAAAACCACCTTTAATATGTTTATGAATTTATTATGGGAATGTAAATGTTGACTTTCAAACAGAACTCTTCTGGGGGCTTAACTATTGCAATCTGTTGAATGTTTTAGGAACTCTGCCTATCAAAAGCACCACAGTGTCTGTGGGCTTTTGTCAACGAAGTGAAACTGGATTTTGCAAGGTGATCTCAGTGTTCGTGGTCTCTAATCTGCTGTGATGCAATTTGATTAAACTTCTAACTCGTTTCAGAAGATAACCAATTTTAACTTGTAACCAAAACGCAGACCACTTGTTCGAGATTATTTGCCTTTGAAACCCGTTATAAAAGCTTCATTGCGTTTTAACAAATGGGTGTAAAGCTCAAAGAACTTCTTTGGGGTCAAATATTTTTCTTTTTTCCTCAGTTCTTATCTGCCAGCGCTAGCATAAACTGGTACTCATGGCAGTAAGTACAAACTGTGTGTGCAGGAACAGCAGTTATTACATTCTTTATGGCATCTCCCAAGGTAAAAGGTACTGGAAAAGCACCTGGCTGGTACAACTGCTTTACTGTTCCATGGAAGTGATTGTTGGCATGCAGTTTTCTGAGTGGTGTTGCATGTAGTTGGACACAAAGAATGATTGTATAAGGCAGAGCTGTTAAAGGCTCTTGTAAACCCGAAGCTTAGCTTAGAGCTACCAGTGGTGAGGAGACCACACTGGGGAAAGAAAAGGTGTATATATTTCTCCTCTGAATGCAGAAGTACTCATCTTAAGTCATAGTAACATTTTAGCTAACTTTTTTAGCTGACAAGCCTGAAGTTTGATTAAAATTGACTTTTACAATATCCACATTTAGAAGACGAAGGCAGAAGACTGGGGTTTGTTTTCTGCATTAGCTGTCAGCTGTAATTACAGATGTCTTTCTTCACACCACCGCCACTTTCATTTTATAACCTTTTTCTCTTTTCAGCCTATCTTGAGCATCTCTGATGTTCTCATGACGTGGTTTCCTGGTGGTTTTAGCTTTGCTGTGCAGCTTTCAAACTTAGTTCTAGGTCTTCTGACTGTGGAGAACAAGTGTTTATATGAATGGCAGAGGCTGTTTATTTTTGTACTCTCAGGGGCTTTTGTTTCTCTGTATTTAATCCAGCAAAATTATTATTGCTTATATCTTCTTTTGATTGCTTGCCTTGAATTGCAGTATCTGACTCTGGATGCTGGTGACAAACTATAATTAGCTTGCTTACTGCTCTGCCCCCCGGGGGGGTTTCCAGTTAACTAATGGTTTTCCAGAAAGACTCCAATGCAAGCAAAGTGATTTGGACTTGGAGGAGGAAGTTCTGAACTGGCTGAACAGGAAGGGTGTAGCATGTCCTCTGGTTTAGTAGTCTTTTCGCTGGAAATTTTAGCCCAACTGTCAGTGCCTAAAGGCTAGAATAAGTGACACTGAGAATTTAATATGTTTGTTTTGTGCAATTTGGGTCCAAACTGAAGAATATCCTGTCACTAGGTTTTACCTCTGAGCTCGTAAGATCCTGAAATACCTTTCCATATAGTCATGTTAGTGCTGTTTAAGTAACTTTTATGCTTTGGTTGAAAAAATGCATGTAAGAAAATCAGAAACAGGGAGTCATGGATGAAACTTGAAAAACTGAGGGGTACGTTAGAAAAAATAGCAAGTCATGTATGGAAAAGCTTATAAATTACCTGGGAGATGGTGTTGTAATCCTAAATTTGTGCTTATCCATTTAGGTGTGCTGAAAGAACATAAAAAGTATTGGTAGTGTTTGTTTCTGTCTGTTAGTTACACAAATAGTGCTTTTTTTTTGTGTGTTCACAAATGCATGTAACTGACACTGTGGATGTCAAAACACTTAATTATTTAGCAAATAGACTTCTGACATTAAGTGAAAAGATCACATTGCAAACGTACACTCCTTTAGTTTAGGAGGCTTTTTTCCTTAATTTTAATTTGCCAGAATGTGAGGAATTAAAGTGGGAGGGTGTAGTTCTTTACAGCATGTGTTGAAGGATCTTTGCAAACTAATAATTACTCTTTCTCTCTTTAGGAAATACATGTAAAGGAACCCATAGAAAAGGAAGTAAATCCTCGCTTATTACCAGGTAACCATTGTGTATTACTAGATATAAGTAATAAAAATTAGTGATTAATACTTAAATATTTCCATGTCTGCAGCAAACACTCATGTGACATGAGTGTCACAGGTAGTAAAATACAGGTTAGGTTTAACAACCAGTGCAGATTGAAATGTTTTTAACATCTGTATCTGCATGGGATGTTGAAAACTCCATAAAAAGTATTTTTTTATAGAGCACAGTGTCCTCAGGTAAGGTGCATGTGGAGAACTGTCTATACTTGAGTTTGCCCTGTTTCTTGGAAGTTAAAGGTGGGTGGGTTTTGTTTGTTTGGAACTGAAGACAAGAACTAGAGGAATTTACTGTCTATTGGCTTTGCCTCTCCTGTGAGTTACGTGGGCCTTCTGATGTTTCATTTACTGTTAAGATTTTCTTTTGTAATTTACAATTATTTCTTTTTAAAAGATATTTTGCAGGATAAGGAAAGACAAAATACAGGTAAAAGTTTACAATAAACCAATATTCTTCTGTTGGGTTTCCTCCACTTTTTAGGAAGGACCAAGAGTCTGTCTGATCACATCTATTAAAACTTTACTTTCTTAAATTTGAAGTTCGTTTCCTGTGAATTCTAACACTAGAACTTAATTGACTGTTATTTATGCGAACTTGTGTTTGAGACTTTAGAATAGCCCTGGGACCTGTAAAATAGTAAAAGCTATGAAAAAATAACTATGATGAACCTGAAATAACTAATATAAATGTTTCAGCATTCTTAGAGTTGAACAGTAAGGAAGATTGGAATAATTGTCAACTTGTTTATTGACTATATAAATTACTCTTGGTGGGTTTTTGGTTTTTTTTTTTTGAATACACACTCAAATGATTGCTCTTCTCCTGCATTTGGAGTAAGCCATGACACAGATACCTCTGGTTACAGAACTCCCACACATCTGCAGTTCAGGCCTTCTGGAATAATGTTAGTAACCTGGAAGGCTCTCAGTGATTCCAGGAGCTGCCTTTTGGTGGTTTTGTGTAACAGTGATGAAATATCTTTAGGCATACAGTTCTGAGAAACCGTCAGGAAGTTATTGCTGAGTTTGAGATAACAATTGAAGTAATTAAATTGTAAATGTCAGTTAGTGTTGCAAGTGTTTCTTCTCTGCAGGAGAACTGCTGCTTTGTGAAGCCAGCACGGTGTACAAGTACATACAAGAGGATGGGTCAAATCGTGGCACTTATGGGAAACTCGTGTGCACAAACTTCAAGATTTCTTTCCTTGATGATGACTCGTCTTCAGATGATAATGTAAGAAAACAAGTCTTCTAATTATGACTAAACAGGCTCTGAATAAATAATCATATCCTTCCCTTTTATAAAGATGCAGAATGAACATAAATGTGTAAAATTTCCTAATGGGTGCAGACTAACTTAAATCAGTCTGCACCTGCTTGATCCTTCCTCAAGCTCTAATGACTAATTTAAGCAAATGCAGTGTAAGTGTTTGTGTGGACACTTACATTAGACATAGTTTATAACTCTTTATATTTTGTGAGTTGGTGAAGCTTAAGTTAAAAGAACCCATTGTTTTGAAAACTGAACAGTTTGTTTAAAGCTGATTTCTGACTCTTTGTCTTGGTAGCATTTGTGGAAGCGTGAATGTCAAATGTAGCTCTGATGATGGATAACATCTGCCTGATTTGACTTTGGGCTACATCTGCAGAATCATTTCAGGCTGTACAAGACTGAGTAAGCTAATACTCAGCGGAAATGCTCTGAAAAATTGTGTGGCTCAGTAAACTCTGAATTATTTCATTCAAAGTCAGGTGTTTACTGAAAAGATTTAAAAACTTAGTGCTGTTGAGCTTGCAAACACTGAAAAAGCTGAAAACTCCCCAAATGTTAATACTTATTTCAGTCTTTTTTTCCTTTGGTTTAGGTGCTCAAATTGAGCTGTCAGAGGAGAATGGTAATGCCACAGTGCTTTTGATAAGCTTAAGCATTGAAATAGTTTAGTCCATTTAGGTGATAGAAGTGAAAGGAGAATCTAGTGGCTCCCAAGGTCAAGGTGATCTTGACATTGAAGGACAGTGAGAATAATATGATTTGACACACATTGATTGTAGTCAGAAGTTTCTTGGGGTAAAATTTCACAAAGTTTAAACATTAAACTAAGGCTTCTGCAGCCAAGTACAGGTTATTGGACCTTCTGGAATTAATTAAGAAAAAACTGCAGAATCTTTTGACGTAAATCTCAAGTGATCTGTGGAAAGTTGGTAATGACCATGCTAATTTCTGTTCCATTGCTGGTTTTGAACCTTGGGTTTATAACATGCCAAATCAACTGTATTTCTTTTAGCAAAAGTTCAGTATTAGCCACTTGGTTCAGAGTACTGCAGACCTGGAAGTAACTGGAATAAGGCTAACTATGTTCACAGTAAAATAGAATTTGCTGATGTAGTGTACATCAGCCTTTTGGTAATAATATTGGAAATAATAGTGTTTAGTTGTGGCATCACTCAAATGCCATTTTTAACTGAACTCATGGAATGGTAGAAGTGAAGGGAACTCCAAGTTTGGTTACATAGTAGATAAGGTAATTGGGTTGTGTATGTGTCTTCCTTTTATCCGGTGATAAATCTGTTGGAATGTTGTTGGGATACTTGTTCTTTTAAGAGGCTTTATATTTCCTGCCAGGTTCCCATAGCAGGGAAACTTGTCATGAAAGGGCTTGGATTACATGAAGTTACTGTATTTCCTGTTTACTGCAGTGATTCTAGTTAGGAAAGTGACTCTCAATAGAAATGCATGCTTTGAAGCTATTTGAAAATTAAAAACTGTATCTGCATTTCAAGCATGGCTGAAACTTAAATAAAGCTATACTTGCAGTTTATAAACTATGTGTGTATAACTTGCATCTGTCTGTATTTTAATAACTATTCTGTGTCCTGCGTTACACAGCTTATAAGAATAAAAAGTAATGCTGATATTAAAACAATGTATGGAAAGCCTTTACTTGGCGGAAGGTACTACTGTAGTGTGACATTTTAAAATTCTTTTTCCTGTTTCTAGGAGCCACAATTTAAGAATAAGATTGTAGGAGAAAATGACATAACTCTGCAATGTGTAGATCAAATATATGGAGGTAAGTCAGCTTTCTACCCCTTGGGGGACTTAGAGTGCTGGTGCTCCTTGTATGAGTACGTTATTTTTAGAAAACCTATAGATTTGGAAAAAGCAGCTGCAGTTATATTTAATGATGAAATGACAGATAAGTAATTTATCAGAACCTAGTCTTATCCCTCAAGCTTGTCAAATTATTTTCATCTATTTGATTAAATTAATTGGATTAATTATCTGCTGCAACAGACAAAATGATTCCCTCAAAATGCAGTGGTTAAAAGCAGAGAATGTACTGTGCAAAGTCCCTAAATTTGGTAGACAAGGATCTTCCAGTGTATCATCTATTTCTGTAGATATGGATGTATTCACTTCATTTTGAGCAATAACAGTACAGGTACCAAATTTCAAACAATTCTTTTTGTTTGTGTAAAGGAAATTCATTTTATGAGATTCATGATGTCTTCAGTTTATTAAAGAGATAGGAAAGGAGGTTTTAATTGTCAAGTAAATCAAAGAGTGCTTTGCATCAGGGCTTAGAGGTGTGCCAGTATTGCTAAAAAAGGTAAATGAGAATGGGGCTGATAATTTTAAGTAGGGGAAGGCTTTATTGGGAATCCTGTTCATGGACTCGTCATGAGTATTCAGAATGTTTATAAATGGTGGTGTGGATTTGTGAGGGGCATAGCCAGTGAAGCTGGTTATGATTCACTTCAGTTTTATATACAGTGGCCCAGCTGGCAGCAGTGAAATTGAAGTTGTGAAATGGTACATCCTCAAAGAGGAATGAGCAGAGGTTTGCCTTGGGGACTTCATGGTGGTTAAAAAAGATATTTTTAAGGAACTTAGAATGATCTCAGATGTCTCGGGACTTCCCCTTGGGTGAAAGTCCTAAATTGTTCTTTATGTATCTTGAAATTTTGAACTGACTGTGCAGTCAGACTGTGAAGAGATATAACCACTTGTTTTGCTGCAGATTTGCCTTTTACTGTGTATGAAGTAATTTGATGGGTTTTAAAAGAAAAGGTTGAGTGTATTAGCACAAGAGCTTGCCAGCCTGTGTTGTAGGATGCTTGTTTTGTCTTGAGAAAACTTGGTCTTGAATTAGTTTCTTGAGAATTCTGGAAAGTCAGGCAGGGGCAACTTTATCAACCTAGAACAAGTACCTTTTTGATATTTACTTAACTTTTTAATTTTGCAGTTTATGATGAGAAAAAGAAACTTCTAACAGGACAGCTGAGAAAATATCCGGAGAAGTTAATTATCTACTGTAAAGACCTTAGAGTATTTAACTTCTGCCTGCGATACACAAAAGAAGAGGAAGTGAAAAGAGTAAGTATAGTAACTTAATTTGCTTTTCTATTTTTAACTTGTTGTTGCGTGTTTAGTTGTGAGGATGAGGGAAGGATGAAATTCTGAGATCTGAGAGATCCCTGAAACTTGGAAGTGTTTTCTGATCATTTCCAGCTAATACAGAAAGTAAAAGACTGATTTCATTAAACATTTCATTATGCATAGCAGTTAAAAGATAGGTACAGTGGCTCTTTAAAGAAAACTGGAACTTGGGAGTGCTACAGGAAATTAGCTCCAGCTCAGGCAAGCTGTAAAGCTGTTCTTTTTGTGACACGTAATTTCATTGTATTTTAGACTTCAATATAATGTTACTTTCCTGATAACTTCAGGTTTTTTGACAAGTTAGTCTGAACTCCAAACAAAGAGCCAACTAACTTTATTTAAATAAGAGTAATTCTGGAGGTTGAACATACATAATACTACTTAGGCAAAGTAGGTACAGTGTCTTGCAGACAACAGAGAAACCTTCCTAAAAGTCAGGTTTCAGCTGTTGGGGATAGAACCCATCAGTTTTGTTTAAAACCTGGATGGAGGATTTGGTAAATAAAAAAGACATTTTTTATACTGACAACCTTGATGTGTGTTTGGGTGTTAATTTTTGGTCCTTTTCTAGATCGTCAGTGGTATAGTTCATCATAGCCAGACTCCTAAGCTGCTTAAACGTTTGTTTCTGTTCTCTTATGCATCAGCTGCTCCAAACAACACAGGTAAATGTTTTTCTATTTTTGATCTGTTTGTTGCATAGTTAGTTCTTCAAGCAGTCCGGGGGGTGTCTCTTGAGTGTGTGCTTGGCTTATGGCTCTGTCCTGCCGGCAGGTAGCCTCAAAAGATTAATTTTTCTTTTGTTGTACATTGTTAGGCATGTTGCTAAAAATCTGTAAATTGTCTCCGGTTGGTTTGTGTCCTTCAGGAAGTTGCACAGAAGTTTGCCAAGTAGGAGTAGCATCCCTGGATTGAAAACTTACTGTGACTAAAATGTGCAAATGCTTTTCATGTGGTTCATCTAGAAGATATTTCATTTGTTTTATCAATGTGGTTTTTCTGTATTACTGCTGTGAACCAGACTTCCTGCTGTTAATCCTGAAATTACTGCGTTTGCAGTGGCATCATATCAGAAAGTGTTTCCCTTTTTGCTCTTCCTTGCAAGCAGTATTCTTCTTCCCAGCAGTTGCAGAAAAAGCATAGGTTTGCAAGGCATCTGACTTCCTCTTATATCTGATTTATTACATAATCTTCCCACTTGATCAAACTTGGCTGAATAATACATTAAGCTGCAAAATTCAAGATAAAAAATTGTCAGTGCGCTTTCTAGCATTCCGTAATTCAGACTTAAGCTGAAATAGCAGTGCTGTTTTGAATTAGGAACCTGATCCTTAGAGCACCACCAACACCTATTCCTTTCACAGAGGGAGGTTTTGATGTATGCAAGGTGTTAATCAAACACTTGCCAAAATGTGTCAAGGAATTCCAGGATCATCGAGGTTAGAAGAAACCTCTGGAGATTATCTAGTCATGTTCCGGTCCGTATGCCCCTCTTCAGAGTAGGGTTAACTGCATCAAGCTCAGTCATGTTCACTTGGGTTTTGAATATCTCCAAGTGTTAAGACTCAGAGTCTTTCTGGACAGTCAGTTTCATTGTTTGACCCTCCTCACAGTGCAAAATGTTACCTTTGTGTATAAGTGGGATTTGCTGTAGTTCAGCTTGTGCATGACTGCCTCTCATGAAGTCACTGAGTCTAGATCCATCTTCTGTACTCTTCTCCCCTGTTCCACCACCAGTGTTTATACACACAGGGGAGATTGGCCTCTGCTGAGCCCTCTTTTCTGCATGCTGAATGATCCCAGCTCTGTCTCTCCTCGTATCAGGTGCTTTGAGCCCTTTAATGATCACAGTGAGCCTTCACTGGGCCTGGTCCAGGAACCTTCACAGGGGAGCCCAGGCCTGGGCACAGCCCTCCAGCCGAGAACAGTGGTGACTTCGTTCAGCTGGTACACAATGGCTTTGCCAGTGCAGCCCAGGAGCACATTATCTGTTTGCTGCCAGGGCATGATGCTGGCTCAGGTAGCTCCTGCAGGCTTCACCTGTAACTGGTGTTCTGTTTCAGCTACAAACAGTGGAAAGACTGCAAGCTTTTCCAGGCAGAGGCTGAGCGAATGTGGGAGAAGCCTGCTCTTAAAAGCAACATTGAAGTGCTGTCCCACAATTCTTTCATATTTTAGTAGCTGTTTCCAATAGTAAGTGGCTAGGTGTCATTCTTCATAAAGTTATTACAGGATAAGCCAAGTAGACTGTAGAAATTGTTTTTTATGCCTCTTACAGTCTGATACCTCTAAAGTCTTGTCTTCAAGAGCTCATCAGTAATGTTCTGTTCCGAGCTGTAAATTTTTCATCTACCTTATCTTCTTACAGTGGAAAGTTTCAAGTTGCTATTGTATCTTCCATGGAAATTATAGTTCTGTTTGATATTTCAGTGTTAGCTGATGTTTTGAATGTTACTTAATTAGGATTTTAAGGTGTGCTTAAAACAATTGACATTACTCCATAAATTATATGGTTATTATACAAGATTTGAGGCTAAATCAAGCTGCTGCCCTAACTGTTTGCGAGGGGAGATTCTCAGTTGCAATTATTGAAACTGAACTGCTGTAATTAATTTTCTGCTCTTACTGAGTGCCTGAGATGTTCTATTCAATGCAAAACTATTCATGATAAAAGAATGAACCTTAAATGAAATGCAATATCCGAAATTTTTGTAGAAAGGTTTTTGGTATGATTGTTAATTATGCATTTAAACTACAGTAGTAGATACCAGTCAGCTGCATTAGTATCAAATGGTATTTGCTGCACAGTATCCTGGATTTTAGGCTGGATGTGAGGACAGCCCCAGATGTATGGAAGTTCTGTAACAACTAATTCTGTTCCTGAAGTTATTAGTCACAGCACTATTTGACAGAATATTGCTGTTGTTAAAGATCAGACAGAGGCAGTGTGGTACATAAAGGCATTTTATCTTCGACTCGAGGCTTTCTGTACACAAGAGGTTCTGCTTGCTTACCTTAATGGCACCTAACAGGTTTACTTAGGAATGCTTTTGTGTTAGAGTTCCTGATAGTCTGCAAATTTAATATTGGTGATGTCTGACAGATGGGAGAAACCAAACTGTGATGTTTGAGACACTCGAGGACTGGCGTCATGAGCTGGAGCGGACCAAAGGGAATGTGAAATACAAAGCAGTGACCACCAATGAAGGCTACAGAGTCTCTGAGAAGTAAGCTTGCCCTAGTTAATAGTGAACTTTGGACTTGCAAAAATCAGTGCTAGCTTTGATGCTGGGGATCATAAGTCATTCAGGACTTTTTTTGGATCTGGTTTCCATTTTTATTTATGGATAGCTTGGTTTGTAATCTCAGCAGGTGATCTTGCACAACCCCTGGCTCAGGCAAGGTTAACTTTAACATTAGGTTTAAACTACTCAGGACCTTGGTCAAATCAGGCTTTGAGTATGTCTAGGAGTGGAGAATAGAAAATACGTATGTCTGGGACCTAGACCTCTGTCATACTCATGTCTTTAGGATGACACTTTCTCAGTCCTGTACCTTTATTCTGATGAAATTTCAAGTTATGTGCTCTAGAGATTTTCCACTGTTTTAGTTGGGGGGGGCGGGGTGGGGAAAGAGTAACTGGTTTAAAGTAAATCTGCAAAATGTGCTGGTGGGAGTTAAGTTGTGTTGCCTTTAGGAGAGGGTTAGCTAAGTTTAGCTTAGCTTGGCCACCAGTTCAGCTGAGTAGCATTTATTGGTGAGCCCTTTAGGATGTATACAAGGCGTTGTAAACTTCTACTGTTTTTTCATAGTCAAATCTTGAAAGGTTTCACAGACCTTGGAAACTAGTATTTCGAAGTCTTAACTATTCTAGAACTCTGTCTTGGGAGACCCAAACTGAGTTTAAGTACTTACCTTTGTTGCTTCTCTGGGCCTTGAATATAAATAGCGTTGGCTGATGAGGGAAATCCGTGGTGTATTAAATGATATTCTTGAATTAGGATGTGAACTGCTTAACAGGCATGGAAACAGAACTAGGCATTTAATACTGCAAGGGTATCTTTTGAAACAACAAAGCATGAGAGAACCAAGGTGGTCTTAGCAATCAGTCTTAGAGGTTACAATTAATTGCGCCTTTGCAAAGGCAGGAGGATTGTTGCAATGAAAATAGTTAAGACCTCAAGGTTGGGGAAAGAACCTTATTCAGCTGAAAATAAAGGGACAGCTTTGAGGACAATATAATTATCTGGTATAAAACATTACTGTAGCAGAGTGAATATATAATTAGAATTTGAGCTAGAACACTCACCATCTTTAAAAGGAGCTTGGAAATTGTTCAGTTTTTGAGACCAAGAAACTCTTCTTTGTTATCTTAGGCTGCCTTTGTATTTTGTTGTTCCCATATGCATTTCTGAAGACAGTATCTTGAAGTACGAAGGCAGAGGCATTCCTGTAAGTATATGTGCATGGCAGAGGGTAAGACTTACTGAGATGGCAGAATTTCAATTAGCCTTGCAAATGTTACTGCATATTGTTTTCAGAACTTGTTTTTGACAGCTTGCATGTATACCTGGTCATCTACAGAAGGGAGACAGATGTTGGAAGGAGAAGTGCTTGATACATTCTGTATTTCACTGAAAGGTGTAATATGTAGCAATACATATATATAACATACACATAACATAACAGCAAAATATGTATTTCCTGTTCACACTTCCCATTTACTAATGTCCTGTAGCCTACCTACACTACTAGCCTGTCTGTCCACCAGCCTGTTTTTCACAAGACTCTACTGAGTGGCATCTGGCTGGGGCAAGATGTAGGCTTTGAAATGCAATTTGGATATTGAGGTGAAGATGGTGCATGTAAGGTGTAGCTGAACACCTCCAGTTACCTGGCTTGGGTTCTGGTAAGTGCTTTGGATGTGATGATGAAGCGTTTTTACAAAGTCAAGTAGCCCAACTGAAAAACTAGTTCTACCAGTCCAACAGAAAATGAAGTTAAATATACTGGTTTGCACCCTGTAGCAAGCTGGGTTTGGCTTCCTGCCTTGTAGTTCAAGAACCAGTATGACAGAGAAGATGGAGACAAGGAGTAGTGAGGTCTTACCTTAGTTGCTGTATGCCCATTAAATTTGCCAAAGAAAGAACATGTTCATTTCATGCTTTTAAATTAATTAGTCCACCGAGAAGATAGTACTGCACTGTCCTGCCTAAAGGTCAAAGTAGTTTGGTTCACTTTTTCTCAGAGAGTCAGAGACCTATTAGACTGGTTCTTACATAGAAACAGAAGTGTTTGGGGTTTTTTATTCCATCTTGCATTCACAGAATTGTAGAATAGTTTGGACCTTTAAACATCATCTAGTCTAATCCTCTTCTGGAATGAAAAGAAGCATGTTCTCATAGATCAGGTTGCACAGAGCCCTGTCTTGAATGTTTCTGGGGCATCTACCACCTTTCTGGGCAACCTGATCCATCCAGTATTCCAGCACCCTCCTTGTAAAAACTTTCTTCCTCATATGTAGTTCTAAATCTACCCTCTTTTAGTTTCAAACTATTACCTCTTGTCATATCACAGCAAGACCTATTAAAAAGTCTTTCTCCATGTTTCTTCTAAGCCCCCTTTAAGTAATGAAATGCCACAGAAAGGTCTCCCCAAAGCCTTCTCCAGGCTGAGCAACCGCAGTTCTTCAGCGTATCCTCACAGGACAGGTGCTCCAGCCCTACAACCATCTTTGTGTCTCTCCTCTGGACTGCCTCCAGCAGGTCCCTGTCCTTCCCGTGCTGGGACCCCAGAGCTGGATGCAGGGCTCCAGGCGGGTCTCAGCAGAGCAGAGGGGCAGAATCCCCTCCCTCTCCTGCTGCCCACGGGGCTCTGGATGCAGCCCAGGACACGTTTGGCTCTCTGGGCTGTGAGTGCCATGGCCGGGGCATGTCCAGCCTCTCACCCCCCAGCACCCCCAAGTCCTTCTGGGCAGGGCTGCTCTCGGTCTGTTCATGCCCAGCCTGTGCTGACACCGGGGGCTGCCCTGACCCAGGTGCAGCACCAGCACTTGTCATTCTGAACCTCATGAGGTTCCCACAGACCCACTCCTTGAGCTTGTCCAGGTCCCTCTGAATGGCATCCCAAGCTTCAGGTGTGTCAAACACACTTCACAGCTTGGTGTTGTCTGGAAATATGCTAAGGGTTCACTTGATCTCACTGACTGTGTCATTGAGGAAGGTATTAAATAGTCCTGGTTGTAGTACTGACCCCTGAGGGACACGGCTCATCACTAATCTCCATCTGGACATTGGGACATTGACCACTACTCTCTGGGTGTGACCATTTAATCAATTCCTCATCCCTGAACAGTCCATGCGTCAAATCTGTATCTCCCCGGTTTTGAGAGAAGGATGTTTGTGGGTAATCACGTTAAAGGCCTTACTGGTGTCCAGATAGATGACAACATCTGTAGCTGTCCACTGTTCACTGGCCTTGTAGAACTCTTATAATTATTTCCAAACTCTTTCTGTGAAGCTAGCATCAAGATAGCTGGACCATATTAAATGGGTTTGAGAAGGCAATCAAAGGACAGTGTAGTAATTTTTTCCACTCTTCATGATTGTGGCGTTTCTGCATCCTTCTGAGGTGCACCTCTTGGTTACTGTAAATTGGTAGCAGAACTTCAACTTCCTGATCTCATTTGTGTAATATTCTTGATGAAAATGATTCTTACTCCCTGTTTCAATGCAAGTTTACAGATCATCTGGAGAGCTTCAAGGAGTAGGTATGAATGAGGAAACTATGTGTAAAGGGAAGTAAGAAGCTTTGAGGACTGATTTGCCACAAGGAATACCTGTGACCATTCAATCTGATTCAGCTGTGGAGTTTAATAATATTAAAGTTTAATACTTTATTTCATATGCTTAGATTACTCTTTATACACAGTTCACATGGAAAAACATCAGTGCATCTATTGTGAGTTAACTCAAGTCTGAACTATAAGAAAAACCTACCATCTGTGTGGAGAAACTGATGGATAATTTATATATAAAAGTTACTTCAAGTTCTGTCTTGCTGTGGCATACATTCCAACATAATTTGGCCATAGACTTTTTGATCAATTTTTTTTTTTTACCTGTGAGGGAAGTTGAGAAAGTAATGTTTTGACATAATCTGACATTTTATATTTCCCTGTGCCTGTGTAAAGCCTAACTTAAAACTTGCAAGTGGTAACATGGTGTACTCAGGCATGTAATTTTGGTGCAGATGTAGGAGTTTTCTTCTATTTGATGGTGTTATTAAATACAGTAAAAATTCAATGAAGCAAAAGCACAGAGAAATTTTTGAAATCACTCAGTCACTTAAGAAAATACCTTGTGTAGGGCAACTTACTAATTTTTATCACCTGGTAAATGTCTTTCTGCAGATTTGGTGTTGGTCTTGCCATAACGGTGCTGCTCTTCTCAAAATGTCTTCATTTCCCAAAGAACAGGATGACAGCACTTCACAAATGCAAAAAGCCTTCTTGGATGGGTCAGTAATAGCTATTCTGTCCACAACACTTTGCTTGGTATGGACCTTGCTTCTCTTTTTCCATATATGCTATATCTTTTAAGCTTTCACATATCAGGAAACAAGTTCTATATCTGAAAGTAGTTTTCTGTAGTGGAATGTGTTTAAGCCCTTGACCTAATGGCATTGGTCACTTGTGCAGGACTGGAACTTCACTGAAGGCTTTTTCTGTGGAAATACATACAGATGTATGTCTGAGGAATCTGTACAAACTGTGGTGTGTTATTTAGGCAAAACAGCAGCAAAGCCTGTAGGGTTTAATGGGCTTAATTGTTTTGCAAGTAAGAGAAATCCAGACTCCATCTCTAAACATGGATTTGCAAACAGAGCTTTTAAGACTCTGCCATCTTCTGAGAGCTAGGTTCATGTTCTTGTATAACTTGAGATAAGGTGATCTAAAATGTCTGAGACAGCCTAAGCGGTTCACTACTGCAGCTTTCAGATATGAAGGCAGACAGCACTTTTTCAGATGGGGTAGTGAGCTGAATTAGTTCAGCAGTGTGGAAAATGACAAGTTTAGCTTAAGGGAAGGAGCACAGCTGTCTGACTGTTACGCCAATGACCTTTTGCCTTTTAATTTTGTCTTTTTTTTTAACCTGTTGTGTGTCCTGGACCGAACTTCTCTCTCAGCAGCCACCTGTTAGATCAGACTCATGTATAATCTGTGCATTGAACATTGGCTCCTTGCTCCTCATAGATGGAGAGCCTGTTAATCACACAGAACTAACGGAAAACACCTTGATTAGGCTCTTAAAACTGCTTTTGTTTATAAAATTAATTATACTTGCATGGGAAAAGCTTGTGGCCCTTCCTGCAGATTCTCTTAATATTTCTACCCTGAAATGGGGAAGATTATGTGATTTAGAACTGTGTTTAATACTATTTCATGATGTGAAAGTAAATAAAACTAGCAGTAAGCTGTAACAAGGTATCCTATGATATTTTGATGCTTTCTGTGTGGCCATTTGAACTTGGGGCAGTATTGCTGGTTTTCTTTGCTGTGCAGTACTGGTGCTTAGTCACTGGAGTCTGAAATATATCCACGAATTGGCCATCAGGGTGTGTTAAAGTGCCATTGTAGTAATAGTCTGAACTCAGACACAGAGCAGATGTTTACAATTAGCAGTTTATCTTTTTAAAAAGGCTGTTCAGAGCCTGATCTTCCAGCACAAGTTCTTTACTGCTTCATTTGGAAGAAGTATTTGTATTTGGCCAGCAATTGCTTTCCATCACCTCTCTGATCTGATGCATCTTCCAGGAGGTCTGGTAACCTGTGTTCCTGATGTGTAGTTCTCACGCAAAGCAGATTTCTGTGCTACAGCCTACAGGAAGCAAAGCACTCTGTCCTGCCTGGAAGAGTGCCCACAGGGCCTCACTTCTGAAGTATGAGCTAGAGCAACTTTTCCAAGGTCTTGACAATAAGAGGCCAGTGTGACAGCAGACGTAGTTACTAAGTTGATGTTCATCTGAGCTCTGGAACCTGAATGAGAGGGGATGTGCTGGGTCCAAACCAAAGCATCATCTGGCCTGGTATTTTTTCCTCTCCTTCAAGGGAAAAAAATAGTAGATATATAGGGAAGTGCAAGATATATTGTCTTGTTTGAATGCAAATAATTTCCTTTACTCATGTGTTTCATTAGAAGACCTGGCAGCTAGGTATCAGAATCTGGTTGGCAGAAGTCAAGAGAAATCGTAAGCTCCTGCTGGGAGGTTTGGGTGTTTCTATCCATCTCTTTTTTCTGGATACACCTCTAGGAGCCCCCTAGTAAAGTGATTTTGGTGTGTCTAGTGAAGAAAATACTAAAGAAACCATAGTAAAAATCAAGTAGTGCTTGTAATGTTCATAACTGAGGCACAAATATAATTTTATTGGTGTAATAGTTAAAAGCATCACATCTTGTTATAAGCCTATAGGCAAGATTCCAGACAGTACTTAAAAATGCATGGAGGCCATGAGCTTTCTAGAGTGTCTATCTTCTGGTATTACAGCTCTTTCACAAATCATGCCTATTAATTTTGTCTTCAGTGATTGTAGTTGGTGCATTATTTGACTTGTGAAGCAGAAAGCTTTAATCTCTTGATGGTTTGATTTAGAATCTATAAGACAATTAGCAAACCTCCCTATGAGCTCCTGAAGATGGATGACTTGTCAAGCAGCCTTCCATCTCTGCAAGATATCCAGACTGCATACACAAGATTTAAACAGCTGTTTTTGATAGGTAAGTCAGACTTTAAAGCAAAGCATAACAATGATGTGCTGTGTCTCATGAGTGCAGTAATTTTCTTGATTGGTGTCTTGATTTTGTGGGTGGTTAAAAGCAGATGTTAAAATACGTAACTGAACACTGTGCGTATGTCTGGGATGTGAATGAAGGTTTGTAGTTCTTTGACTTAACCACCTCTTGCTAAGCTGTCACAGTATCTGAAAATTACTTTTAAAGGGAGTGGAGTCTTAAGTGTTAGTTGGAACACACTAGCTGGCGTGAAATCTGTGGGGAAGATTTCTCAGTCTTCTGTGGTCAACCTTTTAGCCTTTGTGCTCTGTCAAGAGTGCAGACTAAATGCTAATTAATTTTTGCGTTAGCTGTTGTTGCACACTAGTCACATCTCAAAACACACGAAGCTGCTTAAATGCTGTCCCTTAGAAAGCAATAAAATGGGAGCCATGTGAAAGTATGCTCTAGGCTTTCAGACTTCTTTCTTCTGAGACTTCTCAACTATTTTGCTGTCATGAAACATTTTGACCTCATCTCCTGAGACGGAAAAAGATCCACTCCACTTTTAATACAAGATATTAGAGTTTCACACTGAGGATTTTGTCTAGAATACACTGTCAAATCCACTGTGAATCTTAAGAGCTAAAAATAGTTACTTATCTTTTTATGTGGTTTCTGGTAACTCTCACCCTCTGTAGGAAAAAGGTCAAAGCTTGAATTTAAGTCATTTAACCTGTCTCAGGAAATACAGTGTATTTCGATGATGTAATTGTATCGTCTTACATTCATGGGAAGGGGAATGTGTTAAAACTGCATCCAGTAAGTGTTTTGTTCTTGCAGCTTTTTAAATAAGGTTTGATATTAGACTGTACCTCACTGAGTATAGCACTATGCACTTGCAGTCTGAGAAAAACATTCAGGTAACCTTTTGCAGAAGTAATAAGATCTTACAGAAATTTATTACCTTATTACCATCTTCTAAGGTCTGAACACATTAACCATTACTTTTGTCCTGTACATGCCTAGTTAATATGGTATAGGCAGCTTGTCCTGGCCATGGCACTCACAGCCCAGAGAGCCAAATGTATCCCAGGCTGCATCCAGAGCCCCGTGGGCAGCAGGGGAGGGAGGGGATTCTGCCCCTCTGCTCTGCTCTGCTGAGACCCACCTGGAGCACTGCATCCAGCTCTGGGGTCCCAGCACGGGAAGGACAGGGACCTGCTGGAGCCAGTACAGAGGAGGCCAGCAAGATGATCAGAGGGATGGAGCATCTCTGCTGTGAGGAAAGGCTGAGAGAGTGGGGTTGTTCAGCCTGGAAAAGAGGAGGCTTCAGGGAGACCTTATAGCACCTTCCAGTGCCTAAAGGGGCTACAAGAGAATTTGGAGAGGAACCTTAGACAAGAGCATGAAATGATAGGAAAGGGGAGAATGGGCGGGTTTAGATCAGGTATTAGGAAGAAGTTTTTACTGTGAGGGTGGTAGGATTTGGTGAAAACTACGTCTAATGGAACAGAGTTTTGAAGATGCATTCTAATGCTTTTGTGGAGAACTAGTTTCTATGGCTAGGGTGAAAGAAATTGGGAGAGGAGTTTAAATGTGTAAAGAGCAGGATGAGTGGCAGAGGCATGGAGGCAGAACAGCGACAGGAACAAAACATGTCTGTGCTTGTGCATTTGAGGCATAGGCCAAAGATGCGACAGAGACAGAAGTGTGTGTATATGTGCTGGAATTGAACACTGGAAGTGTATGGAGAGAGACTCTGGGAGGTGATCAGTTACACAGAAACGTGCAGAACTGAAGCTGTCATGGAAAGGGTGAGGGAGGAGGGAAGTGTGTGTATCTGGTTTCTCGCTAGTAGAACTGTTTGTAGGCCTTGTGCTTCAAGCTTTGTTTCATGCAGGAAATGCAATCTATTCTGGTTTAATTTACTATATCAGCTTGTGAAAGCTTTCCAATGTCTGTTGACTGGCTTTGATAGAAATAAAAGCAATGGAGACTTAGGTGGCCTTTAAAAAAACTTACAAAAGTCCTAGTGAAATACGTAAGAGTTTAATGACTTTGTGGTATTGAACTTGGCCTCCCCATTTCTGTATTTTAATGCCTTTTTTTTAGTTGCAGCAAAAACTGTTTACAACATTTTTCAGGTAGTCTCTTACATTCCATGAATTTTTATAATGTCCTTCTAAAACCCATTGATGTTTCTGGCTGTGATGGTAATGATTTTCAAAATCCAGCCTCTTTATGTAGATCATCATCTCTGATTAAACTTTTTTATTCGTTTTCCATTTTGTCAAGAGATTTATTTGCCTGGTTTGATTGTCATGAACCTTCAACATACTTTTTCTAAAAGGCTGTGGTGCTATAAAGTTCTGCTGGTGTTTGTAAGACAACTTCACTTCCATATTTAATTATAAGGTGCCAGCTTTAATGGTGATTGAGATTTGCTGACTCCTTAGTATTGGTTGTTTTGTACTAGTTCTTAACTGAAGGGGAATACAGTGGATGGCTGTTAATTATCACTATGTATGTGTGAACAAACAAATTTTTGTTTTTCTCTTCTTTTTGCAGATAACAGTACAGACTTCTGGGCAACTGATGTGAAATGGTTTTCCTTACTGGAGAGCACAAACTGGCTAGAAATAATCAGGTTTGCTCAATCTTCAGCTTTCTGTGTTTCAAATGGTTGGTAAATGCATTCATAGTGGGTTTTCTAGCTAGTTTCTTGAAATTGAATGACATTCTTTACTGCCAGTAGGAAAAAAATTAGACGAACTTAGGGTTCCATTTATTTATCTTATTTCTGTAACTTGAGACAGTGTTTTTAACAGTGCAGACTTGTGTTAAGCCTTCCACTTTAAAGGATGTGAGAAGTAGCAGATCATTCCAATTATAACTCTTCCAGAAAGCCTATTAAAACTACAGATCCAGTAATTTCTGTCCTGCACTGTCACCTTCTTTACAAACTCAAGAATCTTGTTTGTTTCTTGCATGAAACTATTCTGTGTCTCTTACTGGCCTTGCCATTCTTCTCTGTACTCCTGTAATGTCCTTTAGGATGAGATGACGTGCAGTGTTCAAGATGTTAGCCCACCAAAGATTGATAAAATGACATTTCTTCTCAGTTTTGTCCCCCTCCTGTGCTGATTGTTCCTTAAGTTCTCTTCTCTTCTTTCAGCAGTTCAGAGTGAGTAAGTGTTGGAATGGTGTTGGCCAGCTTAAGGCTTGTTGTAGTGGAATGTTGAGGAGTTCTGTTTTCAGTGTTACTTTGTGCTAGCCCTTTTATCTGTCAGTTTATTCTGTGATCAGCTAATTACCATGAGGTGCTTCTGCAGTCAGCTCCAGTCCCTTCTAATCTCAATAACAATTAATAAATATTGATAGTTATTAACTCATTAATCCAGAATTTAAATATATGTGCTTATTGAAAGGTTCTAGTGAAGACCATCTGTTGAGAAATCCATTGACAGAACAAAGATCACAAGTAGTTTAAAGTAAAAGCTAGGCCAGGTTGCTATCCTTAGGTTGTTTTGAGACATTGGTCATTTCCATACTTGGATCCAGTTGGTTCCTGGATCAGCCTGTTCTTGGCTCTTGCAGTTAGTAGGAATGCCTTCTCACATGTTCTAGATGATAGAACAAAGAATCTCCACACTTAAGAAATAAACTGTCAGCTTCTACTAGTGACCTAAGCTGTTGCAAAAATCCTAATTTGTGTGCAGGCTTTTGCAAAAAACAACTAACTTTATGAAGATTTAGATCTACAAACCAAGTGTTACATCTGGTTTTATGTCATCTGTAATTCCACTCAGTCTTTCTTGTGTTATCATGTTCTCTGAATAAATTTTGTCTGAGTGTGTACAAGAGCTGATTGCTCATCCTTCCCTCTGCCTCTTAAAACCAGATTTTGGAAGAAATGTAATACATCAGAACATAAATGTGGTGATGTTGACTCTTTCCAGGATAAAGATCTGGTTCTTAGCAATTTTAACACTTCAGTGTGTGATGGCTGCTGTTGATCCAGAATAAAGTATTGTATCATAGCAACTGAAAATGCATGGTTAATGGCCAAATAAAATGTCCTTGAAGCTCAACAGTTCTTCATTTACACAAACTGAGCATGGGTTTTGTGTTTTAAAGAACTAGTCAAGTTTCAAGTATGGCATTCTAACCCTGTCTAGGGGAAACTAATATAAGAAACTTCACTCAACTTTTCCTATACCAAAACAGGAGAGTCTTGAAGAAAGCAATAGAAGTTGCTGAGTGTCTGGAAATACAGCATACAAATGTTCTCCTCATAGGTAAGTATTTAATGAGATAGTCCTTTATATTTTTTTTTTAATTCATTTTGAAGTAGTTCAAGCTGTAAGTTTATAATTACAGTAGAGACTTGCTAAAATTCATACAAGTAAAATAGAGACTTGCTAAAATACATACTCAAGTAAGAGTAAAGCACTTAAATCTCTCACATTCCTGGATATGCTTCCTGTAGTTAAAAAAATATGGTAAGCACAGTTCCAGGCTAAGATAGGATATGAATGAGAAAGCTGCTGATAAATTGTCAGGAGAGTAATGCATAAAGAAGTAACATTCCTGTTGCCCAGTTTATTTTATTTAAGGTCTCCTAGATCCTTTGCTGTACTTTAAAGGGGAAGGGGAACCATGTCTACACAAAGGACCAGTAATATGAAAACTTTGCAAAATAACCTTTATATTTTCTAGATACATGCTGGATATTCTGTAGCCTCCTTATTAAAAATACATGGAAGAATATGCTTATTGTAAACACATTGAGCAGTTTATTTTCCTAGACTGAGTAACCACATGGAAAACCAAACCTAATGTTAACCATTAAGTGACTCTTGGATTGGTAATTTAGTTGGGCTTTTCCCATATATTGCCATTTGAGGAACCTAGCACAGGAAAGAGGTGTTTTCTGGAGGCACCTTTTGGAAAGGTGAAGAATGTGTGTTGCATGAGGAGGCACTTTCACACCTTGTGAAAAGAGGCGTGGAGGATAGGAGGGTAAGGGGCTGAGGGGCAGTGTATGCTTTTTGGGAGACTGAAGGGCACAGGCAGGTTATAGTGGTAAAGGGTGGGGCTTGCAGGTTTTATTGTCAAAATATTTTCGTAGGATAAGCGTGTAAGTAACGTTGTATTTGGAATAATGGATTAACTTCTCTCTGACTTGCAAAAATTTCTGTGCTGCTCTGATCCTGAAGTACAATTTTGTTCATGTGAACGTGGCAATGCTTTGCTTTCTTATACTAAGTTTGAGGAATGGCTCAGTAAAGAATTTTTCTGTTTCTGTTCTCCTTTGTAGAAGAGAGTGCTACTGATATGTGCTGTGTAATCTCGAGTCTGGTTCAAGTGATGATGGATTCACACAGCAGAACAAAGTCAGGGTTTCAGAGCCTTATTCAGAAGGAATGGGTGATTGGAGGACATGGCTTTTTGGATCGTTGTAACCACTTACATAAAAGTGAAAAAGAGGAGGTATGATTTTTTAAATTTCTTTCCTTACTATTTACAAGCTTACTCAGCATGAGGAGAGATTTAGCTGTTGGTCCAGAAGTTCCAGTTACTCTGAGGATCTTTTGTGTTTGGTTTTATGGGTTGATGTTTGTACAGTGTCACTGCTTTTTGCTGTTTAGAGGTCAGAAATGTCTTTAGTAATAAAGAGAACAAATGTAAAATTTCCCAGTCTTGGAGTCTTTTGAAAGTCATGTATCTTGTGCCCTTGAAAACTGTATTAAATGGTAGTAGCATCCATAGAAATAACTCAAGTTATTTGCCTATTCCTGTCACATCTAGAGATCAACTTTATACTTTTTTGCTTTGGGACTAGATCAGATTGCTATACAGAATGGAAATAATAGGTGTAAACGAACTAATTCTGATCAAGAATTGCTATAAACTAGTTTTGCTTTGCCACCCTTAAAAGGCTCCACCGTGCCAACTTCCAAATTCAGAGTAGAAAGTGCTCATCTCTTTTGTCAATAATTGGCCAAGGGTAGCTCAGATAATACTTCTTCAGAGTTCAGCCAAATATATATGCAGCAATTCTGTAGTTAATCAGGCTTCTTGCCTTAAAATTTGTATTTGGAGACACTAAATACTATAAAATAAATAGTCTGCATGGTGGAACTTTTTTTGAAACTGATGAAATATTTTATTTACTTAGGCTCCTGTTTTTCTGCTCCTGCTAAATTGTGTTTGGCAGCTGGTACAACAGTATCCTCCAGCATTTGAGTTCACAGAAACTTACTTAACTGTCTTGTCAGACAGCCTCTATGTGCCTATTTTTAGCACTTTCTTCTTCAATTCTCAACATCAAAGAGACACTAATAAGGTAAGAGTTTGGTATTTCGTGGATACAGTGTGTTGGAGAATGAGTTTGACCAACAAACAAGGAACACTCGAAAAAAGCTAATTCCTGACAGCACCTTTTTCCTTCCTCATTGAAGTGCCTTGAAGGGTTGAACAAGTGCAATTTTGGCTATAAGGAGTGAAGTTCAGGACTTAGGAGTTTATGATGACAGAAGGAATACATAACCTGTAATGTGTGGCTGTAGTTTCTTGTTTAATGCTCTTCAGTGAAATTGGAGCTCCTTAACCTACAAGGAGTATCCAGCTGTCCTGCAGAATAAGTTATCTACAAAATTCTTGTATAGTATATTCTGTTGTATTCCAAAATCAGCATCTCCTGAGTGTTGATTTATATTTGGTTCATGCTCTTCTCTACCCAAAGAAGCTGGGAGGAATGGGAGTATCCTCAGCAAGGCTGCACAGAGACTAAAGGAAAAAGTGAAGATTACTGTCTTTCATACAAATAAATCACTGATCACAAAATCTAGACCAGTTGCACTGCATGGCTGCAGTTAACTTTTGGCGTTTGGAATCCTAACATGCCCCCTGCGTTTGAAGAGTCCACGTGTCTGTCTCTCCTGCCCAAGTTTGGAAACCTTTTTTTCCCTGAGATTATTTAACCTTATTGTCATCTGTGAAAGTCTAATTGCACTGTTGTTGTTCAGTTATGGAACACTTAGAAAGCACAAGTGTTGTTGCAACTCCTTGGCCTTTTTTCTGAAAAGCCAGTTTCTTAATTTCACCTTGACTTGGTGAGAATTCCCTTCTAGCAGTATTAAATGTGACGTGTTTGTTTTGGCAGAGTGGGGAAAGCCTCAAGACACAAAGTGGTCCTTTCAGATTCCTCACTGTGTGGGACTGGTCTGTGCAGTTTGACCCCAAGGCCCAGGCTTTTCTGAACAACCCTCTTTATGCAGAGAAACCAAAACCAGATAAAAGTCAACGGAAGACTTCACGATTCAAAGTAAGATACGTGCTGCTAAACTAAACAATTTTTTTAATTCTAGAAATATTTTGCACATCTCTTATTTCAAATGTACTCACAATGAAAGTAGTGGTGCAGACTTTTTTTAATTGACAAAATGCATGTGTACCTCAGACCCACCTGGATTTTAAGAACCAAATTTGCATCCATCTCAGTTGAAAATAACTGTTTTACGGTAACTATTCATAGCCATGAAGTTAGGGATTCTTTTTCTTCATACTTCTGTGCAAGTATAGTGGTAAGTCATGAAATTTAACATTCAGGTGAGTCACACTGATGTGTTTGAAGGGAGTTCATTTAGTTGTTCCATGGAGTACCTAACTGAAATACATAGCAGGTTTGTAATTGCCTCCCCAATTTTGTCTGAGTGTAACTGGAGTGTGTGTCTGCACTTGGAGTGGGAGCAAAAAACTGACTGGGGTGTATGGAGGATTATGGATGGACCACTTCATTACTGGAAAATAGCACTAATTCAGGGGAAAATGTTCATTTGGAGTAGCCTCTTTCCATTGTAATTTATTGGTTAAATTCTGTCCTCTACAAAGCAGTCCCAAGTGAGACACTGCCAGTATGATCTACAGCATTAATCTGAGATGGAATGAGGGACCACTGGATAAAAACCTGTAATTCAAGTGCTCTCTGATATCTAACTAGCTTAAACTAAACATGGGCATTTGTAATACTTGAATGTAAGCAAAGGATTTGGCTTTTTCAAAGAAAATTTCTTTATCAGTGTTATTTTTGGTTAGTGCAGGGAAGGTAGCTGGCAATAGTAAGTACGCTCCGTGAAGTATTTGATGTATTGAAAAGTAACAGTTTAAACACAGCTACTGCTTTGCTTTGGTTCAAGTGACTATTGTTTGCAAGTAGTTTCTGAATACAACTTTTTCTTCCTCTTAAAGCTGCTTTCTGAAGTCCCATTAATATTTATCTGAGTATTTTTCTTTTCTTTCCTCTTGAAGCATCAACGGCAACTTTCATTGCCACTGACACCGGCAAAGCCTTCCACAAAGAGAGGATTTTTCAGGGAGGAAACAGATCATTTAATTAAAAACATTCTGGGTAAAAGAATTGGCAAGTTTATAAATTCTTCAGATGAGCCCCCTAATAGCTTAAGGGAGTTTTATGATAGCTGGCACAGCAAACCTGTCGACTACCACGGTCTTCTGTTACCGCGCATCGATGGCCCCGAAATCAAAGTCTGGGCACAGCGTTACTTACGATGGATTCCTGAGGCCCAGCTCCACGGAGGTGGAACAATAGCTACAGCTGCCAAGATTCTGGACTTGATGGAGGAAGTGCAAAGCCTGCAGGTGAAAATGGATGAAGAACACAGTCAGGCTGTTTCTGGAGATGTACATTCTGTTCCCATGCTGAGAAATTCTGCACGTTTGTCATCCTTGTTTCCATTTGCTTTACTTCAGAGACAGTCTGTCAAACCAGCTTTACCCACCAGCACGTGGAAAGACTTGGAAGATGAAGATGACTTGGTCAAGAGGGATGATGAGTTTGTTGATCTAAGTGGGGATATGTTATAACATGTATATAGATTACAGTATGGATTGTATGTGGCTAAGCACTGAGTTTTAAATGTTGTGCTGTATCTTCGTGTAAGGAACTCGAGCATCTGCAACCTGTTTAATGGGTTTGAGGGGTTAAAAAACCTTGATTGGAAAGAACTACTTGCTGTAATCAACTGAGCATGTTTTGAACTTCCATTTCACTCTAACAATATTTATTGCAGAAACATATTTTTAGCATAGGTGTCATAAAAATGGGAGTCTTGGCTGGAGTAACCACATGGCCACTGTTTAAAAAAGAAAAACAGCAAAAGAATACTTTCTGCTGTAAAGGTGGAATGATAAATGCATATAGCAGCAAGCACGGTATCTTAACAGAACATCTCTTTCCCCTTATGCTAAGAGTACTGGGAAGGGAGTGCTGTGATTTGCATTTCCCCCGCCACGTAAAGTAAACAGTGAAAGAAGCAACCAACTGTGCATTCACAGATCAGCTTCTGACAGTTGAGGAATACACTTGTGGTCACCAGGGGTTTTCTGTCTGCTGTTGGATCAACAGAAGTCATGTGCTTGTCCCCTCCCCTTTGTCACTGTTGGTCTGTGTGGTGTCACGGTCACAGGTTGGCTGCTGTGAGCCTGTGCATGCACTTAACTCAAAGGTCAGATGCAAGAGCTGAACGACACATTTCAAGTCTTAGTGTATGGCTGCTGTGCTACATGCCCTTGCTGCCTTGGAATATTAAGTTTGCTCTTAATTTTAAGGAATGAGATTCCAATTTGCTACGAGTATTTTTTGTTCTTTTAAGTGGAGTGAGACTTTCATTTTAACTTTCCCCCACTGATGCCAGTTGCCTTTAAGGCTTTCTGTAGCTTGCACTGAGACTCTCCACATAGCAGGGAAGACTTTTCCTGTAATCCTGCAGCGAAGCAGGATTTGCAGTCTGTTGCCACTTGTCATGAGTTGGTGGTACAGTTTATGAATGTGTTTATACCATAGAACACTTGTGTCCTGTTGCTGGATGTTACAACAGTACCTCAGTGAAAAAAGCCATAAAGAAATGCCTGTTGACTTGGATCTACTGTGTGTATGTTTATACAAAGTATTTTTACTGCAAATAATTATCCTCTATAAAGCTGAATATTATTTGACTGTCAGATCTGTTTTGAACCCTTAAATTCTGTAATACCCCAAGAACAGATTCAAGTCATAAAATCAGTTACACTGAGAGGTTAGACATTGAATATTTCCTCTGTTCTCGTAACAATTTAGAAATCCATGCTGGAAAACTTAGCTGGTGGATAAACTGTTGCTTAAATTTGATCAGCTCAGTGAAACTGGGGATATTAAACTTTTGTTACTGACTTATCACTTCATACTGAGTTGTATTAATGTATAGCAACAATTCATCAGCAGCCCTCTAAAAACAAATACTTGTAACTGGGAAAAGGGGAGAGCTTGATGCAGCTATGCCAAACTGAAGCTTCCCAGCTCTTAATTGCCTTAAAGTCTTAGTGCGAGGACAATACTTGAGTTTGTAGTGTTTTATTTAAAAATACACTAGTACTTATGCTTTCTTCTGTGATATGTATGATCTTTACAGCTAGGACTTGCTAGAATGGGCTGTACAGCACATTTCCTTCAGACTTAGTTGTAATTCATGTGACTCATGTATGCAATAACACTTTGCATGTTGAATGAGCAGTGTATTATTACAGTGAAGAAATACTTGTCATTCTAAGGTCATTTGGGTTCAAGGGTGGGGTTTTTTAAACGCTGCCATTTAAAAAAGAAAAGATATTAAAATGATTTTTCTATACTTTTGATCAAACTGTTGTAATATTTCAGTCATGAAGATTACATATTTCTATTAAAGAACAGATGTTGGACATCTTATTTGTACATAGGTTATCAGAAATATATATAGAAGAGAAGCATATATCTGAAATTGAACATGGGAACACTTCTAATGTAGAGTAAATACCATTGTTGCTGGTTTTCTGCACTGAAGGATCGGAAATGTACTTCACATTTTTACTCCAGGCTTCTGTTTATACCTCCAGGTTTTAACACTGAATGCAAGCTAGCGGCTTTACTGGTTTTTATCTTCCTTTTTCCTTCTTTTTGTTAAATACTGCTACTTCTAACAGGCTGTTTGCAGAGTGTCAATAAAATATACTTTGACATAGCTGTCCTGAAATGAGAATGTATGTTTAAGGTTCACTTTGCAAGCGATGCACTAAATCACAGCAGATTTGACAATCTGCAGTGACAAGGCTTTTCTGGTTACGTCCTGGTTTTTACAGACGGTTACGGGGAAGCTGTGCAGTTTTGGTCTGGCTGTACTTCTGGAGAGGTGCCACTGGGGCAGGAGAGAGGAAAGTTCAGTGCAGTGAAGTAGGGTGGCTGTGGGAAGTTAAAAGTGATCTGGAAGTTGTCTGCTGAGTGTCCATATTGAGGGGGTTATTAAACACTGTTGATTTCTGCCTTAGCAATGTACTTCCCCCGTGTCCAAGGCAAAAGTTGTGCTTGCATTGTCACACTAAGCAACTTCTTGAAATTGCCACAGGGGGGTTTTTCTCAAACCAGATGTGTGTTTGAGATGGACTGAGGTGGCCACAGTAAGCTGTGGAGTTCAAATTTTAAAATTCCCCTTTTTTCAAGACACTGCAAGTTGCTAGCCCCTGGTCAAAGGCAACACTAGTGCAAATCACAGCACTAAAATCCCATGAATGTTACAAGACTGTGCCGGCTTTGTTCTTAAAGCCCCACACAGCAAGAGCTGTGGGTCACGTTGTACCACAAGGTGTGCCTCTGCCTCGCCCACACCTGCTAAAGACCAGCGATTGTACTTTGACCGCTTGGCTTTGATTTAAGACTGTACTCACTATTGAAAAGGTTCAGCTATTGATGTGCAGCATAATGGAATGCAAATATGTACTTTATTAAGGCGCTTGCAGCCAGCTTGCCCTCCTGATCTTTTGCTCCACTAAAGCTTTTTGCATTTGTGCTCAAAGCACGGAAGCATAACTTTTTCCAGAGGTAGCAGAATACTTTCTGCTGAGGATTTCGTACAATGGAATAATTTTGTCACAGCAGAGGTCACCTTCATTCTAAACTACGTGGAGACCTCATACAGTATTTATGGCTGGGTGCTCCTTCACAAAGAGCTAGGTTTTGCATAAAACTCTATTAAAAAAAATAATTGTGTGAAGGACTTCATTTTCTGGGACAGGAAGGAGATTTAAGTAGTGAACTTAGCTGAGTCTGAAAAGATCATTCTGTGTACAGAACTATACAGTATCTTCCAGGGTGGACTGGGGAGGTGGAGGGAGTGGAAGGGGCAAAACCCTTCATAGGGTCTCACATCCTTTTTCTTGGTTTGTAATAAAGACAACGTGACAAATGCTTTTTGCCAGCACTTCCAGGATGGCAGAACTCGGTGGGATAATAGTTAACTTGGAGAGGAGTGGACACAGCAGATAAGGAGAGCTGATACTTGAGCTGGAGAGACAGTTCTGTGGGGAGGGCACCACGCTGTTGAGTACCAAGGCAGGAGCAATGGGGGTGTTAGAAGAGCATGGTAGAGACTTACACACAGTTCTGAGCCCCAGAGGACTCCCTCTGCTTGGGAGGTAGGTTTGACTGGGGTCACAGCTTTAAGGTTGCTGTGGAGGCTGAGAAAAGGTTAATAGAGGACTGCTATTACCTTGGCAAGTGTTTGGATGGGCATTGGATGCTCAGTGCTGCCATGGCTTGGCTGCTGTGGAGCCCTGTAGAGCAGTAAATGCTAGTGCTAAATTGCAGCATGTTATTCTGCTTCCAGCAAGCATTTGGTTTCCATGTTTTTCATTTCAACAACCCAGTAAAATGAAATGGGCACTTACCTTAATGTTATCCCTGGATGCTTAAAGTAGGCGGATAACACATGCCTAGGAAATGCATTTGTAAATTTACTTTGTGAACAGCAGACCTAGGAAGACTGATTTCCTGTGGCCTTGGCTTGTCCAGCCATACCACTCAATTTTGTCCTTTCTTCTGGCATTTCCTGCCCTTGCTCATGCCAGAGCATCTTTGGTCTCCATCCATCTCCTCCCTGCTCCCAGGTCATGTGCTGTACCAGCAGTTTATAGGTTTGTCACTGCTGCTGACTTGCTGGACAACTCAAACTCTGTGTCTCGGTTCCTGGGGGACCAAGTAAATGCTCGTGACTTGGCGTGGCCTGGCCATGTAGCCTCCAGACTGCCTGCTGGGATCTAGCAACTTCTGAAATAATTTTTTGTCAAATACCATCAAAATACCATTATTTCCTGGTTTTCTAAGCAGGTGGGTAGACAGAACATTGATTAGATGCCCTGTATGCTTACTAAGGAAATCAGGGTAGGAGAACACAACAGAAACCCCTGTACTGCAGCTCAGGCATGATCCAAATCTGCAGTTCTCGGGCTAAATGCGGTGCTTCTCTCAAATAGGAAAATCTGTTCATTTACAGTCAAGTCAGGTATCCCAGTTTTCTCTTATTCCAACTTTTTTTTTTCTTTTTAAATCTTGTGTATTGTCTGTTTCTGGGTCCTGAAATAAAATTTTCATTATATTGTAGGAGCCAAAATTCAATCTATGGAACCATTGAATTTCTTGGAAACCAACTGATATTCCTACGAGTTCTGAAAGGCCACTGACAAACCTTATTTTTTTTCCTATCTGAGGAAAATTTCCAATTAAGAACAGCTAACACTGCTAGAATTAGGTTTTGCTAATAGAGTGTAAATCTTCAAGTCTTCTTCAGACATTCAAAAGTCAGAACTCCTTGGGCTCACTCTGCAATCAATGGGACTCCTCTCCTTTTGTTTTAGGGACATTAATTTAAAGTTTGTTTATGCGTGAATGTGATGACAGAGATGCTAATTTTATGTAGAGGGTATAAGTGCACATTTCTTCATGTTTTGGTGATGCAAGAAGATATTTCCACTCTCACTCTGACCCCAATTCATGAATCAAAACAGGATGTTCCTCACCACCCTCCTTGAGTTCACTACACACATGAACCCAGTTTGTTTCCTACAAGCCACTTCCTGTATTTGCCAATTTCCCACCCCAAACTTTCCACTGTGGATTCACCATTAGAAAGTATTTCTTGCTTTTCTGATGGCTGCTTATTTAACTTTGGAAAAGGCTGGTTTCATACCTGCCAGCTGTACTTAGTTTTTCCTGTTGCAGGAGGTGATGGGAATATTTGAAAGCCAGACAAGGAGTACTGCCGATGACTTAAACAGTTCTCAAACTACAAGGTCTCTCACTTCCCTGCCAACACAGAGCATGGCAGTTCTGGATGTTGTCCTGTAATAATAATAATTATCATTATTTAAGTAAAATCCTCCTGCACAGCATTTCTTCACAAACAAAAACTGCACCAAAGAAAAAGCGGGGTGATAATCCCAAGAATTTTTTTTCTAGTGCAGCATATCTCCTGTAGATCCAGCACTTTGCTGTGATGGTGCCTGCACAAGTGACAGCAGAACAATGTTCTGTTCTCCCAGCAGGTTTGGGGTTGGCTTACACCCGATGTGCAGCAAATCCAGAGAGCTGCCAGAGGGAGCCCTGCTAATCACTGCCCAGTGGTGCCCTCACACCACTGCTGTTTGCCAGCTGATTTTATGGAAATCGGTATTTTGCTTTTGTGGATTAGCTTCCCATCAGATCAGCTCATTGATCCAAACCACCCCGTGGGGATGCAAGGGGAAACAAGAGGAGCAGATGGTTTGAGGGTGCCCCTCTCAATTGGCAGCCCCGAGTCGGAGCAGATGAGGTGAAAGGTGGAACCACAGGTGCAGGAAAAGTCACTCTCCAGCTGCTGTGCTGCTGAAAAAGAGATAAATCCTGGGAACCACCTCTAATATGCAGCGAGCTGAAATGCTGTAACTAACATGCACAGCCAACTCCAGCTATTTAACACTTCTGAGGGAAAACAAAAAGACAGGGAAGAAAAAACCACAATCCAAACCAGCTGTGTTTTGAGGTTGCCTGTAGAAGCCTTACAGGATGATTTAAAGTACAGTTGCATTGGATTTGACCTGTTTGCCACAGCAGGAAGGTCTAACCAAGGTGAGCAAACCCAGTGAATTCAGTCTATGGCCATCAAACATGTTCTGATGCTCTCCAGGCCTGCAGTTCCTTAGGCTGTGCTTTGGTTGGGCTGGCGGAGTCCTAAATGCCATCATGCTGCTTGGGCTGTGAGCAAGCAGTGATTGAGGGCAGCTGCTGGAAAGCAAATACCGTGTTCTGACTTGTAATCTAAAAACAGCCATCGCTCAGAAAGTGATTTTGGATTCCTGGTGCGTTCCTGCTGTTCTCTTCAAAGCTTCAGCCACACATAGGTGAGCTGATTGGTTACTCCCCCACACTTCTTCAGCATATATTACTTCCTTACCTCTCATTTGTATTTAGATTTAATGCAAGTGATCTGCTTTGTCCATAATCCGCCCATTATCTCTCTCAGGTGTAGAATCTAGTACTTTCTCTAATTTTCCATGAAAATTTATCTACCTAATGTTGTTCTGAAAGCAATGGTCCTTTTTATGATTCAAATTGCAGCTGAATAGCTGTCTGGCAGAAAGGATGATAAAAAGGGCAAGTTAGTGAAATGAAATACAGTAATAGTAAAACCATTACTCAATGGCTTGGTATTAAGTAGAGGCTGCATGAATATGGCAAACCTCTGGAGTTCTGCAGGCAATAATGAATGTTAGAAACAGCTGAAACACAATTACCAGGCACCCAGAATGATTCAGGCAGCAGGAAATGACTGAACATAAACTTTTTTTATCATCTTTGGATCTTATTAAAGTAATAACAGCCCTCCTTGTTCTGGTTGCTGACATTAATATTCTGTCTAGGCTGATGGACATCCTTCTCCTCCTTGAACACTTTCCTTCTCAGTTATTAATATACAACTTGCGGCCTTCCAGCCTCAGAAGGCAAATATCTCCCCAGCTGCAGCACAGAGGGAAAAGTTGACTGACATCTTTGCATTTGTCAGAGGAGCATTGTAAATGGCTGTTCCGTGCCAAGAAATTTCTTTTGAAAAGTTACATTTAGTCAGTAGAATAACACCTGAGTGTGCCAAACTAGAGTTGAAAAAAGGTAAATAAAATCATAGGCCTGAAAAGGAATTCTTTAATACACCTGAACTGAAGTGAGGAAAGAAGGATTAACTCTTTCCATGGACAGGTGGAAGAAAACAAACACTGGCTGGCTGTGTCCCTGCAGCCCCTGGAGTTCCACAGGGGAGCAGAGATCCACCTGCAGCCTCTGGAGAACCCCACACTGGAGCAGGGGGATGCCCACAGGATGCTGTGACTCCATGGGAAGCCTGTGCTGGAGCAGGCTCCTGGCAGGACCTGTGGCCTGTGGAGAGAGGAGCCCACACTGGAGCAGGTTTGCTGGCAGGACTTGTGACCCCACAAGGGACCAACACTGGAGCAGCCTGTTCCTGAGGGACTGCACCCTGTGGAGGGAACCCGTGCTGGAGCATTTCATGAAGAACTGCAGCCTCTGGGAAGAACTCACCTTGGAGAAGTCCATGGAGGACTGTCTCGCTGGAACGAACCCCGCACTGGAGCAGGAGAAGAGTGTGAGGAGTCCTCCCCATGAGGAAAAAGGAGCAGCAGGGACAACATGTGATAAACTGATTGCATCCTCCATTTCCTGTCCTCTTGTGCCAGTGGGGGAGGGGAGGTAGGGAAAACCTGAAGCTGAGCCCAGGAAAAGAGGGGGGCATGCGGAGAAGGCCGTTTTAAGATTCATTCTTACTTCTCATTATTGTACTCTGATTTAACTGGCAGTAAGTTAAATTAACATCTGCTCATCGAATCTGTTTCACCTGTGGCAGTAGCTGGTGAGTGATCTCTCCCTGTGCTTATCCCAGCCCATGAGCCTTTCATTATATGTTCTGCCCCTGCGCTGCTGAGGGGAGTGACAGAGTGGACTTGGTGGGCACATGTTATCCAGCCAAAGCAAACCCACCACAAACATTTAAACATTGCACCCTTTAACAGCATCTCTGCAACTGTGTGAGCTTTTTGAAAGCCTTTACAGCAGCATTTTCAGTCCCTTTAGGAATGGCTGAGTTTAAAAGGTGCTGACAATGTATTTTGTGTGACTATATAAGCTCTTGTTCAATCAGTTTAACTGTTGGTCTGCCAGTAGGGGCCACTCAGGCAGCCACACTTGCAGGACAATCTTGTTTAGTGAGAATCACCCCCTGATTCATATTTCCCAAGCCTCCTGAATGTCTCCCCAGGCCTGCTAGGAGAAGGTACGTGTTGCATTAATAACCAAGTTATCTCACTGTGGCCATCACTAAATCCTCACTGCTGAGCTATGGCAGTCTAAGCAGTCTGTCTCAGAGTTGGGCAGGGAGTAGCTGTGCCACCACTCACTGGCCACTTTGGCCAATTCCATCAGATTTTTGAGATGTATTCGGTGGCAGTGAGGAGCATGAAGAACTGCTCTGTGGAGAACTGGCAGAGGAGAAGCCTTGCAAAAGGGTGCTTGGATCAGGTGCTGGCTCGAAGAGCTGTGTTAAAGAGGCTGTCTCCAGCTGTTTGATTTATCCTGTGCTCAAAGCAGCAGGGCTTCTTATATTTTTGTAAATAAACCAAACTGCACCAAAGATGCTTTATTCCTAACTGGAGTAACCTATTGGACACTGAGCTGGCCAACTGCCCAGATCAAGAAAGATCTTTTCCTATGGAAGGCAAGCTGGTAGATGAACCAGAACTAGGAATCTTGATATTTTTTGTTTTTGCCAGCTGTGCTAAAGAGACATAGTAAAAAGTCTGCTTTGAAATAGTTTTATCTGCCTATGTATTTTCAAATTTTAGAGTAACTTCTGTGCAACATTATCTTTCCAAAACAAACATTCCAATGGAAAGTGGTAAAAATGTCATCTTCTCCCTTGAATAGTCTTGGTCCTCCATATTCTATACTATATTTCTTGATGTTAATGGCAAAATTAAGTCCTTGCTACTGTCTGCTTGAAGCACACCTTCATAAAAATCATTTAGCAGAGTTTTACTTCTGATGCAGTAGTATAGCTAACAGCAATGTGGCCTTGTAAAACATCAGAAATAGCTCCTGTCATAAAACAGGATGCCAGAAACCCTTAGCACTTTGTATTAGTCTTGTGCTAATAATGATGAACGAACACATATTCAGACATGACATCCATATCTGAGGCCAGTTTATAACCTTGGGTGCAGATGTAAGTAATGCTTTGGTTCTGGCTGCAGGATGCTTATGACTGATGGTGAAGAGCCAAGTTGGTTCTCCAGTTCCAGGTTGAGTTTGCAGCGAGGGAAACAGAACCCACTGGATTTAAAGAAGAGGGAAAGTCCTAATTTTGGTTTTGGGATTGTTTGGTTTTGGGGTTTCTTTGCAGAGCTGTTTCAGAGTGGGACCACGATTCCAGGATAAGGAGTGCTTTGTTTGCTTTGGAGCAGTGCCTGGTCCTGCTCTCCTGCTGTGAGCAGGGGGAGATCACCTTGCTGCGCTTCAGCCACAGGTGTGTTTTGACCATTAAGGCCAGTAAAAGCTCAAGTGTCTTCTGCTCATGCATTTGTTCTGCAGAAACACAAGACTTGTATTTTGCTGCTCCTTTATAAGCTATGAACAATGAGACTAGTTTTAGTTTGGGGGGGGTGATTTTTCAAGGATTTTTTTGTTAGTTCAGTTGGGTTTTTTTTAAATTTTCTTTCTGAAGGGCTTAACTGTGTAGTAAATAGCTGTTAATTAAAACCATTGTTTTATCCCTTGGCAAAGAGAATTAAGCTGGTGCCTAAATAAATATTAGGGAAAACACTTTGTGAGTAAAGGCCATACATATCAAAGTAGGACACCTTGATGCAGATGGCTGACTCATCAGTGTGACATATTCTGTGTTAAATATGGAAAGCTCAGATGTCATTCCTTGTACCTCCGCAAAAGCAGAAAGAAATTTATTTTTGGGTTTTTTTTCTTCCAGAGATGTGTTGTAAACCAGGCAAAGATCTTGATTTACTGTCTATGCAGGTGAAAACACTGGTACGCTGTGCAGCTCTTCTCATTCCTCTGCTGCAGCCAAGGGCCCTCCTCACGGATGCATCCCTGTTGTTTGGAGCTTTCTGGACCACGCCAGGGCCACCTTTTTAGGCTGCTGGCTGTATTTTTATTACCAGTCATCAGCTGAGTTTCTCCACTAAGACTTTGTTTCCAACTTCCATCTTAATTTGCAACCGGCAATAATTTATCTGCTAATCCTTTTCCATCTCTCCTCCCTGGGGAAGTCATTGGAGCCCTGAAGGTCTGGCTTCACTGACATAGCTTATTGCTGCGAGCATCCCACTGCCCCTGGGAGCTGTGAGAGGCAGGTTTTTGGGAGGCTGTGTTGTGTAGGCAGATGCATGGGGAAGTGGTCTGAGGGTCACCTGCCACACGCTGCTGCTGCTGGAAGCCTGAGGCTCTGAGGCAGACAGACACCATTGTTCCAGATTGGAGTTACAATGTAAGTGGATTCAAGGGGAAGGGAAAGCTTCTTCTGGCCAGATCAAAGCTAATGTTTGCAAGAACTGTTAGCCTTCAGAAAAAAAGAAAACCCGACAATGCAGAAGTAAGTGGCCCTCAGTGAGACACCAGGGCATCAAACCGAACAAGTGCTGCAAACACTTTTTCACACTTTCTTTCCTTTTCCTTCCAGATACAGAAACGAGTTTTGGGGAACCATTCTCTTGCCAAGTTTGTCAACACAGTTTTTGTCAGGCTCACTGCCGCTCCATGTCTGGGCATGCAGGGAAATGCACCAAGCTGCTGCTTCACTGTGCAGCCAGCGAGGCTTTCGGATAGGGAGTCCTCCTTTCCCATCCCAGTATCCCTAGGAAAAGAGTCGTGTAACCTTTCCAGCTCTGCTTTGTATTTCTGGTGTTGTTTTAGCTCTTTTTGCCTTCAACAGTGAAGTTTCAAATCCCCCATCTTCTTCCCCAATCTAGTTTTCAGGGAGGAAAAAAATACACTAACAGGCAGAAACATGAGCATGCTATAGAGGTACAAGGCTGATGGTAAAATTATCATTTTTTCAGAGTTTTCTGACAGTCCCTGACTACTAGTCAGGTTTGTGCTCTGATTGAATTCACTGTGATAGCTACAAATACCAGTTTTAAAAATCAGGAGACATTCTAGAATCACCTCGCTCTGTCTCACGGTTAAATATTGTACTTCTCAACCCTGAGATCAGTTCAGTTGCTTAGAGCATGGTGCTAATAATGCAAGGGTTGTGGGTTTGATCTCCATATGGCCCTTGATGATCCTTGTGAGTCTCTTCCAACACAGAATATTCTGTGATTCTGTGATCTTTACTTAGTTCTGTACATGCAGTCTTATGTTTGATGCTATATTAGTACATAGCAGGAGTTCTTAGACATTTGTAGCTTGTTAATGAACTCTTAAATGCAATCAGTACTTATGAAAATGTACTTATTCAACTGGACAGCAACAAATCTTTAAATAACTGGCTAACCTTAGAAACAATGTTGTGTTTAATGCTAAAATGCTCATCAATCTCTATTATGCAGGTTCATGTCCTAAACCTTTGGCCTTTGTCCCAACCATTCAAATTATTATGCCAGTTTTAATTAAGAATGTGGTCTGCAGTGTAGATTTACTTTAAAAATTCTTTGCAGATCCCCTATGAAGAGATTTCTGTTTGAATAGCAGCTCTTTTGAAGCTGATTTATATATTTGCATAGATGGTAAAGTGCTTGCCAGTGAAATTGCTTTAAAAGCCATCCCACAGAAATGATATAGCAATAATACCATTTTACAATACAGAAAAGAGGTGTTGTTTCACAGATATGATCCCATGCAGAATTAACCCCCCCATAAAATCAATCCATATTTGGCTTGTTTTAGCCCTTTGGGGACAATTCACGGGATAATACTCTCAAGCTCTCTGCCTTGCAGTCAGCAGGGGCACCTGGATTACAGGTCAAGACAGAAAGGTGGCAGTGCCATGGAGTGCTCTGATGCTGAGTCTCACTTCTGAACTTTCCCCATTATGGGCAACTACCTTCCCTCCAAAAAACATCTCCTGGAATTTTTTCCCATTGTCATGGTCAACTATGCAATGCAGTTCACAGCAAGGTGGTGAGACAGTGCTGCCTAGGACTTGACCTGGATTTTGTTCCATGTTTTCAAAGCCAATTTTAGCAAACTAATTACACATGCTTCCATCTTGGTTTGGTGCGTGAATGAATCAGGGAGAAGGATAACCCAGACATGTCTGTGTGTTCAATCTACAAATGTTTATCAGTGTTTTTTGCTCCCTGAGTAGAAGGTACTATGGAAGGTATTGACATCTGTGCCAGACTTAAAAATCTTCTGGCATTCCCCACAATCACAACCTCCTGGCTGCCATCAGGAGTACAAACCATCCAGCACAAGCAGGGTGTGCCACCTCTGCCAAGAGCAGCACAGAGAGTGCAACGCACTCGGCTGATTTCTCAGGAGCAAGGTAACTTGCAGCTGAGAATGCAGCTTTATCTCCCTTACAACAGTTTTTATAGAGGCTCAGAGATGGCTGCTGCCAAATACTTCTGGATTTTTCCTCTGTTTTCCAGCTGCTCACACACCTTTCCTGAGTTGATGTGACTACTAGTTCCTGGAATCTGTACTTTTCTCCCTCACTGACCCCACAGCTCCCCTTGCCTCACAGTTACAGTTCTAAAATTACCAGTCATTATTTGATTCTCTCTGCATGGGTCTTTGGTCATAACAAGAGGGTGTAAACCTACCAAGGGTATTCAACATTCATTCTACACACACTCCAAATGCACACAAGTACTCTCTATTTAGACAACATGAATGCTGCTCTAATCACTATTTATCTTGTAAATTACAACTCTATGGAAACATTTTCTTTGCGCCATCTGGCTTGATGTATTTTTTAATCAGTTGATGAGTATTTATATACGTTACAAGGAACAGATAGTAAAGCCTTTGTTACATTAGGATGTGGAGTAAAGATTTTTCAAAGCTGAACTTGTAAAAAATTTGCTGCATTAAACATTTTAAATTTTGCCAAAATACCAAAGAAAGTTTTGGTGAAGGTTTCATAGGACTCATTTTGCACAATGAACATCTGTCAAGAAAACTAAACTACACATTTTTCACAAGGATGCTGGTTAAACAGGACCCCTGGGTAGAAATGAAAAGACATCTCAATTACAAACAGCACTTTGACTGATAATTTTGTCCTTATGATTTCAGTACTATAATTGCATAATAAAATAACCAGTACAGATTCTTGCTGCTGAAGAATTTCACTCAGACACAAGGAGGAAGATGGCATTACAATACAATGATTTCAGGAACCGGCAATCATTTGAACTCTCCTGGAGATAAGAAAATAGACTATCTGGAAATACTCGAAATTTAAAAAATGCTTTTGAAATGAGAAAATGTGCACAACGCTTTCTCATGCCTGCCTTTGGTCTTCCTAAAATGCCAGTCACTCTTCTTCTAAAAATCCAGAATTTACTGTATTTGCAGATACAAAACTTAAAAGCAGCATGTGCTGGTTTTTAACTCAAAGTCCTTTGAAGATAAATTTTATTACTTAGTGCCTGCATCTGATTTTTTATGAGCTCAGTGTTAAGCACTGGCATTTATGCTGCTGAAAACAGTAACTAAATCTACAAATTTTTGAGAAGCCTAGAACATTGTCCTTGAATCATCCTAAGGGAGAAGCTTAAAAAGTGGCTATTGGAAAAGGTACACTGGCAAATTTTGACTTTATAAACTGACAATTTAAACAACGTCCAAACAATGTCCAAACGAGAGTTTGTTGTACAGATAGAAAGCGTCATCAGTACGTGGTTTTTACTTAGAAAAATTGCTGTTAGTGTTGGAAAATCCATTCCTAAAACCAAGAAGAAAAACCCAGCTGGTCTGCACTGGCTAATGAAAGATTTATTTAGTAACCAGAACAACAGCACGAGTAAAACAGGTGCAGCTGAAACTGAAAGAGAGAATATTACATGATCACTGTGTACCAGACACAACTGCTACAGTCAGCTGATCATTGACTCTGGTTTCTTCCCACATACAGTAACACATGCAAGCCCGCTCACTTCTCTTGTCCCTTATCTCTGATCTTCTTTCTTCACTCTGTACCTCTCAGCATCTTGATTCTTCGTGGCAGTGAAAATCCTGTCCTTGGAGATCACACTGATAATATTGGATAGAATAAATCTCACAACAGTTTGTTTCCAGCTCTTTTCTGGCATTAATGTCTAGTCTAGCACTCAAGCAGTGTGTCTGTAATCAGCACGGTTTTGAAGACTTTTTGGCCTTAAGAAATTCCTGTCACCATTTGGTCCTGGTCCTTGGGTTTCCATACTTTGTACTCCAGCACAGTGCTCCTTCAGCAATGATCCTGTGCCTATATGTGAGACTCCCTGTCAACAGATCCCTGAAACAATACAGGGGAACATGGCCTTTTTCCTGACTTGTTGTTTTAAAATCAGATCCTCACAGGGAGGGATTCAGGCCATGGCTCCACCAGACACTTGTTTTTAGTGGCCTCATTGGGAGTGTCACACTTTCACTGGGAGGGAATGGAAGACACAGGCAGGAATGTAAACGAGCTTGACTGGTGAAACTGCTGGATGGTGAAGCCATAACAGAGCCAGCAACAACGGGAAAACAACTTCTGTTTTCTTGCTGTCAGCTTCAAAACATGCACATCCTATTAACCTAACTGTTCTTCAGGAGAAAATCTGCCCACTTATATCCTGTGATGATGCTGTGACAGGAGCAGTCGTGTCTGGAGTTCCAGAGCCTGGCATATCTGTTGGGCTGAGGCTTCTGCCGACTTGTCACTTTAATCAGCTCTGTGTCATGCTCCTGATGTTCAAGCTGTGAAACATCTGTTTGTAATTAAGAGCATGTGAGCTCCTACTTCAGGTGTTAAATAAAGTTACTCTTTGCCTGACCTGCTGTCCCAACACACACTTGCAATCAGTTTGTCACTCACTTTTCCTGCTGACATCACTGGGATAATCCCTGCTCCCAAGGAGAAGCAAATCATGGCAACTGCAATGGTTAAAAAATCCTAGCTATTTCAGAAGACTACTGCATTCTGACAGAGATGGGCTTAAGCATAAACTAGGATGCATTACAAGGTCAATTTACTGCAAGATGAACAAAACTATTTATAGACCACAGCCTGTCCTTTTGTGTTATTACTTCTGAACAGAGTGTTTTGAGGATTTTGGGCCTCAGCTCTCTGGATACCACTGGCATTGGGATGGGGGAGGAAGGAGTCTGTACCCAATGAGATGCCCAGTGACAACCCAAACAACATCAACCACGCATTGCAATGTCGGTGCTACAGCCTTCTGAACTTCTGATAAAGCCATGCTGGACTCAGAAATATTTTTCAAATACTGCTTGGCACTGTAAAATAAATTGCAGTTATGAAGGTCGTGACAAAGGATCTCCTAGGTGGGTATCTGAGTGCTCCCCTCTGGCACACCAGCTCTCTGCTGTGTGGGAGGGATCAACACCAACAAAATCATGTGCTGAAACATGTCTTGTTTGCTATCCTTTTCATTCAGATTTTGGTTTTGTGTATCAGTGTTGCATTGGTGTAAAAAAAAAAAAAAATAGTTGGCTCAAAATTCAAGTATATGTGTTCTTAATTTGATCCACACTGAACTTCTTAGTTTATGTTCATCAGATAATGAGTCAGAACTGAAATTAATATTGAAGAAATACATTTATTTGAAATTAAATCATTCAATTTGTGCAAACACCTGAGTTTCTAAGTCAAAAAAGTGACTGTTAAGTATAAGAAACTTCACTGGACACCTCACCGTAATAAAAATGAAACTGATTAACAAAAAAATGATCAACCTATAAGTGATCCTAATTTGTTCACTTTTGTAACAAAATACAGAGAAGAGGGCAAATCAATAATATAATTAGCAACTATTTTTAAAAACTTATTTTTACAAAACAGAAAGTCATGATGAGTCCTTTGAGGCCCTTCAGGGAAGAATCCAAAAAAAAAACCCAAAAGAAAACAAATAGGAGTTGATAATGAACATTCCGTTAGCTAACCTTTAAAATGCAATCAGGACAAAATGCAAATGTACTTAAATGCCACACTATCTAGTGAGAAAGTGAAAATAATTGTAACAGCCCAAACAGTGCATTCTATTGATAAAAATGGAGATGATAAAATTGCTTTGAGATAGGAATAAGAGAAAACGTAAGTTGTGCTTGCATGTGAACTGAATGTAGGTGCAAGGCAAATTATACCAGTGATATTACCAAAGTGAAATGTAAGAATTGTTAACAGTCCTGTCAGAAAATGTATTCAACAAATAGCTTTGTGTTTCAGGGAAATAGGTAAATATTATCAGACAAGACAAAGATTAAATTCTTTCCAGTAACAGTACTTCAAAAAAATTTAAACAGCAGCACTACAGCTGTAATTTGTATCAGTAAACTAGGATAGCTTGCATACAGGTTTTTGAAAGAGCTTTTTGGAACCTCTTTTTGATCTCTAAATATGATTCTCAATAAACCTTGGGAGCTCCAAAGAACAGGAAGAAAGCTAATACAGTGACTATGTTAAAAGAAGGGAAAGGGAATGACCCAGGTTAATTACATGCCTGTCATCTTGACTGTAATCCTCAGGAAAATATCCAAGTTGCTCATAGAGGACTAAATTAATAAATTATTGAGTTTAATGACAACTCAGAAATGACATTTTCAGGAAACAGATCTTGTAGTGCTATTGTGGTATCTCTTCTTTGAGCAAACGTTTATTTGATAAAAATAACAGTCATGTTATATCCTTCAGCTTTAGTTTGGCATTTGAGCTGGTACAGTAGGACATTCTAATTAACAAAAACCCAGAAAGATTAAAAAAAAAAATCAGAATGTCGCACAGTAAGTGGACTGTGAATAATCAGCAGGCTTCAAAAACCAGAAGAGGAACAATCAGCAAACAGTTGTGTGAGAGATCCAGATCCTCTGGGGATCAGGATTGTCCATCTGCTATTCTTTCTTATGCTGCACCAAATTGTCATCAAGTCACAATAGCAGGGGATGCAAGGACTGGGGGTGTGGAAACAATGAAAGCTGAAGTCACTTCCAGAGTGACTCAGAGCTCTTGGTAAACAGGGTCCAGTTAAAAAAAAAAAACAAAC
>VWZT01001566.1:0-143800 GCA_013397055.1 Pachycephala philippinensis
AGCCCCCGGGGTTTTTGGGTTTGAGGAGCGCTGCATGGGTAGGAGGCCCCTGGAGATGCGGCAGCCTCCCCCGGGGCATGAGGGTCACGGCCTCTTCCGTGTCTTTTAATTACCTGTGCTTAGCTTGGTGTGAAAGCTTTACAGCGAAAGGCGGCAGGAGTTACGTTTTTAGTTTTCTTCTATTTTCTTAATTTCTTCCGTGTAGTTGAGTGGCACTGGACCGATCTTTTTTTGCTGTTTCTACTCATGAATGGATGCTCAGTCGTGGGTGGTAAAAATCAGGTGGTGAGCATAAATAAAGCTCATGATATAAAAAGTTCAACCCATGTCATTTTAGGAAATAGTCTGTGCTCAGGATTGTAACACAGTTTTCTTAGTGCGAATTTTAAAGCTGTTCAGAAACTGATGCTTTTTACCAAGAAAGTTACCACGTTCCCAGAAGTCTATATGATGAGCATCTGTAAGAGAGAAACTCCCTGAAATTAGTGGCTGAAGGCAGCAGAGCTTTCCACTTCAATCCGGGTGGTGCCGAGTAGGTGATTTTTCCCGGGGAGACTTCAGCAGCTTCGGCGGTGGTCCAGTTGGTCTGATGAACTGGTGCTCTAGTGAAGGTGGCTGAAGCAATTGTCTTGAATGATGTTTGTTGTCAGCTGGGCAATTGTAATAAACTCTGGTTTAGTTTGCTTTTGTGGTGTATATTTCACCTTCAGTTTACTAAGGTTTCTTAGATTATTACTTTAAAAATTTCTATAACTTGTGATGACTCCTTTTCCTCTGACTTGTTGAGTTTTATTTGGCATCACCTGTTCTGTGAAGAGAGATGGTTGAGTTTTTGTGGGTTGTTCAATTTACTCTCGTCTGTTTTTTAATACTGCTGGTAAGGAGGATGATGGATTGTGAGTGATGGGTGTGAGGAATCAGTGATGAGCTGGCATGAGGCTTACTGAAGAAAGTGATAGCTTGTGTATAGTCATAGCCTGTTAGTGCTCCAGTAGTAGGACTGCTCATCATAATAGGAGATGCCAGCAGCTCCTTATGAATGGGGGAGAAGGGAAAAGCTATAAATGCACTAACCTGCTGAGTGTATTTAGGAGCTAGAAAAGGTGAACTAATTGTTTATGAACAGCAGAGCTTATGGAAGCTGGTAATAACTGGCAGATGAGGAAGAGAAGGGCATGACTCAGACAAAAGGGATGCTCAGATGTATATTGAATTAACTTCGGGTAGGAAATACCAATTTGAAACAGGTCAGGTGATAGGAGGTGTGAAGTTTTGGTGCAGGCGGTGTCTGCATAGGGGAAGGAAGGAGGCACAAATAAACAGAGAACTTTTTTGTAACATTCTGTGCCTAGTTCAAGCAATTAAGAGAATTTAAGACCATAGGATTTCAAAGTTGTTGCATGCAACTCTTACTATCTGAGTAGGTTAAATCTCCACTCAGGCCTGCACAGACAATAACAGAAACAAAGGAGCCATAAAAGCTTTGCAGAGGAAATACTTTTCTGGTGTGAGGTACAGGCTGTTTATAAACAAGGAAAGGCTGTCAGTTGTAAGTTTCATTGGATGACAGAATAGCTTTGGTATTGGGTAACTATCCTTGTTACAGTGTCTTGTGGATATTTGAAAACGAGTTAGTAGATGAAGGCTGAGTGTAATTGTTACCCAGTCTCTAGCAATGCTACAGCAATAACTGTGTTACCTTGCTGACAGGGACCAGACTCGGATGAGGACAGCGTGAACCTCCTTTAAGCAGACCCAGGCTTCATTGTATTTTGTGATGCGTCTGTGGCCAGATTCTTCCTGTGAGGGAAAAAAGTTTAAAGCCAAAGTATTGGGAAGCAGGAGCAAACATACACAGTACCCTTGGGAAACCTAGTAGTCAGAAGAGTAGCAACAGATAAAATAAGAGTAAATAATGCTAAGGGGACATCGTCAATAGGAACTCTGGTTGTTCTGCTGTTACGAACATTGAGTGGCTAAGAATTTTAAGATATGTCCCTTTGTGAATACATATAAAAGCTATATATCTTATATTTAAAATACCTCACTTGTAATAAACTTCATGAGCAACAGGCAAAATAGTGAAATTTACCCAAACAACTTTTTAACAGAGAATAGAAACATGGCAGAACCAGTAAAGTAGTTTCTAAACAATGAAAAATGAGATTTTTTGAGGAATGTATGTATTAAAAAAAATACTTTTTAAAATGAAATATTAAAATAATTAAACCTTTAAACAGGTACAAGAAAAAACACATTAAAATGTGGTGGGTAGCATCAAAGAATTTTACCATTTCCTGCACTGTTCCTGTTGTGGTTGTTTTTCTTTAAGTGAAGAGTCTGGTGCAAAAATATGAGAAAGAGGCAAGTGTGGGGTGTGCCCAGCTCAAAGAGAGGACTGTAAAGAGAGATGCAGGGCTCACCCCGGTGGGTTTACAGTCAATTTGCTTTGCTTTTGCTGTCATGAAGCTCAAACTTACTACTGTTGTTAAATATAGGCAGCTTACACTGCAAGGGGTAATTCTGCCTCATGTGGCTTTGGGAGTGTAACAAGTCAGTGCTGGTAGTGTTCACATTCTTACATGTTAAATAAAACTAAGCCGAATAGCCACTTGTCCCTGGTGTCTAGAAGTTGGTGTATTTGCAGCTCTGGTACACTGAGTTGTTCCCTTCAGATCCACATTGTTTTCCTGATTTACTGGGTTAGGGAAAATGTGTTGTTCTAGCTCATGGGTGCTGCGCCAGGCAGCTTTGGAGATGTCCAAAATAAATGCATACAATATTGGGATGAAACCTCTCACCTGTTGCCTTTGTTTCTGAGCATCCATCAGTGCTGGTGTCACCCAGTCCAGTGGGGAAGAGGGACCATGGCTTGGCTCCAAAAGGATATTGTCTCTCTTGAGATCTGTTTCCCTTGGAACTCTTGGTGTCTCTCGCTGTGACCTCCCCTGGCACGTGTGTTCCCAGTTTTCCTTCTCCTCATAGGAGCTGTCAGCTGGGGAGAGGATCAGTATGGGGCGAATCTGCTAGGCTGTCTTGTCATGGCAGAAATCCTCAAAAGTAGGAATAAATATACACAGGGGTGCATAAGAAGAAAAGACAAATTACTGCAGACACGTTATGCCAGTCTGGCAGTGATGACTGGTGGCTTTACTGCTGAAATGTCTCTTTGCTGCCCAGTGCCCAGTATTGAGTTGACCCCAATGGTTAGAAATCATACAGGCATTTCACAATTAGTGTCTTAGATTTTAAAAATTTGGGTAGGGGTCAGGTAGTCTTTTCAAAGCACTGACTGGAAGAAAGAGTCCTATTACTACTTTTTGATGTATTCAGTACGTAACCCTGTAATTGCTTCAAAAACTACTTGTAAGTCTAATTGGCATATTCTGTCCTGCTTCTTTGCTTTATGTCTTTAGACAGTCTCTCACTAGATGAAACTATCTAAATTTTAGTGCTGTTATTCTCACTAAGTATCTCCTGTGTAAGGTACTCATTTATTGTTGAACCAGTTGGTAAAAATGAACGTTTTTCTAAAGGATGTGTCTTAATCTTATTTAATATGCTTGTTTATTTTTATGACTTTATTACATATGTCTGAAACAAAGGTAATGTTTAAATATTAATATGCAGCACACTTCTCTCATGGCTGTGAGGGTTGAGAAACAGTTACATCCCTGAAGGCGGATTTTGGAGATGTGTTTGGAAGATGACTGCTCCAAGTTCTTACTATTATGTCCTTTCCTTCACATCAGATGGCATTCAGTGACAGGCATTGCCCCTTATTCATCTAGTACTTTTACTACTTTTCTGGCAGCGCAGCAGCAGAAATGATAGCAGGTGAAATCATTATAGAAGGAGTTATACTACAAAGAACTACATCAGAGCTTTAAAAACAAAAAATAAAATTAGTAGATAAGACATTCTTTAGTTTTCTTTGTTCTGATGTAACATTTAGATGTAAATATTGCAATGATTTAATTCTTTTTTAGTAATTCATTGCTGTAACAATTTTATTGTTCTGTATCTCCTTTCTTACTATCATTAGTAGAGGGATATAGGCCTATCTTTCATCTGTTCAAACTCAGCAAAGCTAGGAACAGATATTTTGTTAAAAGTGATTCCTTTTTGTAAATTAATTTCTATCTACATTGCCCTGTGACCTTTTCATCCCCACCAAGAACACTTCTGAAAGCTGCAGAATGTGAAACATAAAAAGACTGTGCCTTTGACTTTTGAGTTAATTTCAAAAGGAAAGCAATAACAAATGTCTTTAGACATCTTTAGAATGTATCATCATTGCTGTTTGTTACCTGAGGAAAGTTTCTTAGGTGCAATTAAATCAGAATTTGTATGTTTTCTTGAGACAAGTATGCCCTGAACATTTCTGTTGCCAATTTTTTATTACACTTCTTGGTTTACTCCCTGCCTAAGTAGGCTTGACTCTTTCAGTTTCCCACCCCCCCGTAATTTTCGTGTCTATAATGAGAGTGGCACTATGGGATATGGCAGCATCTGATGGAGCAGCTGTCCTGTCCGATGCTCCTTGCTCTGTGGTGCAGTGCCTGCTGAGAGGAAGCATTTCTCCACTGCCTTCCAAGTCTTTTCCCAACTTCTGTCATACCTTCTGCAGAAATCATTGGAGCATGTTTTCTGTAATAAACCACAAGAGGGTAGAGTGAACTGTCCTCTAAGTAGGGTGATAATTTAAGATTACTTAGAGACTTGAGTAGATGCAGAGCACAGCTTTGTGTTTGCTTAGCCAGGCTAATCTTTGGGAGCTTGTTCCACCAATGTGCTTGAACCAGCATGTTTCATGTCCTTAAAACTTCATGGGTATCTGGAGAGATCCAATTTTTCAGCTACTCCGTAGCAGCTTGGGTCTTGTGTTCTTGAGGGAAGGCCTGTGCCACTGCCACTGTGCTTCAGTTCAGTTTGGTCAAGCCTGCTTGAATTAGTTTGCAGTGGTACTTGATATTCAGATCAAGCAGAGATCCCAAGTTGTATTGCAGGAGCTTCCCTTGAGGTAGGGTGGTGGATTTTGCATGGGAGTGATTTTAAAAGTTGAGGTCTATGGGGAATTTCTGAGTTTGCAGTCAATTTGTTTAGATTTATTGGTGTTTTTTATAATTAATTTTGTACATTGTTGTTATGGTTTTCAGTACTTTCTCATGGAGAATTACCTAAAGGTGGGGAAGACAAATTGAATCATGTGGTTCTTCAAACTTGTCATGTGAAAAACATGAAGTTTTCTCGAAGAGCTTTCTGTGAACCCTGCCTGCCATATGAAATGAAGGGGAATGCAAAAGCTTTCATTCTTAGCAGTGGAAACTGACTGAGGTCCAGCTCCTGTTATCTTGTTGATACTGTGTAGTTGCTGTAGGGTAATGGAAATAATCATGGAGTAAGGTGTTGCTCAGGATTTTAAAGATTTCTGCTAGAAATGAAGAGGAAACCAAGGAGAAATGCGAGGGAGTTCACATTAGGTACCCCAAACCAGACTAGTATCTGTCTGTAGTGGTGATGTTACAGTGATTGATACTGTTTTTCTGATGAATACAATGTAAATTCAGTTGTTTTTCATGCATCAAAGTTAACTAAGCGTTTTTCTCCACAAACTTTCAATAAAAAGCTTCTAGATGACTTGAGTTTACTTCTGCTTGGTTTGCATCTTTCTCTGTTATTGGAGTGAACAAATAGCACCTCTTGTTTTGTTTTGCTTTTTTTTTTGTAAAAAGTCAAGATTTCCAGAGAGCATTTGCAGATTCAGAGTGGGACTTGAGTTAGAAATCAGGTTTTAGAAAACAAGGTTAAGCTCTGAGGAAGCTCTCTATCTATTTGAATCTCAAATACTGATACTTGCAGCAAAAGTTTGCGGTCTCCAGATGGGACTTAGAAAGTGTTCATTTAAAAGTTCAGAAAGTTTACATTTCAAAAGATTTGGAAAGTGCAAATTTCAAAACTGGTGAGATTTTGCTAATAGTTCACAAACAATGACAGCTAATTTTGCCACAAATTATTTCAGCTACTAGGCTTAGTGCAGAAGTTCTTCAGAAACAAAATTAGTAAGTCAGATTCCACGTTGAACAAATAGTAAATTAGGTGCCAGGCCACAGATTTAAAGATTGCTGGGTTTGTGAGAAGTGGGAAGATGTTGGTGGAGCTCACAACTGGCTGCCAGAAACACTTGCAGTTCAGTGCCACTGAAGGTGTGCTTGTGCCAGTGACAAGTGGTGAGCTGAAGCTGGGGTCAGAGGCAAGTGTGATGTATTTCTGTTGCTTGTGCAAATTTTTTACCACAGAAAGGGATGTCCAGATGCACTGTTTCTGAAGATTTTATTTATCTTCTCTCCATTCACTGTTCTGAAACAGAGGGATCCAGTAAAGTCAAGTCTTGCAAAGCAGTAGGTTTCTCTGCTGTATATGTGCTTCTCTACATGGAAATAAGTTTTAACAAATGCAATTCAAAATTTAGAGAAACTATATGGAAACAGATAAAGAATATTCAAGTGTCCTGAGTCAGACCGGGAAACTGATGATTTCAAATTAATTTTGAAATTTTAATTTGAACTTGGGTAAAGCGTTCACATCAGCATGATATCCATTATTAAGGAAATGCAGTTCTGTTAATCAGTGCTTAATATATTTATTATAGGCATGCACTCATGTCTTGCCTTCCCCAGAACAGATGTTTTTAAGTGTACTTGAAATGTTTTCCTCATGTCAATTTATTTGCAGTTTGAAATTTTCTTTTCTCTCCAGTACAGCCTCGTTGCCTCCTAGTGTGTGAAACAGGTATTATTTTCAAAGCTTTATAAAGATTTCCTCTTACTTTTGTTACATCATGTGTATTATCACCCTTGTCATCAGTTGTCCATGTTGCCAGTGTGCAGAAGGAAGCATTTCATACAAATCTATGAAACACATTAGAAGAAATATCTGGTGATATAAACATTAAACCACTTACAGAATTTTCAGATAACTTTTTCTCTTTTTTTTTTTTTTTTTTTAGTACATGCATCATGAATGAATCTGCCTCTAGTGGAAATGGTCAGGAGTTTGATGTATTTAGTGCAATGGACTGGAAGGATGGCATAGGTACTTTGCCAGGAAGTGACCTAAAGGTAAGAGATGTAATTTTTTCAGTAAGGGAAATAAAAACGTTAAATGACAAAAGAATGCATTTGGAAAGCTGGTGTGTAGGTATCTGCTTTATGAATAAAACATGAATCTGCAGTTCTGAGTTAAGAGACTGTAGCCTGTTAGGTTTAAGCTCTGGAGTTCCTTGATTCAGTTTGTGGTGCTGGCACAGACAGCCGTCATCCCCGTAGGAAGGCATAAATTAGCACTGCCTCACTATACAGACAGAATTAATCAAATGCACAAAATCCCAAAGAAATCTCAAAAGTGTGAAAATTCAGTCCACTTAGAGCATTATATTACTGTATCACTAAAAATTTTCATGCTGTCATTGACTCTCACAGTCTTACATTCTTAGTTCTTTTTATTTCTAAAAATAGTTTATTTTTGCTATGCCTTTGTCATGTGGGTGCCTAGAAAGATGAATAAAGTGAGTGCTTCTGAGCTTGGTACAGTTTAGAAGTTTGAATTATATTGGAGTAGTAATTTTGCTTACATTTTTCACACTGGTTGAGTTTCCTGAAGTAAATTACAACTATTTTATTTTGTTTTCAGTTTCTTTTTATTAACTCATACTTTTTACTGTGTCGTAAGATGGTGTCTTCCACTGTGCTTGCAATTTTGTTATTAGAGACTGTCTTGTACATATTTCCTGTTGATTAAATTAAATATTTTCATATCATTCAAACTAATGTGGTTTGCTCATAGTTTATTTTTTGAAAGGAATCTCACAAGAAAGTGTGTGACATTTAAAACAACTTTTTATCTTTTGGTGTCTGATAGGATGTCTATTGTTGAAATAAAGGGTCAAAAAATGTTTGAAATTCAGGACATACATGTTGTAAATGTGTTTTTCTGTTGGTGTTTGGGTTGTTTGTTTGTTTTGTGGTTTTGTTTGAAATTTTTTTTTAATTGCAGACCAGTAGAATAGATTTCCATCACTGTACACTACAGCAATATCACTATATACCTTGTCTGTAAAGTTTCTGTTCCACATTCTGCTTGCCTCCTTTTCCTTTTTGAACTAAGTCAGGAGTACCTAGTTCATTCATGTTGGCCTTCATCCACATCTGCTTAACTTCTTGCACATTGACATGCCTCGTTCTCCTGGTGTGAGGTCCCTAGAGAGAGAGACAGATTTCCTGGGCCTATTTACCCTTTAAAACATTCTCCTGTATGATCCTGCCAAGCAGAACTCTGAACAAGCCAACAGACACCTCTTCTGAAGTCCAGTGCTGCTGTTTCACTATTTGTTTCACTGGCTTCTTTCAGGATTTCAGACTTCATCATCTCATGGTGATGATGATAGCCAAGGCTATGATGAGCTTCCACATCCCTGAACAGTTCTGTATTTTTAAGTCCAGGCTTTTAAAATTTCTTTCTATTTTAATACACAACATTGTGTGAAAGGGAACCGTAGTATTGAAATATTTGAGCAATACAAAAGGGGACAGTGCAGGAAAATATAATAATCTCATGCAAATCACTGGTTTCTGCTTTTTTGAGTTGTGGTTACCCTATGTCAAACAAAACTGAAGCAAAGTTTGAGTCACTGATTAGTAGAGGAATGGGAAAGTTTCCATGTAAAGTGAAGGAAAGGAACTGGGAGGTAGCTCAGGGTAACTTTAAGAAATCCTGTAACAAGATTCTGAACTAAGGCTTTTTTGAGGAAAGCATGGGCTTCATTTTAAGGCTGCTCTTTTAGTTTGTTTATTTATTTATTGTATTTTGGAAACAAACACATATTTGATTTTTAAACAAAAATTCTTTCTTTGATCCAAGCATTAAGGAAGATGGATTCAGAGGTGCAATAGTAATCTACCCAGAATGGTGAAAGATACAGAATATTGGCCATGCAGCTCCTTTCTGGGTTATTATTTTGGGGGGGGGGGGNNNNGGGGGGGGGGGAAGTTGTTTGCTTATTTGCATTTTTTAAAATACAAAAGCAAGGGGTTGAAGGGATGAAATTGCAATGCAACCATTTTAAGACTGAAGGAAGAATATTTTCTAACAATGCAAAATTAGCCTGAGGAGGTCACTGTACCAGGGAACATCAAGATTCAGTGAGAGACTAGGTGTTTCCACAGCTACCAAAACAACTTGAGCTGTTAAAATAGTAAGGACTTTTAAGCTTTTATGATAATTGTAACAACTCATATTTCAGGACTGCTTCTAAATACTGATGGTTAAAATGGTGACTAATCACTTGAAACTGTAAATGTGATCATGGAAAATATGTTATACTCTTTGTGGAATTCTCGGAATAGGGTTAATGAGGATTATTGACCTGAACTCTCCTGATCACAGAGTATTTTACTATTGTGTCCTGAACCTAAAGAAAATTACCTTATGTGACAGTTACTTACTGTAAGCTTGGGTGTCTTTCAAAAACTGTGATAGACTTGTTCTCCTAAAGGTATCAAACCATTGTCGTGTATTTACATTGAAATGCACTTGAAAAATCTGGTGAAAACACTGTAATAGCAAGATACTCAAATTCAAATATTCTATTTTTACAGCTTGGTAATAGATTAGAGTGTCTGGGGCGTTTTATAACAAGTAATAAGCAATAGCTTAAATATCCATTGCAGACAATGTATTGCTTAAATTCTCACATTTAGTCTTTTCTCTTTCTAAAATGTTAGGGGAATTTGAGCAGTCAGATTTGGTAAACTATATTGTATAAGCATATTAACATTAAGGTAAACCTATATGAAAATGTTGAAATGCTGCGTTTTAATATAGACATTTTAGAGAGTTACGTATTTGAAGTCCTTATTTTTAGTCCTATAAATCATATAGCATTTACTTGTCTTTACTGCTTGCATGATGAAGTTTCATGCCTATTTTAACATATGCATGTTTTAAGAAATCTTTTTTTCTGGTGTGCTGTATTAATATCCAGCCTGGGATTGTCAGGCAAGTATATATGACCAATCATTCTTTTTTAGAACTGCTTCGTTTTTGTGAGTATGAGTTCCTGAATGACTAACAGTCAGTAAAACGCTATTGTAAGCAGAGCAAAATGCTTCTTGAAATATTTAAAAATAAATTTTCTCAATATTTTCTTATTGTTTCTTAAATCTAACTTTTCTTATTATACAGAAGAACATCTAAGTTAGACACTTGGATTTTTTTTTTTTTTTGTTAGAAACTCCTGTAGGCAGTTTCATGCCTACCAGACTTCAGTGAGATGGGCTGCACCAGGAGGCACCCACTTCCCAGTCTAATCAAAACGAGGGAGCCAAATCAGATACCAAGCTTCCGTTCTCAGCCATGCCACAGTCTCTTACTCCTGCTTCTGTTTCTATACCAGTAAAATGCTGAAAATATTCTTTTCCTATGACTTTGGGCACTGTTAATTGTTAGGGTTTTGTCACTTGTAGTTGGAGAAGGCTGTAGAAATACATTCTCATACAGATTTTGTTAAAAATCTTCAGCAAAAATAGTTAACACTCCTTGAACGCTGCTTTGAGCATGCAGTGTGACAGATAAGTAGTGAGTAGTTGTGGAAAATGCTAGGATTGCAAATTACACAGGGAATAGGGAGAATTAAAAATTGTACAGTATGATGCACTGAAGACTGCGAACAAAAATTTTAGCATTGTATATTAGTTCTTTCAAGATGTTTAAATAAAACAGAAAACTTGAATTCCAGTAGAATTTAAAATAGTTTACAAATTACAGAATGCCTTCATGTGGCAGGCAAAGTAATGTATGCTCATCTGAAAAACATCAGTGCTTACCAGTTACTCTGCATGGTGTGAATGTAAATGTGAAATGCTTCTCTTTTTTCTCCTCTTTTTTTTTTTCCTTCAAATCTCTGTGCTGAGTGCACACAGTAACACCATGGCTTCAAGATTTAAATATACTCATTAAATTGGAAAAGCTGTAATAATTTACAGTCACTTCCTACTGCAGTGACAGAAGTTTATGAAGTACTTCTTAATGCATTTTCTAGTGCTGTGTTTGGAAAGTGAGCAGTTATATACTGTGTGGACAGAATTTTGGTTGTTATTTCCAGCTTGCAAATTGTGCTTGAACGTAAAGAAAAAAAAATTAAAATTTGATGATGAAGAAATTAACCTGTAAATAAAGTTGGGCAGCAAATATTGTAGGAAATCAACTAGAGTAGTGGAACTGAATGGTGGAGTAATGGCCAGTGGTATTTGGTATTTCCAGCAGTGCTGTAAAGAGGGTAACAGTGATTCGGATTGCACTGTTTCTGGATGCAGGGATGCAGCAACTCAAGGCAGTAAAGTACATCCTTCCACCTGCCTGTTCTGAAATTGCATTCAAGCTTGCCTGAGATAATGTATGATTTAAGAACAACTTCTTTTCTCACATTGTTATATGAACATTGGTAGTGTCTCAGGCAATAACTTAGTGCAGTGCTTTTTCAGTGCAAAGCTGTTTCTGTTTTCTCACAGTGGCATGTGCTGCACTTTGAATGTGGAGAGGCAGGCAGAGTCCATGAGAGTGGTGTCAGTGGGAAATGTCAACTATGGGTAACTGGTTAAATCACTGCTGGCACTGGGAAGGTGCTGCACCAGAGAGAAGATGGATTCCCTTCAGGGAAGGTGGTGAGGAGTAGCATAGGGAGCAGAAAGCGTGGTAGAAGGGCACTTTCTCTGACCATGTGTGAACCCCAGCAGATCTGCCTAGTGGCCTGGTCCTTTCCACGTGAAATTAACTTTGTTCTGTTGCAATCTAATGTAATTAATTAGCTCTTGCTCTGCTTCATTGCCATAGATCTCTGGTTAAAACTTTGCAATGTCATAAAATGAGTCAACCTTACGTAAGAAAAAAAAAGACCATAGAAGGAAATTTCACTATTAAAATTTTTAAAACGGCAAAGGCAAGAAAGGCTGGATATAGGTTTGCCTTTGTGTCTTTATTTGGGTTTCCTTATGTGTAGTCATGGTAGTCTTCCCTTAAGTGATCACATGGTATTTTACCACAAAATCTCCTGTTCCATTTGCTATAGATGCTGTTAAACTTGTAAGCAACTGGGCAGAAGGTTTCAGGAAGGAAAAGGAATAGTTTTGTGATTATTGCAGGTAAATCCCTTACAGGAACGCTTAGCACCGCACTTGCTTCTGCCGCAGCCTTCCTGCGCAGTGCTGAACAACTCACTGGAACCAAATTTTTGGCAGGTAGCCATTTTTTATTTGTTGCTAGCTTGGGCTTCCCATGAGATGTTAGTGTTTTGTATTTAGAAATATTCTGGCCAAAATAATTCGGAGCCAGGGTTGCCTTGTAGGTCAACTTCTGGATCAATAAGCGTCATCTTGGCAGGCCTTGACTTCTGGCTCTGTTGCTGATTTATGTGTCACCTTAAGAAAGTCTGTTTAGCTGCAATTTCCTACTCAAGTGGAGATAATAAGGCAGACTGAGTTTTCAGTGTAGAGAAATCAGTGGGAAGCCCTCTGGTACTAAGATAATTCTTGAGCACTTGAAGCAGGATGGGGTTTGGAAGAGCCTGAGGAGTGTCTAAGAATAAAGTAGATAAACATTACTGCAGACAAGACTGAGGTATTGGTATATGCTGGGGAAATGTCAGTCTCTCTTGCTAAAGGTATATGTTTTCTGATGGTACCTAAGCTTTCTGTTCAGCAGTGATGAGAGAATGCTCCTATTATTTTTATTTTTGGAAGGATATAATTTGATAGCAATTCCTTCCTCCTTGTGCCTGCCCAGATAGGAAAAAACCTTTCCTTTTGGATGCAAATTGTTCTCTCTTCTTTGTTACTTCAGGATTAGCCTATTGCAATGTTATTGAAGTATCTTAAAATCAATCCAAGATTGGTGGAGGTGCTTGACTTTCTTGCTGGCAGCAGCATTCCAGTGAGAGTGGGTCTGGCTTTGCCCGTTGGTCATGGTGAGGAATTTAATCTCTGCTGATTATGTTTTAGGGAGCCCTAGATACCCTAGCATGTGATCCTACTTAAGTTTGCTTTTTAGCATATTTGCAGAGTAACAGTGTGCAGGCAGGATCCTTTCTCATCATTGAAGAAGCAGAATTGTCAGGTGCAGGAACACATTTCCCCAACATTCTCTATCCCTGAAAGAGTCAAAATTTTGTGACGAGACAAGCGTAAGGGGTCACATGCTTACTGAGTCCTTTAAAATAAGCTGGGAGCAGAGTACTCAGAAGGATGAAGAGCTACCAAGAGAGGTTTCTTTTTCTTTTGTAAGTGGCTGAGAACAGAGATTTTGTTTCAGGAGTTACTTTGCACTGCATTGTAACAGTAATGGCTAGAGTGCCTAAAGCTTTTTAGATACATGTTCTTTGTTGTACATTGGGGTTTTTTAAAAAAGAAAATAAACAGTCATTCTGCTTTCAAACCATGTAGAGTAAATAAGACTGGCTTTACTGCTTGAAGAAAGAGCATAAAAATACCAACAGCTGCCTCATTTTTCTGAATGCTATCCAGCCCTTGCCTGGGGCAGGACTTCTGTGGAAAAAATAGTATGTGATTGTGCATATAAAGAGTGTATCACACACACAGGGAAGTGGAATCTGGTTGAATGGACAATCTCTGGTATTTAATAACTTACTCAACTTAACTAATATGTAAAAAATAGTTTGGTGTGTAGCAGGATGTGGTTGGACAATTCAATGGCGACAGATGATTTCTTCACTGTAAAAAGACGAGGAGCTATAAAATGCCAGAAAAGTTCTGATTTATTTGAGTAGTCCCACTGAAACCACTGTGACTAAACGGTGATTAACATCAAGAATAATGATAACTTTTTGCTAGCCAGAGATTAGAGTGTAGATCACTGAAGTCCCAGGTGTCAGTCTTCTTGACAAACTGCTGTGGAATTCTGCTACTTTAAGCTTAGCTGCTTCGTAGGCATAAAGGGCATTGGGCATTTACTCAATTTACTTCTGTTTGGGATAATAAAAATTTTTCAGGTTTCTTCTGAGCATGTCCACAATCACTGTTGTGGTGTCAAGATATGTTTTGTTGCTGAAGTTACTGTCAGAATGCAGCAACAATTGTCTTTATTGCAATGAACTCTTTGTCCTTATCTTGCCCAGTAGATGGTAGTGTTGGCTGATTTTTCTAATTTATTTTAAAGCTGTACATTAACATACCAGGGGGTTTTGTTCTTTTTTTTTCCTTTGCACTTCAGTTGTTCTTCCCTTTTCTTTGTTTTTCTTTGTCAGTTCTCCCAAATAATAATTTTACCATATATAAAACAATAGCAGCTTTTATTCTGATCTGATATCTGTGGGAACTGATGAGACATTGTACATTCTTAAGAGGGCACAAGTAACAGCAAATATTGGTAGTCTGATCTGTGTTGCTCTGACTTGGACACATGTAACAGTGGGGACTTAATTTGAAACTAGATTTTATGTATTTGTTCTCAACAGGTTTGAGTTTATAAGAATTAATCTACAATATGATAGACATTTTGCATTGTTTGCAATTTTTTTCATCCCGCATGGAGACAAATGCTCAAGAGTACTTTTATGAAATGTGGAAATGAGAACCAAAAGCCCTTTTAAAATTCAGTTACCCCTACATAAAACTACAGTGTGTTCCAGCCAGCAGGATAAGGCAAAGAACTTCCATTAGAAATGGAAATGCTCTAAACCCACTGGAGGAGAGACAGCAGCAGTCCACTTTTGGTGTTATGCTTTGTCATGTTCCCTGGGATTTCCGTGGTTCCGCACAGCACACGGTGGGCAAAGAATGACAGGCTGAACAGGAAGATGGAGAAGATTTTCATAAGAACAGAAGGACCTTGTGCTTAGTGCAATAAAATAAAGTTTGAGGAGGCACATAATTCCTTGTTTTATTGTATACTAAGAGAGTAAATGTTAGGGTACTACATATGGTAGTGTGGCTTAAGAAAAAATGAGTACAAACTGACTATGAATACATGGAAATTAAAACATAAAAAGAAGTTTTTCAAGAAAGAAGTTCAGGAATGGACTTTCAGTAGAGACACTGGTAACAAAACGTGGCTGCTTCTGAAACATTTATTAAATACTTTGTGTGATACTATTGCTTCCAATAGACAAAAGCTTCATATCAGTGGCTTATGATACTTGTTCCAGTCCTGTGTAAATTTTTGTACAACTTTAATTTTTTTGAAAATGTTTATTGAAAGTAGTTTTGGTGCCTGTATAAAACCTTAGCATGTGGACAGACAGAAATGGTTCAGAAAGTATTGATAATGTTTGATTAGTATTTATTTAAGCCTTGGCTTCCCTCAGTATGTTCATTATCTGTTGAATGAATATTGAAATTTTCCTGGAGATAAAATTAACAGTCATATAAGCTGAAGTTTTAGTATATCAGGGTGTTGTTTCCTGAGAATGTGAAAATGTATCTCAGCTCTGAGTGGAAGGAATCTCTAATGATGTTTAAATGGAAGCTACTGTTCTTGATCCTTGTGGGAACTGTGGACAAAGCAGCTGAGTAAGTTTTGTGTTGTATACTTACCTGCTAGCAGTTGGACTTGTCCTGCCAACTCAGTTACAATATTTTTGTGTTAAAAGAATTGCAGTTACTTGAACATGTGTATTTTTGCCCTCATTGCTTGCCTTTACATGAAACTTTGGAAGTTAATTTTTCTATCCAAATTGATACATTTTTTCCTGTTTATCTTACTGTGAATTTACTCAGGAAAGCTGTTGAGGTTTCTTTCTTTTCTTTGTTGCTGTCTGATCTTTTAAGTCCATTGGCTCCATAGTGTGGGACAGAAAATTATCTTAAGAGGTTACTTAAATTTTGCCAACAGGCATTTGACAGAAGTCAAGTGGATTAAATTTATACCCAACAAGCCTTATAGTTTATTCTCTTTAAAACACTGAAGAGACAAAAATCAGTCTTTTTTGTGAGTTTACTTGTGAAGTACTTGGTAATGGCCTGACTTTGTTTCTGTCAAGGGGAGTTTTACTGTTTGATGAAATGAAGGCAGATTTAAGGGAAATCCCTTCATCCAATGCAAATTTCTGTATTTACTTGGGGAATTTTGTGACTTGAAAACAAATTTTTACTTCTCAGAAAGCTATGGATCCATCCTCAGAAGTTAGCTCAAAGGCACTGTGTCTTTATATCACCTTCTGTGAAATTCCAAACTGTCAAGACACCTAGGGAAGTGTCTGGGAGGATTGCTCTTATTGTATTTTGGCTTGGAGGAAATATCATGATGAAACCTTTACTTTCAGGTTTTCTGTTGCCTACTCTCTAAGTAGAAGAGACTTACAAATGTGTTGAATTTTTTCATAGGCACATAAACCATCATTAATTGAGATCCTTTTTTGTCATGCTTCCAACAGTAGGCACAAGTTGGCATGTTGCTCTGGCAACTTTTATCCTGTGATGACTTCGTGCAGCATGCTGCTTTGTATATCTGTTTATCCTGTTTTCAAGCAGTTAACCTTTGTCACAAGCTGTTCATGTCCTTTCCTCCCCAGCTAAAACCAGACTATGACTCCCCAGGTCTGAGGCATTGTTCTGGTTAGCCACAAAGAGCCCGGCATATACATTAGTGCTGTCGCTGGGGAAATAGGGAGTGAGAGCAGATGTGAATTCAAGTTTGCATCCAAACAGGGGCTGGAAGCTTCTGACACTGGTAAAGGCAAGGCTGCAGGCAAAAAGAGAAGTTACACCAGTTGGTGAGGCAGTGCCCAGTCGGACTGTTGTACCCTGTTGTGCCTGATAAGGCGGTGGCAAGTTGTCACTCCCCATCACTGAGACCGTCTTAGCGTGGTGGCCTGACTGTTGAAGAGCTTTTCCTTAAGGGTTCAGCTCTTGCTTCTGTCAACAGCCTCCAGGGAAAGAGTAGCTGTGAGCAGCCTTCCCTACAGTCATCTGTCTGCCATTGTTTGGTGCCTATCAGTCAGCCCTCTGCAGCCAGAAGGGCTGGCAGGTCACTGCATTTCCTGGGGTGATGTCCTTGCATTGCACAGGCGGCCCTGGTGGAGGAGGAATGTGTGTGTGGTGTCAGGGCTGGACATTGATAGAATCATGCGGAAATATCCCAGGTATTCAGGTGTCCCAGGACTGTTCAGAAATACCTTTGGTGCATGGATGTTCCAGCTGATACAGTATGACAGTGTTAGCGGATGTTGCCAAAGTCAGTCAGTAACCTTGCTGTGCCCAGCCGGTTGGTAGGCTGCAGCAACCTGCAGGTGTCTTGTCCCATGTTCACAGCTTGCCTGCCGTGAAACAGCTCTTGCAGAGTTGGAGCTCTTGAAAGCAAGGAAGGTTTTCCCTCTGACATCCACTTGTTGCAGAGGCAGCAAAGCACCAACAGCAAAAATGAGCTTAACCAAAATAGGAACAGGACTGAGTGCATAAGTCAGCTGTAAGACTCTTCTGAATAGTAACTCTACTGCTTTTCTTTGGGTGGAACAGCATGAATGTCTCTCCACAAACTGAAGTATCAGCACGTGGTGTTTACTGCATTTGGTTGCCTTTCAAAGTTGAACTCATGGTATTTCAATCCAGATGGATTTATCAACAGTTCGTCCATGCTTTCATATCTGTTGTGAGCACAGCTGATCACAAGTAAAAATCTTAGCTGCAGATGCCATATTATTGTGTGAGGGCCTCTTCTTTCTTTCCCTCCCCTCAGCTTATCTGTTCACATTCCTTAGGACCTGTTGTCTCTTTGCAAATGTTAAGGCTGGAAGGACTGTATTAGTGAAAGCACACTGCTGTGGTGTGTGTATATGGGGGTCACCTTTGCTTGCAGCCAGAATGGCTTATTTTCAGTACTGTACCATGGCAGGGTCCAAAGTGAGGGGGAGTGATGTGTTTAACAGCCTCTGGGGGCACAGAGAAGGTCAATGTAGGGCCAGGCAATTATTTCCTTTCTCATTTTCCCAAGGTAAAGTTGCCTGACCAGAGAAACAGAAATAGGCTGAATGCTATGGCCTTGAAGGAATATCCTCTCTGGTGGATGCTGGGGAGCTCTGAAGGACTCTCTCAGACATAATTTTCCCTATTGAATGCTGTTGGTGGGAGCACCCCACCGATAAAGACCTGTTCTCTGTGGCAAAGACACCCCTTCAAGTCAGGGACAAAACACTGACTTGAGCTAAACCTATGTAACCAGCTGGGTCTGCCAACCACGTAGTGCCTGGGAAGCAGAAGCTGTTTTCATGTGGCAGTGCTGTAATCACTACGGCATTGGGAAGAAACTTTTCTTCTGGCAGCAGGACGGCTGTAACTCTCGACGCTCCAGTGTAAGCACAGCATGTGGGCCATTGTTGAGCCTCGCGTCTGGCTGACAGTAATATCACATTCAGTGTGTAATTAAACACCTCATAAACTGCCTTGAGATGTTTGTTTATGTGCTCTTTATAGCGGAGAAGTACTGTGTTTTCAGAGGATGCTGAAATTTCTGTACTCTGTGAAGCATTTGGTGTGTGATGTTCATTCAGCTCCCTTGTCCTCAGAAAGAGTACGTGGTGTCTGGAGTGTGTTATTTTGCTGGCAATGAAAAGCATATGGTTAAGGGATGCTCCCGTGAATTTCTGTTACTGATTTTTTTTAATGTGTGTAAGTTAGATATCGATCTGTATCTGGAGGCATCTGTATCAGTATCTATTGCAAATTAATATTTATAGACATGAAAATGAATTCACATTTGGCTTGATAGAAACAAGAAAGGCTTGTTTCGAATTCCATGGGGATAAGCGGAAACACACAGAAAATAGGCAATGTGGCAAGGACACCATGTAAAAACTATATTGAATAGAGGATAGTTCAAGACCCTTGTAGTAAATTTTTACTATGCTCTATGCCATTTGTTTTGTCTTACAGTTTAGAGTCAATGAATTTGGAGCCCTGGAAGTAATTACAGATGAAACTGAGATGGAAAGTGTTAAAAAGGCAACTGCTACCACAACCTGGATGGTTCCAACTGCTCAAGAAGGTCAGTTAAGAAGCAGTAAACATTTTCTGTGGTAGACTGTAGTTTCTTTAATGTATCAGCTTTCCTTAAAGCTTGCCTCCAAAGTAAAAAAAAAAAAACAACAACTTACTTGCTTTAATGGACAGAGTATCTCTGTTGAAGTAACCTGTTTCTTGGGATGTAAATTAGTATGAAAATAAATTCATTTCAAGTTAAAAGAAAATAATTCCACTGTTAAACATCTGAAGTTCAATTACAGCCACAATTTTTTCCTTACAGTAATTTTCTCTAAATTTAGAATCAGTATTTTCCCTCTATTTAATTTGCAAAACAGTAAATTTCTTTAAATTATTGAGAGTTTTTTAGAGGTCATTTTTGTTGAGCTGGTTCTCCAGACTGCCCACAGACTTTACTAACTGCCCAGAGTTCATCTGTGCACTGCAAATTGCCTTTGTGTGGTCAGCTCAGCGGCCACCACCGATGTCAGTGTTAGCTGTGCCGTGTGTACCCACACAGACGCTTTGCTCCTGCTGACTGTGCTTCTTTGCAGCATTAAAATCAGTGTGTAGTAACAGTTAGTGTTTATCTAGAATGGTAAAATTCTAAGAGTTGTAGTATCTACCTACCAGATAAGGTGTTTCCTGGATTTAAAATACTGAAGTAAGAAACACCTGTTTTGTTCAAGGAAAGTTGGTTTATGTGGTCATAAATTACTGCGATCTTTTTACGCTGACTCCGGTAATGATGGAGTAGCGTGGAAGAGAATATCACACCTGGTTTTGCGAGTATTTACAACTTCCTAGTTTTTTACCTTGTTGGTATTGCATTTTATCAACTTTCTTTTAAAATATGCGTTCTGTAAATCCTTTGAAAAGCAGGCTTCACAATTTTTGTTTCATAATCATCCCTATAAGCACGAGAAGCTAAATCAGTGAGAGCTTTCCTTTGCTGCTCCCTCGCCATTAGATCATAATTGTCATGTGGAACATTAACACTGGTGGGAAAGTGGTTTGGGCTCCCCCTGAGGTGTGACCACCTGAGGTTCAGACCACAGTTAATGTGTTCTGTAGCAAGGCACTGATAGTTAATTCAAGTTCCAAATCTGTGATGAGAGTAGCAAAATTGTGATACTGTAGTAGCAGAACAGATTCTCTGCTTAGACTGAGAGATCACAGTTACTGGCAGTAAAGCATGCAGCTGCATCCCCTACAGTCTGGCAAACCTAAACAAAAAATTGTGATTCCACTGAATTAAACTCAGTTTATGGACATATAAACATATCAAGTAAGCATTCTTCTGCTACCTTACACTGTCCTTGATTAATTTAGTGCTCTCCAAAAGTAAAAACACTGCTAAAATTTTCCATTGTGAGAAGAAATAGTTGTTTTGAACCACTTGTAATGCTGGTGTGTAAATATAACATACATTATATATTCTTCTAGGGGAGATAGCCTGCATGCAAGAGTTCATTTGACTCTGCTTCCAAAGGCAGTACAGTGCTTAAGCAACATAAATAGTGTGTGACTTGAAATTTGCCTTTTGGGGAGGTACAAAGACAGCAACCTGCTCTCGAGGCTGAAGTACTTGACAGTGCTTCATACTTGCTTGTGAGGGAAAGAAACTGTGTTCTCTCCCAGATATAGCCTCTCCTAGGCTGTATGCCTGTTGTGGGGAAATTGCAGCTTAGGATCAGTGAGTAACTTAGTATTTGAAGATTGCTTTGTTACAAGTTTAGTGATTTTTCACTTTTGGTGGGCCTCAGGCAGGTTGAGCAACTGCTGCTAGAGACTGCAGACTGTAGTCAACGATTTGCTTCCAGAAATAATTTCACCTAATGAAAGATAACTTCCCCCAACCCTTTTGTCCCAAATTTAGGTATAGGCATATCAGCAGGAGATGAGGTCATGGATTCTGTGTGGTGGTGACTCTGTGGGCAGTCAGTGTGGTTCCTGTCACAAAATTCAGTCCTTCCACAAGTAGCCACATCAAGCAGTGACAGCATCATAGAATCAGTGGGTTCCTCTCTCCTGTTGCAATGTGAAAACCCAACTTGCTTGTCAGCAATCTGGACCTCATACAGACACTATCTCCTAGTTGTTGTTCTGACAAGAGTGGTGTGGCTGATGTTCTTTTGTTTGCTTGGCAAGGCCTGCTGAGGATGGTTGGGAATGTATCGCCTCTACCTAAGTGAAGTTAACTTTTGTCATTGTGCAGCCTTTTCAGAAAAGACAGGGATCCCCACAAGGTTGAAGGAAACTGCAAAAGTGGATGGACTTGTTTTCTGTGAAAACTGTTACCGCTATGGTACCATAGAAGAATTTGTTCCTGAAGGGAAATTTTGCAGCCAGAAATGTGCCCAGCAAGTAAAAAACAAGTAGGTGCTATAATAAAGCATAGAAACAAAGAATTTGGCATAAATGCAGCACAAGAATGAAGTGGTGGGATAAAATGTTCATGGTGGGGCAGAGGGAGGTATTAAGCAGACAAGTTGCAGTGTCACCATTGGTTTGTAATGTTCTTTCACTGTTTTTTGTGTAAATGCCTTAGCAACATTTGGTTTTGTCTAACACTGACATTGAAGGCAGTCTTTTTTACTCAGTGTGCTGTGTTCTGCTGTCAGATGCAAGCAGTAAAACAGTCTATAGGATGCATGAATCAGTGTCAGACTCCCACCCTGTTTCATAGTCATTGGAATTAAGATAATCAGTAATGAGATGGTTGGGGTGGTAAGTTAATTATAATTAAGTGCAAGAGCTGTTTTATAGATGACAGTGAGTGAAAACATGAGCATACTGCAGTTTCTCAGTTCTTTTTTTTTCAGCTAGTGCATTTCATCTCATCATAAAAGCATGTTTATGTTAGTGTGTCCATTCTGTATTGCATATTGCTAGATATGGCAGTTTTTAACATTTATGATTTTGTACATTTTCTTTCATTTTTAGCTAATTGCTTCAAAGTTTTCTATTCTGATTTCTTGTTTATCAATTTGTACAGTCACATACCAGTTTTCTCCAATTGGATTTGTCAGACTTAACAATTACCTTTGCCTTCCTCTCTCTAAACTGCCCTGCAGTCCCAAACATTTCAGTTTGCTTCTCCAGGAGACTTGATGGTACATGGAGAAAGACACACTGTTTAAAACATGTAGAACTTGTTCAGCATAAGCTGACAGCTTTCCTTTTGCAGTTGCTATTGTGTGATAATACTGGCTTCATGTCATTGTGTTACTCTTGTGATAGAGAACCAAAGGAGGAAAATCCCAGCATGGAATGCAATGGGGAAGATGATTCTAAAGGCATTCGGAAAAGAAAAGCAAAATTACCTCTCAAAGAAGAGTCCCGGGATAATGGGGAGAAGAAGGAGAATCCAGATGAAATTGTTAGTATGCATCGTAAACCCATTCCTGCAAGTATTTGGGTGGGAGTTTTGCCTTGTGTTGCAATGTCAGTAGCTCCATCAGTCCACAAAGAGAAGAGACTTCATCACTCTGTCAGAGCCACAATAAGCATTTGGTTCGTTTGCCAATTTAATTATGCCTCAGCAGTCAATTGTAGCATTATTGACAATGAACTGATAAAATGTGTTTTTTATCACTGTTCCCTGCTTTTTTAAGACCAGAACAAAAAGAATTTAGAGGAAAAATGATGCTAATGTAGACTAGCCATGTCTTCAGCATGGAAAAACAGGAGTACATATTTCCCAACACCTGTTACTTTGCCATTCTATACATGAATAAATAACTATAGACCAATAATTTATTTACAAAGAAAGCTCCACTACAGTTAAGAAGGGAATACTTTGGATTTCCTTAGTGTAATTTGCCTTTGAAAATCATAACCAAAAATTTGGTTTCCTCTTGTGTTGCAGTGTAATTTGCTTTGGGGCACCTTTTGTTTTTTTTTCTTTTGGATTTATTGATTTATTCTTCATTTTAGAAAAAGCTTACCCAGGTACCTTCCCATAATGTTTGTTTTCCTATAATACTTGTTTTCTTCCCAATAGCTGTGACACTACTGGGGGTAGCACAGTTTTCAGGGAGAAGGGTAGAGTTCTGCAACCACAGAATTGTCAAAAGGCTGAAGACACTAGAGTTGTCAAGGGGGAATTTGCTGCTCTCTGTACAGCAGTATCTTAGGCAAAAGTCAGGGGATACCTTCTTTGTCTCCATGCGTCTGCCTTCCCAGATGAGTACTTGCTCTGCTCATCCGCTCAGGTGCTCACAAAACTGGTAATACAAAAACAGTGAAAAAAATTACAAGTATCATTGCCATTTTATATTTAATAACGCAATTGTACCTTTGAAAAAAAAAAACAGACTAAAGCTGTGAGACGTTTTCCTTTAAATTATTTTGGAAGCATGAACATGCCAAAGGTACTGTTATTTATCAGTGTGTCACTGAGGTCTGCTGAACGCTTCATGATCTGTCCCTGGGTCAGGCAAGGCTGCCTGGCTGAGTGCCAAGTGGTGAGAGTCCTTCTGCTTGTCATTTTCACTGTGTTTGCTGTGATTTGTCACTGATGGCTCACTTTGCTTCTATTAAACATCTGCACGTTTGTTTGAGGTAGGAGAGAGCTGGGTCACTAGCCATTTAAATGAAGTCACAGTTTAAACTTCAGTGTCTCAAGTTTTATCATACTAGACATCTAAGCTAGCGAGGTTACTGTAGTCTTTTTTTTTTCTTTCTAATTTAGGAGGACAAACCTGAAGGAAGGATCTTGAGAGTCTCACAGAGAGCCAGGAGAAAAAGAAAAGGGGAGATGACAGTTTTGAAACAAAGTAAGTTAGATTATGAAACAAAAATTTCAACCATCAATTCTTTAGGTAATATCCATATCTTACTGTGAATTGCCAGCATTGTTTCACAGAATTTGTGTTCCCTATGGAATTTTTTTCAGTACTGTAAAGAAACAGTGCCAGTGTCATTTATAGCAATTAAATTTTAAGGCAGCATAGGGGAGGATATAGTGAGTGTAAATGCAACTAATGTACATTTTAGTTTTTTTCTTTTCATCCCTCTAAATAGTGCCAGTATTAGAGGGAATCAGCTCCATTGAGTTCCCAGATGTTGAAAGACATGTATCGAGCAGAAGTGAAAGTTTACTTTTGTTTCCTTGGGGATCAATTTTGCATCTTCATTATGTGCTGGAAATAGACGCATTTATGGAACTGTTTAGGAATAATTGCTATAATCAATCCAAAGGGACATATACTGCATCAAGCAACATAATAAAACATATTTTAAGTGAGTGCTGTTCTTTCAAGCTATTTGTATGATAGATGGTTTTAGGAAGAATTGGAGAATCAGCTGCTATTATACCTCAGTGGTACACCAACCACAGACCTACATCTTGCCCTCCAGAGTGCTTCTTATGGTAGATGGGGAGACATTAACAGAGGTTGCCAGGCCACTAATCAACACAGAACTCCAATTAGCTCTGATGTACACTAGGCAGATGATCTACCGGTTGAAGATGCAACAATAAAAGTTAGGGAAGATCCCCCTCCCAGGACAGAATCACTCCTGAAATGTTTCTACAGTTGCTTCTAACGCTGAAGAGATAAGAAGCAGGTGAGACACAAGCACAAAGCTGATGCTCTGTGGAAATCACTGCTGCCCACTGACAGAATGATCATATACATTTCTTCTCTTGGGTTTTTTTATTTTTATTTGGGAAAACATCAGTATAAAAGTATAAATTGTTATAAAAGACCAGTTTGTATTCAGAACCAAGCACAATTAATTTCTTTAATGGAATAGATAAAAATTGGGTAAATCCCAAATAAAATGAATGTGGTCTAATAGTGTTGAGTGATCGCTATCACTCTGAAATTTATTATCTTTTGGTTACATTATCAGCTTTCTTCGGGAGAGTTTGGCATCACTATTGTTATGGTTCATGTTTTAATCATAAAAATGCTAAGCCAGACTGTTACTTAAAGGATTTATTTTTCCTGAGTAGCCCACAGTCTGGATCAACCCAGAATTATAGTGTGGACTGTGATGAATCCTTCTGACAGTGTGAGCTTATGGTCTGAAATGCTAAGCTGCCTGTGCAGAGGAGGCATTTTAGGTGGAGATCAGTAGAGCAGAGTAGAGATGTATGAAAGTAGATACATACGTGGCCAGCCTCACAGGCCATCTGTTCTTGAAGTTCCTGGCTATTGCTAGTGCAGGTAGTGCCTTATTTTCAGGGCCTAAAAACTGTGTGACTGTAGCCAGTATTAAGATGGACTGTAAGCAATATTGCAATTACTATGCAAGTGTTCATGCTGCATGAACAAACCTGAAACTGAAGGTTTCTGTCATATGCTAATGACATCATGAGGAAAAAAAGCACTGGTGACAGTTCTGATGGCTTGGAGAAGATACTGTTAAATCACTGCCTTTCTACCCAAAACCATCAAACTACAAAGTGATGGAATAGGTGAGAAACATTCTGAGTACTGTTAAAGAATAGGGTATTTAATCAGCTGTGATTAAAAAAACCTGTTATGAGTGGTATCCAGTTGAAAACGCTTTCCACTAAAAGAAGTAGTTGGGGGAAAAAGAAATCCCTTAAAATACTGAGCTATTTTGTGATATGAACTCATCTTTTTATACATTTGCAAATTGTATATCTTAATGCTTCTTAGGAGCAATAAGGAAAAATGGGTTGGAGCAAGACTTTGTAAATTGTTCTTGTCACCTGAAGGAGCTTTTTCTTGTTACTCATCAAGGTTTGAACTGCTGGAAATGTTTCTTAGAAACCGGGAACCTTCATGTTCCTGATGCCTTTCAGCCTACGGAGCTTCTCCTTTTCCTGACATAAGTTCTGAGCAACACCATGAGTGCATTTCATAAAATGTAAATTTAAGAATATTATAAACTTCAAAATGTTGTGGTTTTTTTTTTCTTGAGACGTTAACAGTTACAGAATTATTTCACTGTTTTGTGCTTCTTTATAGCTGTACCCTCTAAAGGAAGGCAAGCATGGTGTTGGGCATCCTATCTGGAGGAAGAAAGGGCCATTGCAGTACCTACTAAGCTTTTTAAAGAGGTATGACCTTCTGAAATTTAGGTCAGTCAACCACCTAAGATCATGAAATCCCTAGGAAATCAATAAACAAAAATAATTTGAAGATTTTACGCTTTTCTGGGGGAAAACCAGCATGATGAAAATAATGCCTGGTGTCAGCAATTATGAAAGCAATTATCTTTCTCTGTTTTTTGAGAGAATTCTGTCGTTGTTGATGAATGCTGCCAAATCAGACTGAAGAAAGCAGATGCTTTTCCAAAATCTGCAGTTCTAGCCATTCCTTCTAATCTCTGAAGCTAAAAATGTGATACATACCCACACTTTTTCATGCCATATAATTTTCTTTAAAGATGTTTTGAAAGGTGGTACAAAGGTCATCTTTTGTCTTGTTGCTTTGATTGTATTACCTGTCTTTTCTTCAGCTTCTGCTGACATTATATTTTGTTACTACATCAGATACTACTTTGTCTTGTTCTCCTTTTGCCTGTCATCTGATTGGATGTCACATCATCGTGTCCTGCTTGTCCTTTGCCTGCTATGGTAGTCCTTGTCATTTCAGTGCTTTCATTAGTGCCACCTCTCTCGCTTGGAAGAGAGCTCTGTGTCCAAATCCACAAGGTTTCTGAGCTGCTTTCTTCTCTTGCAAAACCTGGTAAAACATGTGAACGTGTCTCAGCTGCTGTGTTCCTGCTGTGTGTTAGTTTTTTTGATAACTCTATTCTTACTTGTAGTCTGTTCCTTGCATCAGTTTCTTTCTGTATGTTTCATACTTCACCTATTGAATCTTCTGTGTGGGAATTAGCTTTGCAGCTTACACATGCATGTGATGCTGGCCTTTAATTGGCGCTTTTAGATGCTATTGAGTCAGAAAAGTGAAGAACTGGGATTGAGGTATACAGAATCCATAGATTTGTAGGTGCAAGAACAGCAGCTCCCTGCCTATCTTTAGTTGTATCCCCCTGTGCTACATACTCATTCAAAAATTAACACGAAACCAGTCTGGATAAGGAGTGTCCAGGGGGGAAGGTAGATTTACAAAGCATTGCTCTGCCTGTCTGAAGGTCCATGAAATGCTAAAGCAGCACACAGGCTTTGCAGGGCACTGCACATAGTGCTAAAGTCTGGAGTTACCTGATGTTTCCTCCACGTTGTACCTTTCTCATCCAGTGCATCTTTATTTAGTATTTTCTTTCAAAGTCTTTAGTCCCTGGGTAATGCTTGATTTAGTGCGCAGTATTTAAAGCCTGTAGCAGAAAGACAATTCTTAATAAGACTCAGTATTGGCCAGGTAATATTTCTCTATTTTACAGATGAATAAGCAAGCCACATAAATAGGTAGGTTAAAAAAAACCCCAAACCAAACATCACCACCGATTATGAAACCTTGATTTCTGTTTGCATTTTGAGAATTACTCTTTTTTTTCTTTTTATTTTACCAGTTCAGAAGCAGTACTTTTCACTGTGTTGTTTCGTACCATTGGTTAGGAATGGTCAGGATGATGGAGGGAGAGTCCTTGCCACTTCCTGATCTTAGAATAATTTCTGAACTGTGTCTCACGAGGTTGCCCTTCCCTCCAAGTAGGTGATGCCTCTCTGAGTAGCTCCCTTGGTACCCTGCTCTTCCCATTGGTTCTAGAGGTACTGCAGTTGACTCAGGAGCATGTGTAGCTTTTAGACAGAAACAGAAGGAAAAGGGAACATTTAAGATGCTGTTCCTGTGTTTTTTCTGTAACCACTTGGGACATAAAAACTGTCTGGCTGTGAATTTGCTAACGTGTGGAAAACTGTCTTCAGTTTTGGTCACTTACTTGTGACCAAAACTGGAATCCACTTGTGTGTGGATATTCCCTCCAATTTAACCTTAATACCTGCTACCTTCCTTCCTCTTTAACAGAGGGATGCTGATGCCTTCTGGTTGTAAATATACATCCTGCTTAGCTTCTTTTTCAGTTTCTGTTTTTTGAAAGATGTTCTTCTGGGTTCATTGTAATGAGATGTAAGGGTAGTCATGTTCCTGTGATGTAGAAATTCTCCTGGAAGACTACATAGTCTGGACTCAGCATATAAAGGACAGCAAATAGGCTGTCTCCATATACAAACAATGTTCAATATTTCTGCCTTTCAGTTCGTCTTTCATGGCCTGAGATGTGGAACTGAAAAGGCAAAATAGAGAGTCAGTGTTGAGATTTTTATAGGAATTATGTCCACCAGGAAGGTGTCAGTGTCACTGTACAGGCTGAAAAATAAATAATTAAATTGCTAAGATGTTTTATTGACGGTTAGTGAAAAAAGTTGAAGACAAATCATGTCATCTTCTTTCCCTTGACTCTTTTGCTAATTCTTCCTAATTTTCTTACATACTCTCACGCTTTAAGTCATTCTGATACCAATGTGTTTTTCAAACAATCATCAATTTCTCTTTTCCTCTCTACATTTTTGAAAATATGAAACTTAATTTAAAGTGATTTATTAGTTCTTTCAGAAACATGAATAATAAATAATCATTGTTCTATTCCTAATAAGGATATTGTGTGTTTCTCTGGTATACTTTCGGAAGTATTGAAACTGTTCTTTTCCATTGCAGTATCAGTCTTTCCCATACAACAAGAATGGATTCAAGGTAGGGATGAAGCTGGAGGGTGTGGATCCTGAGCACCAGTCGATCTACTGTGTTCTCACAGTGGCTGAGGTCAGTAGAGGCTGCAAGCAGCCATGGTGTGGGGTTGTAGCAGAGACTGAAATGAAACAGCAGCAGCTGAAAACCCTCACTCTTACCTAACAGGCAGACAGAAACTATACGTAGGAAGATGGTTTTTAAATTAATAATGCTGTATTATTTCTGCCTGATAGACATGTGAAAAATATATCCAGTGTCAATGCAGCAGTGACTATTTGCATATATTTAACATACACAGCTAGAGAAAACAGTGTTAGACTAGTTGGATGATGTGTGGTTTTATCCATAATCCTGTAGTTTGTGTTTAAAAGAAAAAAATAAATAGAAAATAAACATAAGTATGACAACTGATCCATAGCAGTTTTATAGACGTTTGATAGTATTTGCAGTTGCTCTATTCACTGATACAAATACCTGAAAGTTTCTTGTGTTGCTGTTGTGCTACAACTTTTTCAGGCTGATGGCCACAGAAATTGCCTGTATTGGCAACTTCTGCAAGTTAACATAAAATATAAACTCAATTTTTCTTTTTGCTGTGGTTCATGAAATAATTTTTCTGATTAACAGATTCTTTGCTTTCAATAGAGAACCTGCATCTCAGGTGTATTTTGTGTATCTTCTAAACATACCTTTAAGTTTTGCATAGTTTTAATGGGTTTCTGGATTTCATTTGAATTAAAATGGGGAAACTGGAAGTTATGTCAGAACACAAATTAAATATAAAATAGGGTCGATGCTGAGATTTTCACTGATGACTGCAGTAAATTTATGGCATTTGGCACTCAGGGAGATGTGGAGAAGTTCCATACAGAGAGAGTATTGTGTCCTGTTTTTCTCCTCCTCTCAGTGGTTGACTTATTACTTCATGGAATAATGAAGTTCTGGGGAATACCTCCACTGACTTCTCATCTTTACTTAAATAGTTTTTAGTATCTCTCTGGAGAGCCTTTTGAACATACTTATTGTTCAATGCTCCCTTGCATATCAGTTAATCAGGATAGTTTGAGAACCTCATTATCCGCACTTTGTCCTCAGTTCTATCAGTTGTATTCATGCTCTTCTGTAGGGCTTATATTTTACTCTGATGCTGGGTTGAACCATTTTCAAGTTTTTGAACACTACTGGCAATAGCCAGCTTTTAGTTAAATTCTTTTGACCAGAAGAGGAGGCACTCAGACTGAGAATAGCTTTGCCTTTTATTTCTCTCCACTTTATCAAATGAATTTATTCATCCAGTGTTGGATTGAGCAGAAGTAAAAAGCAGACTGAAAACATACAGTTATTACACATAATATTGAATGGAAGTGGTTATGTGCAGGGCAAAGATCTTAAAACATAGTGTTGTATGTTGTCAATTCTTGCTTTTAGGTTTGTGGGTACAGAATACGACTCCATTTTGATGGATACCCAGATTGTTATGATTTCTGGGTGAACGCTGATTCTTCAGACATTCATCCTGTTGGATGGTGTGAAAAAACAGGTCACAAGCTTCATCCACCTAAAGGTATTGTTTAATTTAAATCTGTGTGTCTTACACAGTTCTGAAATTGAGAGTACCTGTGTAATGCTGTAATTTTTTTTTTTTTGGCAGAAATGTTTTAGTTCATTTAGTCAAGAGTATTTGAAAACGGCAAATTAAACACTAAGTCTTGCCTAAAATTTCAAGTTTGAAAGCATGCCCCTTTTACTCAGTGGCAATTCAAAGAAGCTAAGAAAACAAAATGGACCATAAGAGTCATCATAAGGCATTAGGGAAGAAAACTGAGCAGCAAACCTAGACCCCAAATGAATGCTTATTGCCAGGAAAATGGCAGCATTCTGGTGGCATATATGCTTAAACTGAGATCTCACAGGCACCTGAGGATCCTTTAGTGGAAGGTCTTAGGACATTTTTTGCTACTGCATATTGATCACCATTATTTTACATATGTTGGCATAGTCTAATAAAGACTCTGCTTTTTCCACAAAGATTAAGTTTGAAACAGAGACAAAAACAGGAATTAACAGATCAATATGGAGAAAAAAAAGGTAAGGATTGCAAGCCTGAAATTGTAATTTGTACATGGATTATGTAAATAGTATACAGGTGTTGAAATGTGTGTAATTTGATTGCATAATTAATTCCATTTCACATTATGTAACTCTTATTTTGGCAATTGCAGAGTATCTGCACCAAACTGTACCATGAAAAAGAGATAAATGTGGTCCTTTTGGAATAGGGAGGGAGTATATGGGGATGAAGGGAGCAAGTCCTGAAGTCAGGAAAGTGAGAAGTAAATGAATGTGCTGCCTTGGCATACACAGTGAGGGTAGTATAATGTGATTTAGAAGAGATGGAAAGTGAGGAGTGCACAAAGTCAAGAGGATGTGTTTGCAGAGAATTATAAAACTGTGGGTGTAAGGGCTCAGGTGTGGAAAGTGAGAGTAAAGCCACTGGAAGCGTGGACAGGGGGCCTGCCAGTGTGTGAGAGGAGGGCGTTTCTGTGGGTGAGCCTTAAGAGCATGAGCTGCTCTTCTGAGTGCTCTGCAAGCTCCACTCTGGCTGCCGGGCAGGAGTGCTCTCTGCTGCCACTTTCCTTGGGACACAATTCTGCATAACTGGCTGTGTAGAAATAGCAATTTCTTGAACATAAATAAGAATTTCTTAAAAGGTTGGCCTTTGCTGATGTAATAACTTGTGTGTAACAAATGGGTGGTTCCCAGTTACAGTGTTCCTGATGTTATTATCATGTTCCTGATGTTATTACAGTGTGCTTAGTTTTGTATCTATTGCAAGAATTTGCCACCTTTTGCATCCTACATGCCTGGTTTAGAAGGCCTTTTTTAACCATGAGTGATTGCCCCCAGAAGAAATTTGTGGGGTTCTGCTTTTCCAAGGAGAAGGATAATATGCCAGCCATAGGTTGTTGGGTCTTCTGTTTTTATTGGGTTGGACAGTTTGGTTATATTTTGCTGTGGTATGACATTTTAATAATGATTTCTATAGTGCCCATTGCAAATTGTTCAGATGCTAAAGCCAATGCGAGCTATGACCTAGGGCACAATCTTTATATAAAATAGCACCTCAGAGAAGAACTTGAAGGTTTGTGTTAGTAGCCTTTCATTTTCCAGCTAAAATGCAAATTTTTGACTATTCATTTTGTGTAGAGGAGGCCACTTTTTTTATCTCACACAGGCAAATTCTGCAGCAAGAGAATGGGTGTACATGTGTACATGTGCGTGTCAAAACTGCATTGACTGTTCTATATCTGCAGTGAATAAATCAAACTGACCTTTGGTCTTGTTTTGAGAGAGAAGTTAGGAGCTTGAGATCTCCCTTTCTCACTTGGTGACAGGAAGACCCACACTACCCAGAAATTGTTTCACAGTCTACTAAAAGCAGGTTTTTTTCCATGGACTTTGTCCTAGTCTCAGTACCTGATCCCATCACACATGCAGTAGGTGGGAGGTTTTTATTGTCTCCTGTGAGTTTGGATTTAGGTTTGAATACTCTCTAGAATTACAAAGGGAAAATGAAAAGCCTCAATACTGTATTGCTTTAAAAATGGTTTCTGATGGTTTACAGCTGTAGTGTATCAAGACAGGAGGCAATTGGAGTATAAGAAAAGTATTTTTGTTTGGACTTGTAGGTTTATTTATGTTGACTACTATTTAAAATAAAAAGTGAGAAAGCCCTATGCAGAGAAGGTGAAAGGTTTTAAACTTGTGGTTCCTGGGATAATATGAGAATCTCAGGTTAAACAAAGCAGTTGTCTCTGGCATATGTGAGTAATACTTCAAGTAGTTAAGAGGTGACACATTTCAGTAAAGGCAATCACTCACTGAAGTTTGTTGTGGTTTTGGTTTTGCTCTACTGCGTTGTAACACATTGACTAAAAGAGATGTTTCTATAACTATTACATAACAGAAAAATCAAGGAGGAAGTCTATTTGCTTCCAACTCCTAGCATTGTTTTGTAGATTAGAACTACAAATAGTTTATTGTAGATTATTTTATGCAGTTCAATGTATTATGAATTATTTGCATTTTTTTCCCCTAAGAAACGAAACATTAACAGAAATACAGATTTCTTTCCAAGTGTTACATACACAGAATAAAAAATGTATAAAGTCCATGCAGGGGACATTTTACACTGTGAGTGTGGAAGGGGTCCTGGGGCATTGGTTGTGTAAGCAACTGTTTTGATATAACCTAGGCGGTTTGTTTTAAAGTTAGTAGTGATGATGCTGTATTAGTGATAGCCTGATGATGTAATACAGTGAAGTCTGGAGGAAGAGGGATTTTTTGTCTTGGACTGACTGGCGTAGTAGGAAGAGCTTTGGGATCTGTAGGTCTTTTTCTGATTCTGAAGTAGAAGCAACAGACTGAAAAGCAGGTGGAGAAAACTTGTTGGTTGTGTGTGTGTCAGTGAGACCAACAAAGGGAAGTTAGTACCTGCGAGGCAGGCAGGAGGTAAGGGGAGGTTCTCCTGGGGAGAGAGAAAGAGGTGACTTGTAGCCTGCACTGCTTGGAGATGTTTGTTCAAAGGGAAGAAGATCGTAGTATAAAGTTGATCTCATACATGCACCTTGTGTCTCATACGTATCCTTTGTGCCCTTCTTTTACAACCCCCATTTAGGATATGAGGAAGAAGAGTTCAGCTGGCCCTCCTACTTGAAGGCATGCAAAGCTCAAGCTGCTCCTAAATCATTATTTGAAAATCAGAATGCAGTAAGTGCTCACTTGTTACTCATGGTGTATTTGTATTGTATGCTCATATGTGTGGTAGAGACTCATAGCACATTTCAGTGATGGCAGACTTGAGACCTGAAATTTAAGACTAGAATGTTTACAACAATTGTTTTACAATTGAATAACATTCTCCACTGCAGCTAACCTCTGCAGTTCCAATTCATTACTTTTCTACTGATCTGTTTAAACTTCCAATGCATTCAGAAACAGTATCTTAAATTAAAGATTTGTTATTAGTACTGTGTCTTGCACCACAATGTTGTGGAACACGAATGGTCTTTCAGGGAGAGTATCTAAGACAGAGCAAAAACTAACACATTTAATTTTAGCAGCATGTTTAGGACTTCTTTTTTTTTTCATAAACCATAAGTCCCTGTGTTTGAACATCTCTCATGTCAGCTAATTAGGCTGTTGCCACTCTGATGGGACAACTAATTGGGGAACTTGGAAATGACATGAATATATTGATTGTGTACCCTGGAGAGATTTCTGAGTTTATAGTATTTATCTTCAGTTAAATGTCTTTCTCTATGTAGACAGTGATTCCGTCGGGATTTCGAGTGGGGATGAAGCTGGAAGCCGTAGACAAGAAGAACCCGACTTTCATTTGTGTTGCCACGGTAACAGACATGGTGGACAATCGTTTTCTGGTTCATTTTGACAACTGGGACGAGAGTTATGACTACTGGTATGATGTTTTTGTTTTGTATCCTAGTGAGATGCATCAGAAATGTGTTAGCTCTAAGTGCTGTTTTCTGTGATGCTTTCCAGACTGGTGAGACAGTTACCATACCAACTTTTGCTACATTTGTAAGTACGGCCACCAAAGTACCTCTCAATGACAGGCTGGAGGAATTAAGTTTCCCATGTCAAGTTGCATGTAAAAAATGCTGAGATTGTGCTAAATGAGTGTTTGTGTGTGCTGCTGCATCTGGATTGATTTCAATTACATATTGTCTCTGAGGATATCTTCAGTGGAGAATATGCACCATGATAATGAGACTAAGTGTACTTGGAATTAGTATGTTGAAACCAAACTGTATTCATCTTCTATAAGGCAGCAGGACAGTGGCAAAACCTGTTTTTAGTCCTCTGTGTTCTACAGCCCAGTGAAAGTTGGGAGCCTGCTATCCTGACCTGTGTTAGAGATGACCTTTCTGCATGTTGTATGGTGGAGGGGCTGTGTGTATCTATATAGGAAAGTCAGTGGATGGAGCAGAACATACTAGGAGCATAATGAAAGAGGTTTAAGCTGTCACAGTGCAGGTTTGTATTTGCACTTGGATCTTCATCTGACAGATTTGGAGCAATGTAGTTTACCTTATAGTCTTTGGAGAGTAAGTTACTGCAGAACAGGTAGAGCATTTTATGTATCTGCTTTATGTCTGGGGTTCAGCAGTGGCAACTTAATTGTATAGCTGAACCTATAAAAACAAATGAAGAAACTTTTCTTCATCTGTATTTGATGACTACTCAGGCACTATGTCAATGAGAATGTTACAAAACTATTAAAGTAACTTCAGAAATTTGTGAGTCCATCTCTTGAAATAATTTTGTGGCCAACGTGACAAGTAAACTGAAGTAGAACTGAATTACTGAAGCGGCAGTGAACAGTCAGTTAAGTGAAGTCAAGAACTGAATATCAAGGTAATAGACCCTATTAGTTAAAGACCAGAAAGATTAGCAGTTACTTCCATGAAGAAGTAACACAAACCATACATTTTCTCTGCAAAGCATCGGGAAACTGGGGACTGGGAAAACTTTGAATTTCTTGGTATTTGAATGTTCAGTAATAACAGCTATGACATTAACTAATAATTAAAATGGCAGTTAGGCAAAGCTTTAGGAAAAACACAGTGCAATATAACCTGTAGTTTGTTCAGACATAGCATAGGTATCTTTCTAAAATACTGCACTGTATATAGCAGACATATACTGAATTTCAGACTTGTTACTATTCCAATATCAACAGGAACTTTGGCCACCAATCTTTTGAGAGAAGGGAGAAGCAGTTTTTAAGTATTTAATCAAGCTTTACATTTATAGTATTAGTTATAGATATAGTATCCTGAAGTGGGGTTTCTGAATTTTGTATGTTAGACTACATGACATAAAACCCTCATAAAGGCTGAAGAAAATTTGAAGTGGAAAGTTTGTAAGTTTTCGTATAGGTTTTGATAAATCAGTGGAGCTGTGTTTATACTGAAGTCAAGCTTAAGTTTTGTTCTTTTGGTGAAATTGTGAAATACCGTTCTGGAAGCAGCAAGAAGATGCTCCTGGAAGTACTGTACATGGAAATTAAAGTCTGAGTAATTTGGCCTACATCTCAGCATTGCATTGAGAAAAGTGAGTAGAGAAAGAAGGATAGAAAATGAGAGAAAAGAGCAGCAAATGAAAATAGCGGTTGAATGTCCAACCAAAAGAGAGCCTGAAAATGCAACCTGAATGCATCCCACTTACATTTTTAATTTTAGCTATCAGGTTTGTAGGGGCCTTAAAATATCTTAGGTGCATAAATTTCATGTCTACCAACTGCTGTCTGTAACCAAAAATGAAAAGGTTTTTTGAGATTACCCAGAACCGAGCCTCACAGTTTCCTTGTGCCTGTGTGTAAGCTTCAATCTCAGAATTATAATGAAGGTGAAATGACTTATTTTATGTATGTTGGTTATTTTCAAACCTCTTCTTTCTGTATACCTTTCGTGTTTTATTTGGAGTAGACTGAACTTTCTCATTGAGGCTAAAAAAGCCTTTCCTATTTTTGGATACCTAGAAGAGAGTTGACTGATTTTACTGACTTCAGGCAACAGAAATCCATTACCATTGCCTAAGGTTTTTTAGGCTTCAGGCTTTCAGCCTGAAGATACTCTTCCTTCCTTTCTTTCTGAGCATTAGAAGATATGTTTTTGGTTGAAAGTAAGTACCCTAGCTAGAATTAGTCATTACAGCAGCTCTTTAATGCATGGTCAGGATACTTTCAGTATATTATAAATCCTATTAAATTTTCCTTTGATAGTGGCTTTTAGATGGAAGAAAAGTGAACAAAATTGTCAAATTCAAGACTACTTAATGAAGGAGAACTTTGACCTATACAACATAAGCCTTCAGGTCCTTTCCATCTGTTCCATCTCTTTTGACGAAACATAATACTTCTTTGAAAGCCGAAGGCATTCTCGTTCAGTGGAACTTCTGAATTTTCTTACCGTTGTCTGAACCTGGAAATAGCATTGGGAATCTTTGGGTATGTCAGGACTATGAATTACCTACAGATCCATCTTGTATTCCTCCATTCTCTTACATCAGTTTTGCTTACACTCAGATCGATGTTGCCTCAGGTTCCAGATTTTTTTGTGACCAAATGGAAGCACAGCCAGCGCTCGTGAAAGAGGTGGAGCTGAGCCACCTTGTTGCTGTTTGCCCACGGGAGAAGTGGAGCAAAGGCTGTGCTGGACATACTGTGTCCCAGACTTGCTGCATCACAGGGCTCTGGGTGCCCTCACTCATCCTTGGCTTGGTCTGAACTTCCCCTGCAGAGAAGGTGGTATAGGCAGCTTTTGGGATCAGCTTACCAAGAGTGTGTTAAAATACGACGGCCCATGCGTCGCTCACTGCTCTGTTCCTGTCTGTCTTGCATAGAAAACTGATTTCTGAAGCCTCCTATGAAAACAAATTAGCTTTTGATTTTTGGAACCATTTTCCGATCTTTTGGAACAGACTGGGTTTTGGTGTGAGACTAAGTAGGAGGCCAGCCCTGTTCTCCATCAGTATTTACTACTTTCCTTACAGCCAAGTCCTTAAAAGTTGCACTCTGCTTGTTTCATTTTTGAGATAATTAACTTTGCTTCACTTTCTTTTTGAAAGGAACAGCCTTTTTGGAGGGGTTATATTATGTCAAAAAGAAAATAAAACAGTCTTAAGAACCATGAGTCACAGTGCATGCTTTTAACTATTTAAATGGATAATGAACCATTATCTGACCCTAAAGCTCTAAAATTTCATGTGAATCACCATGCAGCTTTCTTATCATATTTTAAATATAAAATATGGTAATGTTTTATGGTAATGCTGTACCACCTCTGGATGCATGCCATAACCTCCTGAATTACGTTTTGAGAAGTCCTGACCTAAAATTATACCAGCTTTATACTTGTCAGTGATGAAGTATTCTCAATTATGCACTAGATGGGGCTGCAGGATGATTTTTATGTTTTTCTTTCTTTTTTTATGCACTGTTAGATGACTGACATCTCAGAATCAAGAACTTCTATAAGTAGCATTCTTCAGGGTGTATTATTATATATGGGTGTATGGGGCATGGGTGTATGACTGGTTTTTGATAGATAACATTTTTGTTACAGACTGTATCTACACTTAGTAAAGTGAAAATCAAAATATCAAAAGGTTTGTTTCCGAAAGGGAAGATCAGAAATCACTTCAAAACAGAAAATGATTGTAACACATACAACTTACTATAGAGATAATGCTGACTATTTAATAAAAAAATCTGTCCAGAGCTTTAGGTGGAGATGTATTTTGGAAAATATGTTTCCGAAATAATTGAGTATTAACTTTTTCAGCAGCAAGCATTATCATCCATCTCCCTTGATCTAGTTATGATGAACTGTACATGGGAAACAGATTTGTGGGAAAAATTACCAGGACAGGCGAAAGTGATCAGTAGAAGAATATTAAGTCTTCTTCCATGTGTGAGTCTCCCATTGGGATGTGCTCTCCTGCCATGAGTTAAGGACTGTTGAACTTTACACATGTTCCTTTCATGCAAAGTGGTGCAAGCACCAGGGGATCCCGTTGTCAGCTGCCCTTGGTTTTCCTTATTGCAGAACAATTTCCTGGCCATTTACATCATGTAGCTCTCCCCTGCTTTGATGTTTTTTCTGTAGTTAAGATGTCCATAACTCAGCAAGCTGTCACTTGTTCTGTCCCTCTGCGTGGCTCTCTTATAGGTTCAGCTGGTGCACTCTGCTGCTTTTGGCTCCACTTCAGCTTCCTGGATTAGCTTCAGTTTCCAGTATGGATATTAGATTTCTTTTTCTGTCTGCATGTTCTCACACAACAGAAAGAATGGTTCACAAGTGACATGAATTGTGTGGATATTGTAATCTTGTTTTGTTGTTCGAGCGTGCATTTGTCACGTCTCTGCTGCCTGGCAGAAGGTGGTGGTGCTGCTCTGCTGTGGTCTAGGGGTAGGTAGGTTTGGAGGTGCAAAATCCTTCAGCTCCTGCTAGTGTCGGTAACCTTTTTTGGCCTAGCAAGCATCCTCACAATTCATGGATCATCGTGTTTTATGAAGCGTGTGAGCTGGGTGATCTGCCTTCTGTTTTGGAACAAAGGAGGTAAAAAGCTGCGGGATGTGGCAAATTGATTGTGAAAGGTCAGCGTAGCCTTTAGCATTCCAGTTGACAACTCTTGGGCTTAGTCTGATAGACTATTGTTGTTCTTCCAAACTAGATGTATGTCCATTAAATAACACACATTAAAGCATAATAGTTTTACTTTAAATTGTGTGTGACTTTTACTGATCTCTACTTTCTATTGTTAAATGAACTGCTAGAAGCTAAAAGGCTGTGTGAAATCAGTAGGTGAAGATGAACTATATGATCTGGTTTTGCTGTAACAGGGATCTTTCTTTTTCCTGAGTCCACTGTGGTTGCAGAATCTTCTTATAGGCTTATCTGTAATGACTGGGTCTTTCTTTTAAAGCAAATCAAAGTTTGTAGATGTTTCATGGTGCTATTTTGCAATGCTGTTGAATCACACATTGCTTTGTATTCCATTTACTGTAATGTCAGAGCGTCTTCCAGGAATGCATCTTTCATTCCAACATTCCTTGGTCATTTGCTTCTTCTTGAATCTTCAAGGCAAGAAGTGCGTGCAGTGGCATTCACTTTTCAGAACTTTATTAAAATGTATGTTCAGACTATGCTTGAAGAAGCAAAGCAAACCAAATGCATTGAGAAGGTTTGTCCTGGTAAATGTTTTTACACATCTGCGTGATGATTTTAATTATAATACTGATAATACCACACTGACCTCGAACGTGGGTCTTGTTCCCAAATTTAACTTGGGAGACTTTCGAAAATAATTTGTGGACTTTACTTCAAAACGTTTTAGGAAGTAAGAGGATATTTCTTTTCAGTGCAGAAGTATACCTCATCCATGTAAAACTCCCAGCATGAGAGGGATTGAAGAGAGGAGTGCTGCCCCGTGTGCTTGTTAGCTTCTCTTCAGAGTCACTGTAAAGAGAAGAGGCCAAAGGAAGCATGAAGGACTCACCTTTTCTTTCTTATTTTTTTGGGGCAAAACATTTCTAGGAGTCAGGTGCTGGGTTTTAATAGTGCTAAATTATCACAAAAGGTCTTTTTCTTCCTTTGCTTCCTTTTATTAATGGCAACTTCAGCGATTTAGAGAGTACCTGGTGTGATACTATAAATACTAAATACATACAGTATATAGCTTTATATATTGTAGAAGAACAAAAGGTTGGTGTTCTTGAGCTGAGTTAAATCCTTGGCTATTGTCAGAGCCATTACAGTATCTGTGTAAGGTAGGTTTTATCTGCTGGGAATTACCTGATTGGCATCATTACAAAGAAATACTAGCAGAACTGTTTCATATATATAGCCACAAGATAATTGTATTATGTTGGCCAGTATTTTTCATCATTAGTGCTTCACTCCATTTATGTAGAAGGCTAGAGGAGTGCTTGTTGTGAGACGATGTTCTGAGGCACCCAGTCTGCATTTCTGTTGTAGAAATATATCCATACTGAGTTTTAGACATCATGTAAAATACTTCTCAGGTTTAAAAAAAAAAAAAAAAAAAAAGGAGTGTTATTCCATGTATTTCAAATACGATGTACTCCTTCACTTTTCTTTTATGTAGCTCAGATTCAAAACTGCAATGTGATATAGCCCAGGGTCCAGTCTACAATCTTTTCTGTGCTGTGTTTCCTTTTGCAATCCTTAAAGTATGTTTGTGTTCCAGATCTGCAGACCTGGCATTTTGAATCTTAAGACTATAGAGTGCCTGCATAATTTACCTTTAGTTTTTCTGTCATGCACAGTTCATTGCACCCTTCTAGGTATTGCACGTTATTAGCATGTGATATTTTAGAAGTATATAAATGAGTATTGCTAATTAAGGGAACTTAATTAATTTGAACCTCCAGCATGCTAATACTTTATGGGTAGATACAGATAATGATTATATTGTAACACTCAGAGAGAGCAGCCCCACACTGTTCAGGTTATTTGCATTAGTGACTCCGGTTGAGGGAAAGTGGAGAGAATACCTGGTATTCTCCAGCCTAATGATGGAGACATTGACTTCAGAGAGGGATTAAATAGAAACTGGATCACAAGCAGTTTGGTATTTTGCTCAGTGATTATTGTATGAAATGTGTGTCTTCATGCATGGTTGCTCTCTGCTTGTCTTCTTTTCTCATTAAATATTTGGAAAGTGTTTGGAAAACACAGGAGGGAGACATGGTGTTTCAATATAGACTACTGCTTGGCTACTTACGGTTGGTTTCTTCATCTCTCCCTGGAGAACTGGAAATGAAGGCCTTAGCTACTTCAGCTTACTCAGGCTTCACTTTGTTGGCCTCTCTGGATCCTTGGAGTGAGCGGGACACTGAGCTCATGGCCACTGGAGAGATGGAAATGCTGGTGGGATTCTCCAGAAGAGAGAGTGGGGGCGTAGCTGAAAATATTTAATGGCAGCTACCGAAACACCTTTAGGGATAGGAAATAGTGCACTCTAATACTGACTTTAACTAAAGAAGAAATTAGGTGGAGCAGGCTCCTAAGAGAAGCGAGGTCCTTAAGGGCAGACCTACGTGGGTATTACATGGTTATAATACATAAGTTTTCAGCTAAATAGAGGCAAATGGTGTGTTTGCATAGTGTAGTGCAAATGCAGAGTGATGCTGGCCTTCTGTGTCAGCAGCATGTTTCTTAGTCTTCCTGGCTACAGAAATACAATGTATTTTACTTCATTAAAAAAGCGCTGTCAATTGTTTGGCCAGCTCAAAAACCATCAGTAGATATCGACGCATATGTAGGGATGGTAGATGTTTCACAGCAGAGCCTGACAGCAATTTACTTTTCCTGTAGATGAGTCTTACTTTTTGCCTTTACTAATAATATTGTGTATTAATACAGTAATTATAGTATATACATTATATGTTATATACACCATGTGTTTTATCATGCAAAATGTGTTTTGTTATGAAATAATATCATAATATGTAGTAAGGATATATATAGTTCTATAAATAATAATTTAATATTACAGGAGGCTTAAACAGGTTTTCTCTTTTCTGCTTTTATATCAGTTTCTTTTGCACTGTGTCTCTCTTTTGTTTGTTTTTGTAAGAGGACTTGAAAGCCAGCACCCACTGCCGCTTTCTTCTGTGCACAATGTAACTGACCCAGTGAGCACAGAGAGAATGATCTCTCACTGCTTCAGACAGATGCCAGCACATGTCAAGTGTAGCTTACCCTGCCTCTCTTAGTCTTCTGTGGCTCTTGTGGCATGCCGCAGGCAACAGCAGTAGTGCAAAATATGATGCACTTGACAGAAAATATGGGAAGTTGTTAACCCTTTGAGCGAGAGAGTTTGATCAGGTTTTTTTAGAGCAGTTTGCAGTCTTGGATCACTAATTCTTTCATGTAGTTTTGGGCCTAAAATGCTTGTTTTGTTGTTTTTTGGGCATTTTTTGTTTTGTTTGGGGTTTTTTGGTTTTTTGTTTGGTTTTTTTCACAGTTTTTCTCAGACTTACTTTGCTTATATGCTGCTGGGCTACAGCAATAGGCTTATAGCTCCATTTAAGCCACTCAGAATCCAGTTCTGAATTTTTGCTTGCTATTGGCAGTGCATTGCAGTTATACATGGTTTTCTCCTCTGCCTCCAAGTGCAACCTGGATCATTATTCAAGATCTTTAAGCTTTTGGTTTCAAATTTTGGTCTTGGCATTGCAAGACTCTGTCTGTCTTTGATGGGATTATGGTGTTCTTGCAACTAGCCAACATGATTCTGCCAAGAGTCTCTGCTTGTGAATTTTTCAGATCCAGCATTATAGCTTCTCCATGGAAATCTACCACTAATTTAAAGGACTTGATTTTTTTGATCTTCCAGCAAAATTGTAAATAAAGCCTTATGCTTGTATAGGTGGTGACAAGTCTGTGTTAGATGTGTTCATATCTTCAGGTTATGTTTGCAGTTTAAGTGTAAGTTGAAGGTGTTGTGGGTTGTTTGGAATTTAAGACTCTCTTGTAGGTCTTGGTTTGTAAGCATAATAGGATGTCTGAAGAGCTGAATTTTCAGGACCTTTTTTCCTCCCCTTCCTCCAGGTGTGAGGCAGCTAGCCCACATATTCATCCTGTTGGATGGTGTAAAGAACATAAAAGAACTCTCATCACCCCACCAGGTTTGTATCTTGTTACATGTCTGAAAGATTTAAGGTGGCTATAGTCAGCTAGCATCATTAAAATTTACAATAATCTTTCTGTTACCTCTCCTGAATTTTTTCTGTAATTAGGAATTAATATTTGCAGAGTTGGAATTTTTTTTACAGGACTTATTAAAAATAGAAGTATATTAGGTGTTAGGTGTTAAGTATGCAAATATATACTGATTTAGTAAAGAGACATTTACTCACAAAAGATATCCCTTGAAATATGAACAGGTTTGTATTTTTTGGCTGAATGGCTGACAGGTACTGTAAGACTCACATTCTGAAAATGCTGATAAAGCAAATTCCAGGTGTGTGAGTTCATTGCATAAGAAAAACATCTTCATGTGAACTGAGTGTGCAAGGTAATGGATTGATGAGAAAATTGCCTTATTGATCAAGGAATCAAACTTGTAAGGGATCTTTGAAATGAAGGAAGATTCTGTGAGAGATGATACAGGAGAAAGGAAGCATACTCATTAGTGTGAAACGTGAGACTGTTTTTCAGGACTGTTGTGAATGGCTGGATGACCTAAATGCCCTGTTGCAGAAACTGGCATCTGTGGTCTGAGAACAGGGAAAGTTTTAATTGGTTAAAACCAACTTCAACAAAAATTCTAATAGCCAGCAATCTTGAAAAGTCATAAGCAGTCTGTCTGTCAGGAGGTTAATTGCAGCCTATTATTCAGTGAATCCCTTGTAAAACAAATTAGAATTGGTTTTGTTCTGTTCTGGCTTATGAATAATAATGTTTGAACTTCAAGTTAAACTTCTGGTGCAGAGTAAAGGTGAAGGACAGGCACTGCGTTTTCTTAAAGAGGCAAGCTGTCTTTGTGTTTCTTCCCTAGAGTGTTTATAAACACAACATTCTCTGAGAAAGGCAACATCTTCTTTGATGATGTCTGTAGATTATTCATAAATGTTCAGGGTATTTTGCTAGAAATTTAGTTAAAAGTTGCTCACTAAAGAGTAACAGGTAGTCAGGTGTGCTCACTGTGGTACAAAGCTATCAATGATTAGATGGTTTACCAGTGAATGACTGTGTGTTAGCTGATTTGATTTCCTCGGTTAAGTGCACAGATTTTTCCAATGTACATTATTTATATCGCAGAGGAAGTCACAGAATATTCTCATATCCAAAGCAATTACGTACAATAGCTACTCGGTAGTGTGTGTGAGAGGATTGTTGGCTCTTTCAACCTGTATGGTGAATTTATCACAAACCATTTAGAAGAGCCTTTCTTGTAATTATTTTATAAGGCCAAAGCATAAATCAAAACAGTATTATAAAAGTTCTAGGCACTGTGTAAATTAAACATTAACCTAATCATTTTTGCATTGTTGTGTTTCATTTTGCTCATATTTCTTCTGTGCCAGATTATCCACACGCTAAGCATTTTTCTTGGGATAAGTATTTGGAAGAAACCAGTTCATTACCTGCACCTGCAAGGGCTTTTAAAGTGGTGAGAAAATGCTTAAATTTTTTTCATGCTTTTAAATTCATGTGATTATAAGAAGAGAATACATACATGGTGTTCCTGTGTTTCCAAATGTATCCAATTAATTAGTTGCATAATAGGTGATTTATTTTTATGCAAGTTTGCAGTTCACTGTTACAAATCAGATTATTATAAATAACAATTAATGCATTATTTTAATTATTATAAATGGGATTAAATGCTACAAATATATTACTAATGAGTGTAATTTGCTATGGAAAATTACTGCCTACTTATTACAAATAATGAGATAGCTACTGAGTCATGATAGCATATTTTGAAGATTTGTATTTCTGCACATTTTATATGGTGCAATAGATATGGTGTAGAAATGATTGTAAGATGTTAGTCTGCTAGTCCATCTAGTCCATTGCCTTGGGCAAGAGCTTGTTTTCAACACCCTTTAGCAGGCTTTTTTTCTGCAAGCTTTCAACTAGCACATGTGGGCAGCATCCACAGGCAGCTCCCCAGCTTAACAATGGTGTTTGTGGGCAACATCCTTTTCTTTTATCTTCCTAGTTTCTTTCAGTGATCCATCTTTTTGAGCTCTTATGATTTCAGTGATGGTCACTAATGGAGAAAGGAATTACACAATGGCTTGAGGTAGAAAGGACCTTAAAGATCATCTAGTTCCAATCCCTCTGCCATGGGCAGGGACACCTCTCACTACACCAGGTTTCTCAGAGCTCCATGCAGCCTGGCCTGGAACACTTCAAGGGATTGGACATCCACAGTTCTAGGCAACCTGTTCAAGTGCCCCATCATCCTCACAGTAAAGTATTATTTCCTAATATCTAATCTAAACCTACTCCCTTTTAGTTTGAAACCATTTCCCCTTATCCTGTCACTACGTGCCCTTGTAAAAAGGCCCCTCTCCATCTTTCTTTTAGTCTCCCTTCAGGTACTGGAAGGCTGCAATTAGGTAACGCCTAAGCCATCTCTTTTTCAGACTGAAAAAGCCCAGTTGTCTCAGGCGTTCCTCATAGGAGAGGTGTTCCATCCCTCTAATGTAGGAGAGGTGTTCCACCCCTCTAATAGTCTCGGATTGCTGTTGGGAGCCAGCATCGTAGCTCCCAGCCCTTGTCTCACAGCACATTGAAGCACGTTTCCCTCAGCTTTTCATATTAGGGACACTAATTCTCAATAACACTTTGCTAAGAGCTGGATTAACAGAAGCCAAAATGTGGTGTTTATAGCGGTTCCTGGGGTCAGTGGATTACCAGAGTTTATTAGTGACCTGCAGTTTATCACCGCAAGGTGTGTCTGGCTTAATAATGTTTCTCGATCTTACACTCTCAGCATGAACACCCTGAGCAAGGATTAGGAAGGTATTTGGTTATATCTGAGACAGTAAGTGTTTTATGTTGTATTATGGGAGAAAATTGAGTTCTTAAACTGCAGCTGAAGAAAAAACACCAATACTCTGGGAAGTCCTAGAGGGACAGATACATTATTTTCCTAAAAAATTAGAATAAAACCCATAATTTGTCTTGTGAATATGTTCCATTAAAATGGAAATAATTTTGCATAGTTATCGTAACTGCAGATGAAAAAACACAGAATCCGATACTCCTACCAGAGACACAATTTTTGTCAAAATAGTATTAAAAACCCAGGCATTTGGTCCTGTTTGTTACTGTTATGCTGTGGATTAGATATGTTTTCAGTAGGAGACTGAAAAAGAGTTTGATTCATGAAACAAAAATACATACCAGAAAGCACAGAAATGTTTCCTGTAGACAATTTCATAGACACTTCAGGCAGCTGATATGTAATGCTTTATTAAATACTGGGTTGAAACTGTCGGCCAAAATCTCTAGGAAACCTTTTCTAGAGAATTTAGGAAAAAAACTGATTCAAACTAAAGATACCCATTTATGTCCTTGGATGGCTTGAATCCAGTCCACTCCAGGAGAACCTGGAATGTTTCACTAGATTGATAAGACTAGTCTGAATTACATTTTTATGCTTGAATTTCTAGTAGAGGGAGGGCAGATTTGAAAAAAATAAAGGCAGAAAATTTTGATGGATTATATGTATTTTACAACCGCATGAGATTTTGAGGTTTTGTTCTGTTTCACACATTATTGTTCTTCTTTTCTAGAAACCTTCTCATGGCTTTCAGAAAAACATGAAACTTGAAGTGGTTGACAAGAGAAATCCAGTATTTATCAGAGTAGCAACCATTGTAGATACTGATGACTATAGAATAAAAGTAAGTTTCTCTGTACTATCCTGCTTAATTAAATGATGAGGACTTTGTAAAAACCAAAATCCTGTAGTTGTAAAATTAACCATGGGGAGAAATGAGTGGCATTGCTCTGTCCTGCTAGGCTTTTGCTCTTGCTTTTCACTAATTGATATATGCATAATTCCTTCAGAATGGGTTGTTTTGTTGTCCTCTTAGTTACTTGTGCTGAGGTGAGTAGTTAGAGAGCAGAGTTGAATATACTGGAAAATTGCTTTGGGAGTAGTTGATAGGAGACAATTGTCTATTCTATCAAGAAATGTGGTTATTTAATATCAAGTGTCAAAGGGCTGCTTTGATATTTGTATTAGGGACCATAAAATATTTGCTCTAAGTTAATTGAATCTGCCTCTATAAGTTTCCAAGGGAAGAGAGAGATATACATGAGATATCAAGAAATAGCCCTGATCTCTTGTCCGTTGTCAGTGATTTCTGCAATTCTGAAGTTTCTGTTAATTATGGGCTTTAGATTGGATTAAGCGAAGTTAATGTATTTTTAATGTATTTTGCAGAAGTTATGTACTTGAATTAATTTTCTTTTATTGTACAAAACCAGGTTTCCACTCTGAAGCCCTTAACTGTTAGAAGGGCTAACATCTACCAGATATCCAATTAGAAATGAAGGATGTATGTGTTTGCAATTTGTACAGATTTTTACTAGGCATACCTGTTATTTCAAGTAGGAGATGCAGCTGACATTTCATTTTGAATCATCTGAATTAACTGCTGGTAGGGAGTCATCAGAACTAATATCTTCACACCTACGCATTTTCTACCTTAAGTTGGACATGCAAAATGAAAAAAAAAAAAGGAAACAAAAAAACCCCGTCCCAAAACCAAGAAAAAGCCCACTCTTCAGTCTCATTTTTTTAATGACAAGACTTGTAACTTCGAGGGCAGTGATTTGACCCTGTAGCATATGTTGAAAGAGCTCTGTTTGTATGTATATATGTGTACATGCATCCACACATGTGCATGTGAGAGATCCGAGGAATTTACTGGTACAGAGCTCATGCAAGATTTGAAGATACTTAGCTTTCGTGTGAAAAAAATGTGTGTATAACTCATACTGGTGCTTTCCTTGGAAGTCACATGCTTCATTTTCTCTTCAGTTTCAACTCTTTATCCTGTATAGTCTGATTTTAGTAAAATCCTTACTTGTATGATGGGGGGAGGTTGTTTGTTTTTCATAGATAAATTCCATTCTTTTAGTCCTTTGCTTACTGCTCTGATGTTCTTAAATCCAGTTCAAACAGGAGATTAAGAAACATTTGGATTTTTGTGTGGTTTTTTGAGAGATGAAAAAGCAGAAATTCGTACTTAATTTAAGTATTAATGTGAGAACTAATGTGGGAACTTCATTATTACTGAGATTTGAGCCTGATAACACAGTAAACAACCATATGACATATGGAAAGTGACTTCTCTAATGGACATGTAATTTCTAGACATTCCTCAAGTAAACTGATTTTATGGAGAATTTTCCTGATCTAACATGTACTATTCTCCTTTTTGTATTTTAGGTGCATTTTGATGGCTGGGATAGTATTTATGATTATTGGACTGATGTGGACAGCCCTGATATCCATCCTGCAGGCTGGTGTATGAAAACTGGACACCCTCTTCAGCCCCCACTTAGTAAGAGAAACCACACTGTAATGTAATGATGGTAAAAGGCATGTGTGCTGTGCTGTCTTTTTCCCTGCCAGTGCCATTCAAGGAAGAGAAGTCCCTAGGATATGCAAAATAATTGCAAATGTGACACTTAGTGGAAAACCAACAGTCAGTAATTAATCACTTTTTAGTAAATGGCTTTATTGACCCTTACTGCAATGGAAATACAAGAACCACAGTCAAAACCAGAAGTAATGTTAAAGATCTGTTGTGTAAAATCCTGGCCCTCTCAAAGCCAGTGCTGAAACTGCTGTGGCACTATCTAGGGGTAGGGTATCACTCTTAAAATCCTTTGTTCACATCTCTCTTGATGGTTACTATGCTTTTTGGCTCAAAGGAGCACAGAGTGCACTGAGAAGGCGCTGCTTTCAATTGCTGTGGCAAATCCTCAAAAAAAACTAACTTCCTTTTCTTCTTCAGCTGAGCAAAGAGGGATTAATGGTGCCCACTTTGAAAATAAATCTAACAGAAGTGTGGTAGCAATAATAACACTGGATTTACCAGCTTGCCCTGTCTGGGGATTTTGTTGTACTTGTTGAAGAAGTGGGAGGTATGTGATAAATGAGGCTGAAGGTTGCAGGGAGAAGAGACTTTCTTGTAAATATATCCCTGCTTAGGCCACTGTGTTTCTAGATAGCGACAGTGAAATCACTTCAGCCAAACTTTGAACAGATGAGTTTTTAAGCAAGCACTCTTCTCTGAGATTCGTTTATATAGTGACTCTTAGGTATGGTTTGCACAAGTGCTGAGTATTCACAGCTGTTACAAGGTCAGAAAGAACTGTGCTTGGAAAATAAGAAATGCTGAGCAATGCCAAGTACTCAAAAAAAAAATTAAATGTAAAATAACTGGGATAAGTCACACACAGTGTGAATATGTTACCTGAAAATCACAGTGCCTCAACTCAATGTCTCTAAATGTCGAGAAGAAATTATTCCTATCCAGGCTGTGATCAGAGTATATTCATTAGTTTTCTGAGCACTCCAGCAGTACAGTGATGACTGCCTGTTAGGAAGTTAATCATTCTGCCTTCAGAGTCTGAATAGAGTGCCATAAGTGCCAAAGCACAAAGTGAATAACGAGGAGAAGACAGGATGCTGCATATCTGCTTCTTATTAATCTGAGATGTGCTGTCCTGTGTGCTGAACGAGCAGCCCAGTGGGAAAAGTAGTCTGTGGCCACATAAATAAAAATTGTATCATATGGCAAAACAGCTGAATGAGGTTGCAACACTTCTATTATGTAAGATTGATATAAAAATAAAAAATCTTAGTTTAGGTGGGAGTATAAAATAGGTAAATTCATTTTTTTGGAGACATTAAAAGAAACAAGGTACAGATGCCTATCGTGTCTTAACATGTCATCTCCTCTAGATGGTGGCTTAGGAGGCACTGTTCATCCCTTTTTGGATGCGACTGTTAGAAGTAACTTTCTGTTAAGCTACAAAAATTACGATGGACAATGTGACAGGAGAGGAAGTTGACCACTCATTAAGTAGGAAAAAGGCAATAACCTACACAAATACTTATAAAATAGAATGATTGCTGACTAAAATATTATTCCAACAATAGGACTTTGTTTTATTACCATATAGAATATTATTAATTAAAAATGTTAATATTGTTTCCAAGTAAGTTAAAAGGCATTGCCAGACTTCTGAAAGGGTTTCATGAGGAGAGAAGAAAATATTTTGCAAGACAGTTTCTGCCTCAGTCAGTATGATTGGACTTTCAACAATGAGGTCCAGATCCCTGTATTTCACATTAGAAATTTTGTGTGACTGCTGTGCAATGTTAGTAATATTAGTTTAGAGCAGTTACCAGTATTCATAGTCTTTTCAGATGTAGCGAAGTCATCATAATGGATTATGACATGTTTGATAGCAGTTAGGGAATTAAGAGCCAAGTATTGGTGTTGATTTTTATATTGTTTCACAGTGATGCAAACAGCACCTACTCACATAAACGTGGACAACCAGTTGTAGCTCTTTAGATTTCATTTTTAAAGAGTTTGAATTTTTTAAGTGAAGAGAGAACATTTATAGGGAGTTATTTTTTTCAGAATCAGAACACCAATGAAGAAGGACTTCCTTTTACAGAAACATCCCCATTCAGGTCACTCTTCCTCTGAGTTCACTTACTTGCTACACTGTAAGCATGAATTCTGCATAAAGGTAGAAAAGGTGAAATTCCCTCTTCTCTAACCCATTACAGCCTTTAAAGGCTGTAGAAGTCTTTGGACTTCAGTGTAGTCATAGTGTTGTAACATTTGCATAGCTGGAACATTTAGTAAAAAAAGCTTTTGGACTGCTCTAATTATACGTAATAATTCTCTGTCTTTCATTATCCATCTGCAAGCAAGAACCTATCTTTCATCTAGAAAAATATATTTAAATAGACCTTTTCATGTCTTTATTGTTATCTGTAGGGAGAGATACAAGTTCATGTACGTTTCAAGAAGAACTAGAGGGGGACAGTGCCGGCTTGCAGAGGTGCAGCAGGCGTTCCCAGTGTCATGCACTGGAGCACGGCTGTCTCTCACCTGCTATAGAGCTGTGGGTTGTATACTATGTTTGCTTGGGCCTCACAGCTCCTTTTGGCACACATCCTTTAATCCTGCGAGCATCATTGTTACAGGTTGATGAAAATCAGATAGACACATAAATTCAGAGAAGTGCAAATGTCAAAAATCTCCTGATGGCTTGTTTTTTTTAGTAGTATTTTCAGCCTTCGTTTTCACATCTTGTTTACTGGAAAACTTCAGCTAAAAAATGCGTAAGGACAATATGCATTACAAACACATCCCTGTCTTCAGGAACAGGGATAGGGTAACTTACTTTTTCCGTGCTCTTGCAAAACAACCAGGTTCCAGCTAAATGTAGATAGTAGAAGAGAAATTTGATGTCATGCAGCTGCTCTGAGATTTGTGTTCTTTATATAGATGTAGTTCTGTTGTAGAGATTTACTCACATGGAATAAAATTATTTCTCCAGTGGATTAAGTTGTTTAAATCTCCATCATGCTTTTGCAGAATGCATTATTAAAGTACTTCTGTTTACTTATTTCTTCATGCTTGCTACAATGCACAGGTATTTGTGCATATTTATATAGCTTTTAAATATTAGATCATTTTTTAAAATCTCATTTGTAATTTCACCTGGCATGCAGGTCCCTTGGAGTTGGTGGAAGCTTTAGAGCATGGAGGGTGTCCCACAGCAGGATGTAAGGGAGTTGGACACATTAAAAGAGCAAGACATATCGGCCATCATAGGTATGTTCAGTGAAACTGATTTTATTCTTTCATTTGAGGGATATGTGCAGATGTTTTTTTTTTTTAAATTGTTGTTCATAAGAAAATGATCCAAGCTGGAGAAAAATAGGAAATCTTGTAAACCTAAATATGCAATTATTTCAGTTGCCATGGTGAGCATGCTGAAATAAATATTAGCAATCTGTAAGTTCATTTCACCAGGGTGTGCTGAGATAAGATTTGTCGTACATTACTTTTTGTCACAATTGGTAGGTTCAGTTACTCTGTGTTTTGATCCTATGAGGATTCCTCGGCTTGCTGTCCAGACTGCAAAATGTTACAGACAGATATGTGTAAAGCAGTAACTTTTGAACCTTTTGAAATATGAAGCCACTGATTTTATTATGGCTTGGATGTTTTTGTTCTGCTTGGTTGGTAGGGGTAAAGATTTGCTTGTTGGCTTGGGACAGTGCTAGAAAGGAAATTCCGATTGACGTATTCCTGAATGATGGCTTGCTGCTTCTATTTAGTGTTTCTAAAGATGCTTTGTTGAACACCCTCTGAGGTATAATACAGAAATATGGACATCTCATCCTAGACAGTAATTGATATTAGCATGGTAGATTGGAATGGAGGGGACAGAGAGACAATGACTGAGTAAATGGGAAATGTTTCCCAAGCTGATATTTTATTATTTTAAAAATATTTAGAATGTGAGGTGAGACTGTTCCAGTAAGGGATGTACAAGTAATATAGTATGCTAAGCTGAGAATTAAGCATCATTAATAGCATCCTGTTAACTTTTTGCAAATTAGAGCTTCCAGAAGTTGTCATTTTTCCATTACACAGTCATAAAATTCTCAAATGTCATGTCCCTTTGTTCTTCCTGCTCTCTCACATGTTTAGAGGATTGCTCTTTGGTTATTTACCTGTACATTTTTTAAAGTACCTTTTTAAACTACCTTGATCCAAGAGTGAGCTCTGCAATCTTTTCATGTTTTTGATGAGAAAATTATGTCCTGTTGACTGAAATTATGCTACAAGGTTTTGATGATGTATCACCACATGTTAAGGTCCTGACTAATCCCTAACAAAGATACCTGGCCAGCAATACTCACTGTATTGCTACATTTTGGTGTGCAAAAGGCGTCTTCTGCTGCAAGTTCTTCCCTATCTGCAGCAGAAGCATTGTGTTTGTACTGTTAGGAGCAGAGAGCTCGTGACGCTAGGACAGGCTTTGTCCCCAGGAAGGGATGTAGCTAGGCTAGCTCCAGTGACAAAACTTGTTGCAGTAAGAGCTGTGGTGGAGTTGTCATTACACAGTATGCCACACCACTGTCTTTCAGACTATTCTTACCCTGTTCCTGTTGTCTTTTTCTGACTGTGTTATATTTCTTTGGGGTTTTTTCTCCCGATTTTTTTACCTTCTCTTTTCTACTTTCCCTTTATGTGCAATTAACAAGTGACTCAAAAAGTAGAGTAACTCCTTAAACAGTCAAGTCTGTCCTTAAGAGGTTACCATCTGTTACTGTATCGTAACCTTCTGCATTCATAGACTTAGTCCATTGCAAATGTGAACTAAACCAGATTTGCCTAAAAAGCTTCCTGACTGCTTATCTGAAACCCATTTTATTTCATATTCTAGTAGACTTGATTCTTGTATAATTTATTATTGCATCTAATTGGGAAGGCAATAAATTCCAATTCCTTATCAAGTGCTATCTCAATTACTTAGAATCAGGTGAACATACCATGGGTTTCAGCCCAAAGTTGAAACTTCAAATAAGAAAAAAAAAAGAAAGTAAATTTGTCGGAAAAGTTTTTCATTTATGATCTCTCTAAATAAACGTTGGCAATAAAAGTTCTAATGTTTTAGATGGAAGGGATGAGTAAGAGCTATATGTCTATTTACTTTGTGTAGTCTTTGCTTTTATAGCTACATTTTCCATGCTGTTTAAAGGTTGTTATACTTACTCATCCTGAATATTAAGAAAAGAAACAAACTCATGGCATTTCATTGTGCTTTATTTTTACTGTAGTCTTAGCAATCCTATTATTTGCACATTAACTGATAGTTCTAGGGTATAAAAATATAAGCAAAGAAATTTTGTTGATCATAGGACAAATATTTGCCATTTCATAGCAAATATATTTTACCAGTAAGTATCTCATTCACTAGCTATCGGTTTGCCCTCTGTGCTGATATTCTAGTTTTGTTCTTCAGAATTTCTGAGGCAAATAATGACCAGGTCGCCACAAAAATTCTAATGTTGTACCACCACTTTTTCCCTGAATTAATGAAGAGATTTTGAAATTGGTATAATTTTCAAATCAGGTAGCATTCCCATGGCTCTTTTATCTTGGCAGCCTTGAAATGTACTTAACCATGCTTATCTTTTTTTTTTGTGATGAGGTGCAACGCATAAATGCCTGTGTGCAGAAAGGATGATAATTTAAAATGCTAAGTAGTTCTGAAATAATTTTGAGAGCTTGTTCCTTAGGAATCAGATGAAAGCCTCGGTGATTAATTATATAGCAGGGCTAAAGCATTTACGTTTTGGAAAAGCTGATGTTAATAAGGACTTGGTATCTATCAACAGTTGATCCAGGGTTATGTGCTGTGCAGTTGAAACAGCCTGATGTACAGATTGTTAGCATTACGCAGATCACCTGCATATTTATGATTGTGAGTTGTATACCCTGATGTTTAATGCATGCCATAACTCTCAGGTTCAAGCAGGAATGTGAAGAGGTCAGTTGTAAGTAGTTCATTAGAGTTTTCAGTCAGCTCTTCATGAGTAAAGATTTTTGCTAGAAACTTCAAACTCCATGTGCGTTATGTGTAAGTTGGAGTGAACTGAAGTGCTGTGGTAGAAGCTGTGTTGTAAGACAACACATGTTGTATAAACATGGAAACCTCAGCTCAGCAGGAAGGTCACATCTCTTTGTTCAGTGTCTGCTGAGGTAACTGTCAGCTGGTTTTTGATGCCAGTCTCAAGTTTTATTTGGCTTTTATGTTAAGTCATTAGCATCTGTTCTAAAGTACTCATGATTCAAGTTCACACTGTTGAAGCAGCTTTCTCCTAAAAAACAAATGCTTTGATGATAAACATGTGCTGTAATTGTGAAAGAGAATAGTTGTATTGCTTGTTTTGAGACTAGTTAAAAATGTTTTCATAAAGTCTGAAGTAAAGCAGTCACTTAACAAAATCCATCAGGGAAGAAAAAAGAATGCATCCCTCAGATGCTGTCGGAAGGTTTCTTGCTAATGATGTATCACCAGCTGATGTGGTCATCTGGACATAGGCTGCTCTAGATAATCTAAACCACCCATTAGTCCAGGTGAATTTTTCTGGAGCTCTCATACAACCTCATCTCTTGACAGTGCTTGGCAATACCTTGCACCTGAAAGGCACTGAGGAGCTGGGGTTGGTAACACTTCCAACCAGTACAGCTAAACCAGGATCCCTGTCTGTGGCTTGATACAGGTTTGCAAAATATTCCAAGTGGTCATAAAGACTAATAATCTGTATTTAAAAGTACTGCAAGTTCTTAGACCGAACAGAGTCCCTTCTTCAGCTTGAGAGAGAATCCTGGCCTATCGTCCCTTCTGATATTAGGTGTAGCTGGGAGTATTCCATCTGGACTCTGTGCTTCAGAAAATTTCCGTACTGTTACAAAACAGGAGCATCTTCAAATGTGTGGAGAAGACTAAGGTCCATGCCTAACTATCAGCAGCCCAGTTTTATCTTCCTACCCTTGAACTTTATAGAAAAGAGATATGTATGTAACTGCACCTAAAGACAGATCTTGAGTGTGTTAGAAGAGCAGTTGCAAATAAACACAGGTGGGATATGCTACTCAACACTTCTGTTCCATCAGACAGTTCTGGAAAGGGTTGGTCATGTAAAACCTTTGTTGACTTGAAAATCCCAGGCCTGTGATCCGAATGATGCATTGCCTTTTTCTGTATTCATCTTTCATGATTCAATAAAAACAGAAACTTACTTGAATGCCCAGTTTTTACTCAGCATATGCAGGGCTCTGAAAACAGTGGCTTCCTTTCCTCAGAAAACTGTGTTATGCACACACATATTGCCAGCCAGTCTGCTGCCATTTCAGTAGTGCCCTGCAGACAGCTAATTGTTGTGCTGTGCTGATCCTTCAACATTTAGAGATGGCTGATTACTCTCCTGTGCGGGGGTGTGTGTGTGTCAGGTGCTATTAACGTGAATGTTTGTTTACTGAGGCAGCTCCGATGATAATTGAGATCGTCGTGTTGGACTGGTTTCAAAGCTGTGGAGCAGCACTGGGGGGTGTACAGCCCTGTCAGATGAATAGCAGAGGTTTCTCATTGAGTACCTGCTGCTGCTCTTGCCTCCTGCCATTCTTCCTGAGCCTCTGGCAGACCTTGGTACCCCCAAGCCAAGGACATCTGATCATTTTGGAAACTAACTTCTTAACTTCTGCTGTTTTCAAAATGGTGTGCTAAAGCAAACTGGAAGCTGGAGCAGAAATCCACGTTTAAGGTGACAGGAGAGTTAAAAATCCTTATTGAATATTAAATAACCTAAACACCAAGACTTCTGAGCCCTTGAGATGAGTTGTGTTAAAAACTTACAGTCCTATATAAATCAAATACTTCTATTATGTAGGAATAACAAGATCAATTTTTTCGTTCTTTGTAGTAGACAAGTGAAACTGAACTGAAGGCTGGAGGCATTGAGATTCAGGAGGATTTACTGATTGATCCGAAGCCATACACAGGTTCATTCATGCTGTGACAAAGCTAACAGTGGAAACCATGAGGGTTCTTTTTGTTGCCTCAAGTAACAGTAACATCAAAGGACTACCAAGGAGTTTTTAAAAAATGATACAGCAACTTGAATGATTAATTATGGAGAAAAAGTTATCTGAATCTAGTGTTCCAAAGCATCGTTAATATTATAACTATTGTTGACTGAAACTGTCATTCAGCTTCAATTTTTCCAGAAAATACTAAAGGAAGAGGTAGTATATGAGCAGGGAAGTTATAATAAAAGACTGAATTTTGAGGCTTTTTCTTGGGGTTTTTTGTTTGGGTTTTTTTTAAATTTAAAACCTATTAGTGATGTTGGTAAGTGGAAAACCTGCTGGAGTCTGACAATAGTATTGTCAGATTTCATTGTGATGTAAGGCTTCTTAATAATACACAACTGAAGTTAAATACCACAGTGGTAGTGTTTGGTGTTTCCTTGTGACAGCGCTTTAACTGCTCAGAAACGTTGCTCAAAACACCCCTGTGAGCCTAGGAAGCCAAAAGAAAATTACATGCTTTGCCCTGTAGCAATGGCAGAACTGAGATTAACCAATATATTCATGAATTTCTGATAACTGTGTTTCATCACAGTGGTATGTGTTTGTCACAGCAAGAACTTAAATCACACTAGCACTGGTGCCTTAAAACCTTTTTCTGAGCAGGAGCCTGTGTCTTTGATCATGTATTTCATTTGAAAGACAAAAAAGACATCACTGTGGTAGATGCAGCAGCATAAGACATCTGGCAGGGGCTAGTCCTAAGACACAAAAACCCACTAGCTTGAGAATAAACGTAAATAGACATATGCAAATAGGTTTAAAATAAAATGCCCTATTCTGCTTAAGAGAAAGTAGAAATAAAAGGTGAATGCTCTAAGTTAATTTTTATTTGTATATTTTGTTCTATGTCTCTAAAAAGTTTCATTAACAAAAGCATACTGTACTTCAAGTGTAGTGTTTTATAGCCAAGTGGGTGGCTGGACTCTATCTCATTTGGATGTCTAAACAAAAAGTTCCCCAGAAGAAGGCAAAGATGACTGTTCTGTGCGTCATTGGATCACCTGGGGATAGGGCTGCATGTCCCTTTGAATCCCTGTAGAGACTGTTACGGAACAACATCTGCTTGGAGTAGCCTTAAACAGGGATCTCATCTTGATTAGAAAAGCAGAAACTATTCTATTTTTTTTCCCTCCATAATTCAACTTCAGCATAGCTACTCAAGGATTTAAAAATAATAATAGTAATAATTAAAAAGTTGATACTGTCTTGTTTTCAAATGAGCCAGCTGAAGAAATCAGACATGCTCTTTATCTCCTATCTTGATAACCCCAGCAAGGGCTGACTGACTTGGCCTTACGGAATTTTCTCCTTTTATGCAAGTGCTGAGAGAAATGTAAATTTCCACCAACTTTTTGTTTATGTTGGCGACATCAGAATTGGATCACCAGTATTCGTCCAACCCATTATAGGAGCTGTTACATACTCATTCTGAACCCAGAGCTTCGTTGGTAGAGGAGAGTGTACAGCATATTTTGAATAAAAGGCCTTTTTTTGTTTTTTAATGCTGTGCTTTGTAGAAAGAAAATGATAGTGAAAGCTGTTGTTTTTCTATTTATTTTTGTAATTTGGAGGTGGCTGGGCACATGGCTGTCAAGGTAGACTTGTTTATATTAGACAGTTCTCTTTGGAAATCATGCATGTAAGTATCAGTGAAACAAATAAAACAGTGCACTGATTTATGGCAAGATAGGTGGTTATATTCTTGAAAACAAAATAAGCAAAATTGCAGAACATGGGTTTTTACCATTTAACGTTATAGAAGTCTTTGTAAAAATACAAGTGAATAGGAAAGCATAATTTCAGAATATAGTTAGTGTCATAGCTCATGAGCCACAAATAGAGCATCATATTTAGTACAGTCTCCCCTGTATCTTACGTAGAGTTTTGAAAACTTTAGTGTGATGCTATTCACTGTTGTGACATATATATACTATTCAGAGTTTAGGATACTATCATTGATGTGTTGAGTGTGCAGACTGGCTGGCTAATCAGTTGGACACTGCAGAGCAATCTTCCAAAGAAAAAATCCTAGTGCAGCCCCGTGTGTTTTGGTTTGTGTTGCTCTGTTTCCCTTATTTCTTGTGCAAACACAGGTTTTCTGACTTTGAGTGGTACAACTTTCACATTTGTTAGAGTAATATTTACAAGCTGTTGTATCAATGCTCAGTGTCAAATTCTTTCCCTAGCAGGAGTGCATGGAAATAGGGAGTGTTGAATGTTAGGAAAGACTGAAAATATCACAGGCTCTTAATGGAATATCACAAAATGGTATTTGCAAAGATGGGGCACTCACTGCAGTAAGGGGATGTCACTATTCCTCATGTTGTGCCCTTGAAATGCAGCTTCTGTAGACATTACATAATAGAAACATCCTTCTTCACATAAATAAATAGTCATGGTAATATGACTTTATTTGGAGAGACGTGGATATAGTCAAAGGCATCCTGTGTTGTATAAGTACCATTAAAATGATGAGAGAGCAAGCTAAACATTCATCAAGCCATTTTCCATAATGAATGTTGTAATACAAATTAATACAATTTGTGTTACAGAAGTTGTTGTCAAAAGGAAAAGCAAAGTTGAATTTTTTAATCGATGGATTTGTTAACATTTTAAAGTAGGACTACTTACTGCATTTTTTAAAACCTTCTTTATATGAAGTTATTTCATCTACTTCTGGGAAACTCCAATGTCATTTGTTTGAAAAAAGTGAAATCATTAAAGCATCTGAGAATAATGAGCAATTTTTCTTCTTTAACTTCTAGTGCAGTCAGCTGCCCATATTCAGAGATGAACTTGAACAAAGAAAGCCTCTTACCTGACCGATTGAGTGGGGAGATGCCTGCAGCCAGTCCTATCCCCAGGAACAGAAAAGTGGAAACAAGTGAAAGATCCACCTCTCCTGTAATCAAGTAATTATGATTGAAGCGATGTCCGTGACTAACAGCAGTACTTGATTTCTGTGTTCTGCAATGCAATTTATAATTGTGCAATGACTGAATGGTTTCCGAAAGGCCTGCCTATTAACCTACATTTTCATTTACAGGGAACACAAATGTTTTTTTTCAGTGCTTATCTAAAAGGTCACAGAGCTGTCAAAGACTGATACTGAGACTGTCTATGGTTTAACAAGAGTTTGGTTTCATCTTTGGTGTAACTATATAGACTACCAAGTGGTTAATTGGAACTTAAAATTGAATGTTGACCAGTTGGTTTCACTTTAGAAAATGATTTCTTTTTGTTTCTTTTGTTTGCTGTAGTGGCCTTATTGATGTGACTGTAAGTTAATGTTGCTCTTTGAAGAACAGCCACTATTCTGTCATTACAGTGGGAGTGGGGAATCAAGTTACTGGGACTGAGTTTTGCAAGAATAATGCTGAAGTCTGTAGCTGAAGCTTTTAAACAGGAGCACTGGGAAAAAATAAAGGAGTGCACTACCAAAATGATTATTTTCAGATGATTATTTTATCTCAGAAATTGTGGATACTGATTCCTGTGCTTATTCTGGGCTATAGGGAAAAATAGAGAATTTAAGAAGGACAGGAAAAGAAGAGAGGCTTTCAATTTTTTTCAAGGCTTCATTAATGTAAATGTGAAATGTGAATGTTCATAGTGAAGATTTCCAGTTCCCACTGTAACGACCACATATTTTCAATAGATGGTATTTTAAGTTGCCTTCTCAGGCACAGTTTCAGCTTCATGCTTTAAAACCCCAAATATTCCCCTGTCAAAGAGTTCTGCCTGATTTGATTGTTCTTATAAATGTAAGGTTTTAGAAACCTGGAGTGACTTAATTGCTCCCTGGCAGGTAGCCTGTGTGCCTTTACAGTGAATCCAGTAGCAGTTTGAGCAATGTCCTCAGTGGCAGGGACTGTGTCAAGTGCTACTTCTTTCATTGTCCCAGTTAAGAGGCTGCATATAACATTTTAAAGGCTGCACAGTGATATATCATGAGAAAGAAGGGACAGGAGGAAAATAATACCTCAAAGTGTTCATATGTTACAAATAGTTGAATTGGATAGCTTATTATCAAAAATAGCATTAGACAAATTAGCTTCCTGTTGAATTGCCTAATCATTTTACCATTGATTTAATGGACAAAAGAGTCCTTTGTTTTGATTTCTGAAAATCCCAAGTATACAATCTTGTTAGTGCCAAGTAAAAAAAACTTCTCTGTATTTCTTAAACAAAAAGCACCTTGGATGTCTTCAGTTGACTTTTTGTGCATAGAGAAAATAAATTAAACAACAGCTTAGCTGCTTCCACTTTTAAACATTTTGTTAATTTGTTTTAAACAGTGACAGAAAATGCCCCAGCCCTGGTCATGTAGGTATGAAATCTTCACCTCACAATCGACCATCTGGGAAAACTGTACCAGAAACAACCAAGCTGGAAGATGCAGAAAGTAAATCTCCTTGCAAGAAGCCCCTGTTATGCAATGTGAAAGAAAAGAAGGCACCTGGGTAACTCTCAGTTCCTTTCAAAGTATTGGTTGTTTGGAGTCAGTTTAAGATGCAGCTTACCAGGCAGTGCAACCCAGTGGTTTGTCTGCGGAATTCTTAGAAGCAGTGGGGAAGGAGATGGAAGCTCTCCAGATCTCTTTATCTTAGAAACAGCAGGGAAGGGAGTATCACAAGGTATGTAAGAAATAAGAAACACATGTCAGAGGAGAGGAAAAATACAATACAGATCAGTTGTTGGAAATTGAGATCCTTCTTCCTAGGTTTGTATACAAATATGTTATTGTATATATACAAATATGTACAAACATGGAAAACTTAAAAGTAATTAGATAACTTTCAGCAACTGGCATGCATTTTTGACAGAAAATGACATGAGATAGCTTTTATACCATAAATATTTTTCTCCCGTGCAAGTTTGGAAGCTATCTTTGAAGCTAAAAGTGTACAATTCAGTGTTTTCATGGGGATATGTGAGGCAATAGGATTCCCTACATTTTTAATTAGTTACAGTATTGCTACATTATTTTATTGCCTATTTTCAAACAGAAATAGATGACACCCTAAGTGTCATCTATTTCTGTTTGAAATAGATGTAAGAAGTGTCATTTGTTATATATTTACATGAGCTACATTGTTTTGTGTTCATAATATATGAACTGTGTTAGCAATAATAGTGTCTTGAGAGACAGAGACTGGAGAGTTGGTATTATATGGTAAATACCCCACAGTAAAGCTGATGATTGAAATGGAACTGTTTTGTTAAGAACTGGACTTTGATGATCCTTGTGGGTCCCTTCCAACTCAGGATATTCTATGAATTAAATCCTCTGAAAACACTGCAAGATTTTTTTAAAAACTTTTTCCAAATTGGGTTAACCAGATCTGGCGGTGTTTTATTATTTTTCTTCCTTTTTCCACTAGACTGTTTAACTATTATTAATTATTTCCTTTATTGCAAAAACCTACATTAAATAAAAAATAAAACTTAGTGTGTAGCTTTTTGCATCTTTTTAGATTTGGCCAGCTTTTTTTAAAAACATTCTTCATTGTTATTTCAATCAGGTTGTATTGTTCAAGTTATTTCGGAAAAGATTTAGAGCATCAAGCAGTGTTGATATAATTTCCCTACTACTAATAAACAGCATTCACTAGTCATACTCTAGTGAATTTAAACCACAAAAAAAAAGAAGATGGCTTCAAGTGTAATTTTGAAATAACCTGTGTTAAAAATAGTTGTAATTCATATTTTTAACCATACTTAGAGTAAATTCACTTTTTTTTTAGAAATATACTTTGGCTTTACAGACTACCTGTTAAGATTTATTGAAGAAAATATTTTTTGTCTTTTATTTTTTTAGAGGGTGTTACCTTTAGAAGACTTAAGCTAACCAATACATGTCCTATCTGTTCACTGCATTGAGTCATTTTCATTAAGAGAATAAATCTTGTGCCAGTTTTGAACTACCCAGAGACTTAGTATTTCAACTATTCGAATCCACTGATGGCTGTCTGCATTTTATCATCTAGCTTTCCTCATTTGTTATGTATCCAGCAAAGTCATAGAGGACTTTCAGTTGAATAATCTTCCTTTGAAAAAGGCATGAAAAATAACGTTCACAACATTAGGTATATATGAACTGCTGGGGTTATAAAATATTGAGCATCTAGTTATTGCAATACCCAGTGGATCTTTTTAGATGTGTATTCAAAGTACACATGCATAATTGAAGACATAGATACACACACTTGTGTGCTCTTTAGTTGCTGAGCTCACAGTGTGGATTTAATTATGTTTGACTTCAGTTCAATTGTGTATACCTTCATATTCAAAGGTAATATTTTGTTTCATAGGAGTCCTTCATTGAGGAACCAACCACAAACAAACCCAAACATGAGTTTTATTCCGTTGTGTTAAATCTAAGTGGTACTCAGCTAATCTCTAGTTCCGCTTACTCCTTTTTTTCTTTTTTAAGCTCTCTATGCATCGAACAATTACACTAGAAAATTTTGGTTTGCAAAAATATAATTATGTACATAAATAGTGCAGTGTGTCCCTCTGGAATGTTCCTGAGATTAAAAGTCACGATAAAAATTACATGCCTATAGCATATTCAATTTTAATTTGAAAGTGTCTTCAGAGTACCAAAAGAATATCCCTGTAGTAAGGATTCCACTCTGGAAATCTTAACAGTGAAGGAAGGTGAACACTCAGCCTTGGGAATCAAATTATACTGGCTCTTAAAAGAAAATTCAGTTTGTCTTCCAGCATCTTCCCTAAAACCTTCAATTCATGATACTGTCATATTTAACTAATGAGGTAAAACTTCTGGATGTATGTTGCTATGAAAATTGCCCCCAAGAAAATAAGGAGGTACTTGTTTCCTCACAGGTTTTGGTGATCTCTCTTCCTTATGTTGAATTACAGCTATCATTCCCTTTCCCTTTGGAATTAATTGCACTAGTTTGTAGCCTGTTACTTTAGAAGTTTTCTGTGTTTATGGAGTTGGGAAAATAACTTTTAAGTAAATAAATCTCTCTGAGGAAGATACTGTGGAGAAGTCCTTTGTGGCACAAGAAGTCGTGCCTGCTGTACACATTCCACTGGTATTGCTTTGTCACACCGTTATCATTTGTGTCCTGTCATACTAAAAAGGCTGGATTTTCTGATCTCCTGTGTTCATTTTGCACCATTAGTGGTGTGATAATTATATTTCTGTTGAAGTCAGTGAACTTGAAGCTCCTACTTGATTTAGTCACAGATGTTTTCTGTGAAACAGGCCTGTTTCTTCTGCGGATTTGTATTTTGAGGTTAGCTAATCTTGATGTCTAACAAGGTGTTAGGTGTAGATTGGCTTTTTATCTGTGATTGTGACATTTGTTAAGGGGTTCTTGTTGACCTCTCTGGTAGGGGGATTTCTTTTAGCCTTGACTCTAAGAATCTTTCTGTCTGGTGCATATTTTTAGAATATGCTCAGTATGTACTTGGCATCTCTGAGTGCTCTGTATCTGTGATGGTTTAGTAAGAATTGGCCAAAGTGTTCTGAAATTCTTAAAAGCAGAAGTAGACGCACAATGTCAGCAAATTTGTATCGCTTCACATCTGTAAGAAACCAGGCTGGAAATACCTTCTGAAGGCAGAGTTTGAAAAGGAACTTCCCAGGGACTGACTTTAAGATGGAAATGCACACACCCCCAGCTACCCCTACCTTGAGACATTCTCTTATTTCCACATCTCTTGCCCAGTTTTTCTCAGTAGGGGGAAGACATTCCCTCTTTGCAAATGTTTGGGCCAGCAAAGCTGAGGGAGCAGCTGGATCAGAAGTAATGCAAAAGCAGATACAAAGGAATACAGATGTTTTCGGTGGGATCATTAACAGCTGCACAACTGGGTGTCAGTAACTGTACTGACAAGGAATTGATGTCAGGTAGAGATGAATGTTGGGCAGAGAAAAAGGAGTAGGTGTTATTTCAGACAGCTCCTGAAAATGGCCTGCATAACTTTGTAGGATATGCAGCTATATATGTGGATTTCACTCTTCCCATCTTCTGCTGTGGACACACCCACTGCCTTCATTTGTGTATTTTTCAGTTTCAGTTATGAAGTCAAGTGTGTTGGTATGGTTTACGTAATCTTAGTTTACGCCGTTCTTGAGCCTTCTTTGCAAAATTCATGTCAGTAATCATGCCATTCTCTAAGTCAGAAATTAGATCCTCTCTGTTTCTTTATTTTATAATGATACAGCATCCTTTGTGTGGGAATTCTGGTGTGTTAACAGCATTGCTAGCAAGAGATGTCATCATGCTTAGTGATTTTTATGATGTATTAATAAAAATTGAACATCTTGTTTTCCTCAGTGGAGTACTACAAACAAAGGACGCCATAAAGAACAAAGAGTGTGAAGATGAGGAGACAGAAAATAAGCTGCTCATTTCAAATGAAATTAAAGGTAAATCAGCAGTACTTCATTTGTTTTGAATTAAAATCTACAGAGGTGAAGAAGTGTGATGTCCCTTGAAATTCTCATGAAACTGAACTACAACTTACTTTCCACATTCACTGTTTGTGTACAAAAATTTCTTGACAGTACTGTTTCTTTATCTTGTAATGATCAGAGGCTTTGCCAAGAATTTTATCACAGTTGTAAACATGAATGCAAAATGAATAGTGATATAAAAAATCTCATTTCAATGATTTTTTTCCGCTGACTTTTAAAAGCAGGTTATTAAACCAGTCCAAGTGGTAAAGGCATAACATTCACTTACTGCCTTGAAAGTGTTTTGAAAGTCAAAGCATTTACATGTTGCAGACATAATGCAAAATTAAGGTGACTTACATAAGCCAGCCTCAGTCTTGCTGAGGGTGATGGCCAGACTGTGGCTCTTCATTGGCAAGACAGGAGAGTTCTCATCTGGTCTCCAAAGGTTTCTTCCAACGTGGAGTTTTCTCCGGTTCGGTGATTCTGTGTGGTTGTATGTACTGCTGTATCAAAACTCTTGGCTGTTCACAGATCCAGTGGGACAGATTCAAGCAGCTGTTCATTATGAATTTTTATCCTCATTGTTTAGAAAGAATACAGCACAAATCCAGAACATAGCAGTCTTATATTTGATAATTATTTTACACGTGTGAAACTTAGTATGTCAGGATGGTTATGACACTGAGTCAGTGCATTGTTTCAGTGCAGCTGACACTAAAGTCAATGCAAGTTAAGTGTCTTTATTTCCTAATCTTAATTCCTTGTATTTTTAGATTATTTTCTTCAGCAATTTTTTGTGCAACAGTTTGTAAATCTTTCATCAAAATTCATAGGACTTGAGTAACTGTGTTTCTTTAAGAGCTACATGTCTTACTTTTTAATTCTAAGAAAACTGGCCTGATTTTGTGAAGCATTTTGAGTTTGACAGAATTGACTGTTTGGATAAACTTTCACCAACAAGGTTCTTACATAGTTAGATTTAGGAAAATAGAACATTTCCTTACATTATCGTCTAGAAAAGTTGTACTTGTTATACACATAACGTTGCATTATTATGTGTTTAAGTAGGATGGCACATTTAAGCTGAAAGATGAAAATGGATCATTAAGTTCTTGCTGTCATAGTCACGGAAATCTCAAGATAAAATAATTGCAAATTCGTGAATTGTGTCTGTTGGTAACTGTGCTTGTTGCCCTGTTTTTTCAGCCTGTCGCTTACCTTGTTATTCTTCAGCCTACTCTTGCAATACTCACTTGGCCAGTTCTCTACTGATAACTTTATAAAAGGTGTACTGCTATCTTCCCTTTTTTTGGAGAAAGATTATTTGGAGCTAAAGAACTCCTCTGAAATCACAGCCCCTTCATACAAACTTCTTATGGACATAAATCTTGTGCTTAGAAACCTTATGCTAAGGATTTGAACTTGCTAAGAGCTAGAACCATGCAGAAGGGAATGAGCAGTGTTAATGGTCTCTCATTAATACTAGAAAGTATTTGCCATTTGGCTTCTTTGAAACCTAAGTTTATATTTTGTTCTGTGGTAACTTGCTAAGAAGATAGAGATGAACTATCAGAGAGAAGGATAACAAGGTGGCATAAAGTATGAAGAATGTAAAGGCAGGTGGGCTGATGCTGAAGTAAAATGTCAGCAGAGAAGAACACGGGTTAGGTTTAGAAGTGTGAACTTTGTGAATCTGACTGCTATCTTGTGGAGCTGGCAAAATTGGAATATATCTCATATTTTCTCTGGCCCAAAAGGCAGATTGCCTCTCTATGGGAAGCAGGGCTTGCAGAGTGAGAAACACCCCAGAGCATGAGGGTAGGAAAAACTTTTAACTGTCTGGTATTAGAGACATAGATTGTAGCCAAACTGGTGTGTTCTGGACTTTCTGTTACAAGGTTTACCCACACTAAACCTAAATTTCCTTGTGTTGGTGTTGTGGTTATGTCTGCCACAGGGCTAGGGACTTTTGTTTTTTCCCCTTCTAGTTGGGTAAATTGGCACTTTACATGCTCCATTTGTGTGCTCTTTGTCTTACCTGTGAGGCAGATACTACACAGACTGAGAATGCTGCTCGCTATGCCTGTACCTATGTGCTGTTGTGTGTACAAATGTCTAAACATGTGAAGATGGGGTGTGATTTGTGCAGTATTTTCTTCACACAGTATTATAGTCTGCTATTTATGTGGCAGTATCAATATATTGCATGTTTTGTGGATGAAAGGAAAAAAGTAGCTGAATACTTATATTTTCAATTCTTAAGAGACTTTTTCTAGAAGGAAAAGATCAGAGGATAAGGATGGGGAGGGGATTCGAGGGAACAATTAGAAAGATACTGTTCAGTAAAATATGCTTTACATTCAGCATAATTGCTGCCTGACAAGACACATTCCTTTCTCACTGAGATTTTTATTAGTATTAGAGGCTCTAAGGAGCATTTGTAAAACAGCAGTGAAGTGTAAACAGATATTTAGGGAACTCTCTTCGAAGAGTGAAAATATATTTGTAGTAAAATATTAAGGAGTCTATTTAAAAAAAAATTAATGAGTGGGCTGACAGTGCTGACTAAATGGCTTAAGAGTCAACTTCTGAATAATAGACATTAATATAAAATGAGGATAAATCTTAAAAGTAACAAAAAGTTGGGCTAGAGGAGCAGAACAACACAAGCAAATGTAGTAACATCCTATGTTAGGCATACTATAGACCAGCCCCACTGCGCTGGAAAAAATCTATAATGGAAATTTGTGCCCTAGTTGTTGGGCATAAATGTGTGAGAACTAGAACAGTAATGATTGGGAGAACTTGTGGTTAATAGCAGCTTCTCAAAAACGGAAGCAGAATGGAACTGCAATAGAAATGAGCAGTCCAAACAAAAATAGCATAGGGATTTGTGAGTAACTGAATGAACCATGTTATTAAGGGATATTAGGCATTAACAGCATATTTTATTGGCTGTTCCTTCAGAAGTGAATTTCAGAGGTTTTCCACAATTTTAGTTGGCAACTGGGAAGCACCCGGGCCTGAGTTCATGTAGCAGGCATGTGCTTTTGCACTTCCAGTGGATGTAAATGAACAGGGATGTCATATGCAGTTTGACATCAGTTGAGGCATGACTCTTCACTCTTTCCTGCTGCACACGTCTGCAACTGCTGCTTTTCCCCAGACAACAGCAGCATGTGGCTGAAGACACCCTGCAACCAGCACATTACCTTTGGGGGCAGTGGGGGTGGGAGATCATTCCTTCTATTGTGGATGAGTGAGATAAAAAGCAGCCCGGAGGAGTTTAATGTTATTTTCCAAACAAAACATTCAGTTAAAGTGGAAGCAGAGAATTTGCAGACATTTGCGTTTTTTCCTCAGAAGAACTGAAACACATTTTGTTGTGGATGAGCCATAAATGTTGTGTGGGCTGGAACTGTATAACTGATTCACTTGGAATTTTGTAGCAGTGCAGTGCTGCTTTTGATTTTCTCCCAGCTCAACCCCAAAATTAAGTTAATTCTTGTATTGCTGTACAACTATTAAATGTGGGTGTGATTTATTGTACCAAAATATTTTAAATTGTTTGACCTATAGTGTGTTATGCTAACAGCTCCTATGGCATCGAATTGTGTTGTGTTGAAAGAGACTTCTTCCATGTGAGAGCAGTTGTATTTATAGAGAGCCAATATAATGATAGTCACACTAGTGGAAGAACAGTCATGGCACTCTAATTCTGGTGTAAGCAAAACTGTGCAGCTTGTGTAGGGAGGCCCATATGTAGGAATAGAAATGAATGTGCTTTTACTGTGACTGATCTCATCACTGATGGAGGGATTTAATTCTTGTTTCTTGCTTCTTGTTGCTGAAGATGTTGAAGAACCCAACCCGCAGAGGCTTCTCTCTCAACCAGTTATCGTGTCTTCCAAGCTGCAAATCCCTGGCCTACCCTTGCGCTGGGAACAGCAGAGCAAGCTCCTTCCAAGTGTAGCTGGGATCCCAGCCAGTAAAGTTTCTAAGTGGAGTACAGATGAGGTAGGTTCCCCTTTATCTTCTATTTTACTACCATTGCCCTTGAAGGTTGATTCAGAGCTTTAGATTATCCCCATTGACTAACAATAACACATGAGTACTCAGAGGATTGGACTCAGCCAGATCTAATGTAACTGATCCCCAAAATGCCCATTCTGCTGCCATCCAGCCCTGAAAGCAGAAATATTAATTCAGATATGTATTGATAGAGATAAATATGCGTATATATATATATAAAAACATACTCACTGGTGTAAGAGTATGCTAGGTGTAAGAGAAGTGCTAAATGTACAGCCCAGCATATCAGGTGCTCATGGTCTCCACTCCCAACATCTAGTGCCCACACAAACGTTCTGGAGGAAGGGTGTAGCGGTCTGCATGAACCAAAAAGCTGTTCCTGGTGCATAGTCTGGATGTGGCACACTGCTTTGGAAGGTGACAATATAGTGCAGAGAGAAATGGTGTGGATATGGTCAGGCCATAACACCTGATCTTAAGATTAAAGCCCTGCCTCCATTCAGGAATGTAACAATGCTTGGACAGACAGAGTCTTGTCATTGCTTTACTTTCACAAGTACCTGTGGCTATTATCTGCACCTGAGGCACCTGGATCTCATTTAATCAGAAAAAAAAAGCATGACTCTATACACTTATAGAAGAAGATGGAACACCTAATATGAGACTGTAAAAACAACAGCTAAAAGACTTTGATGATTGTCAGCCTTAAAGACTATTTTGAGAAAACGTAAGTCTTACTAAATCTTTTGTTGTATACTTTGGTGGCAGGTCTCTGAATTTATACGAAGTTTACCAGGATGTGAAGAACATGGCAAGGTGTTTAAAGATGAGGTGGGTGAATTTAATTTCAAAAGGACAGAGACAACAAAGCTTGGTAGAAATACATATAAATTAGTAGGATGAAGTGTATGGAATCATAGAATTGTCAGAGTTGGAAGAGATCTTTAAGATATTAGGTCTAACCCTCCAACCCAGCACTATCCCTGTAACCCCTAAACCTTATCAACCAGCAACAGATCCAGATGCCTCTTAAACACTTCCAGGAATGGTGACTCCACCACCTCCCTGGGCAACCTATTTCAATGCCACATTGTTTAAAGTCAGATGCAAATGTATGGAAGATTAGGTTGGTTTTCAGGCCATGAAGTAGGCAGAAATTAAAGAGAAAACTAGCCAAATGTCAGCCAGGTGCTTTTCCAACTTTGTTCCTGCCAATTGAAATTACTTACCAACTTCGTTATTTACTCCTGTTCTCTCCTGATCTGGTTGGATGAAATTTATAAGCAAGTATGTTATTTTAGTTCTGCAGGATGTTAATAAGTAAAATAAAGCAGAACAGTGGTTCAAGATAACCACCTCTCAAAACTCTGCATCTTGTTTGATCACACTTAACTATTAATGCTCTTCCTCCTGATATAGCCCGTTTATGAACGTGATTTGAGAGAGCAGGAAGTGACAAGATCTGAAGGTTCTGATGAGGCTGAAAGGAGCATGTACTCACTTTGTGAGCATGCCAGGCGCGCGTTTGTCATCTGAGAAGATTCTTGTTCCAAAGTTGTCATTAGGAATGGATAGGGCTTTTAGGTACATTAGGCTGTTATAAACTAGGTTGTCTTTTTTTTTTTCTGCTCAGAGGTTTGTTATTCCTGTTAATGCTTAGCTTCAAGAAGGCAGTTTGATCACAGATGCCAGAGTGAATATTTCAGGTGCTTATCGCAGCCAGACGACCTGAATGGGCAGAGTAAGCCAGCCTTTCAAGTGAAGAATAATTGTGCTACTTAGACTTGAGAAGGCACCTCCTGAGGGAAAATGCATACAGATGGCCCTGCTAATCTTCTGCAACAGAAGTTCTCAGGCTGTGCTGTAGATTGTAATGACTATTACAGCTGCATATCAGAGGACTGACAGGCTGCATCTCTGGGCATTTTGCACTTGCTCAGATGTTGGGCATTTAACTATTCAAGCCTAGATCTTCCCCTATGTCACTTAGGGTGTCTCATCCATGAATTTAGAAATAAAAGTTGGCATATTGCTAGTCAAGTCAGGAAAATGTTGGCCCCACTGAAGCCCCTGGAAGTAAGGACCGTGGGGCTCATCGTGTTGGGATTTAGCACGCCTGCTGAGAGGACGATTTGTTTACAGGAGAATGTTCATTTGTAATGTTTTGTAAAATAGCAACACTACAAAGCTGGCAGGAAAAATATTCCGTGTTTTGAAAAATTCTGTTGTGTTTGTGTCAAAAAGGTAGTTTTATTAGCCTGGCCCCTGTTTTCATCTGGGATCAAATTCATTTCAATTTGCTATTTAGTGAGCAGAAAGTGGTGGCCTGAAGGGGATTCCAGCTCTGTAGCTGGGAGTGAAATCCAGCAGCTTTCTCTATGGATGCTTGCATAAAAGGAATAGCTAAGACGTTTAAAAGCATTGCTGTGCTTCAGTATAGTTGAATTACACTTAATTTACCCACTTTACTTTTCAATAGGTTTTATATTGTCAGTATGGAAATAAGAACTGTTTAGCTAAAAATTAGCCAGAAGGTTGTTTTCAAGCACGAAGATCATCCTGTTCTCTTGGACTAGCTGATCTGTCTAAAGGTTGAAATCAAAGCTCTCCTGAAAGCATTTGAAAGTGCTTGTATTCAGCCAGCCCTTAACTTTGTCTGAAATTGCTGGGACTTTTCTTTTCATGTTTTCTGAAACGTTTATACTGCTGGACTGACAGACCTATTAATAGCTTTGTGTGTTTTTCTTTTAAAGCAAATTGATGGAGAAGCATTTCTGCTAATGACCCAATCAGACATAGTCAAAATAATGAGCATTAAGCTGGGACCAGCCCTAAAAATCTTTAATTCCATTCTGATGTTCAAAGCTGCAGAGAAAAACTCACACAATGAACTTTGAAGATAATGGAAAATGTGCACGAACCAGCTTTCTCCACTGGAGCTCATGTTTTATTCAAAGCACAAAGACTCACTAGAAATGTTGAGTAAGGACTCTCAGAAAGGAAGAAACATAAGTTCAGCACTGGTGGACTATTTATATTCTCCTAGAGCCAGTACATATCTGAATCCTTCTGGGAAGTGTTCAAGCTTTTGAGGAGGTACTGTGTAACAACCGAGTCAGCTGGTCTTATTTACCAAACTAATGGCGCTAATTCTCCATGGATGGTTAGGATCCCTAACTCTCTCTGGACATCAAGGAAACCTTCATTAATTATTTATGCTGTATTATATAAGGGAACGTTAATATTTTCTAAGGATTCTTGAATTGTACTTCATATACCCATTTTACTTTTCAGAAGCTTTTACTTCATTTTATCAAAATAAAAACTGATCAGCCAAAAATTAGGCTACAGGTAGCCAAATGAGACTGTTATGGCTAATGTGTATTTGTGCCATAGTTTAAAAATGAAACACTTAACGTTACATATGTGACACTTTAAGCTACAGCATATTACTTTACAGATAATAAAACTGTCTGTTTGCTTGTAACAAAACAAACCTTGTTGGGGTTGAAAATATAATGCTTTCTTGATAACTGAATGTTTTTACTTTTGCACGATTACAAAAATGTTACGTGAGTTTTGCCACCAGCATCTTTAATGTATTTTATCAAAAGACCAGTATAGAGAAGGCTGCAACTGAAAAATAAAGTTTGACTTCATAGGAGACTTTTTGTTTATGCTGCACAATAGAGTCCCAGCCATTTACATGGGAGCCTGCTACAGTCCTTCAGAACATGGAGAAAAAAAGGAGTATTTTGAGGCAAGGAGATTAGCAGAAAAGAAATTACATTCAATCGTGTCTGCAGTTCCCCGTCTTCAGCATAGTTACCACAACAATGGAGAAAAACTCTGCTCAGGCTAGGACTGCTACCCTGGTTTCATATTCCACAGAGGTTTGCTTTCCCAGTGGTGGGAGAATTATTTCACCCACCACTTTCTAGCTGAAAACTGTCATTTGTAAATGAATAAGGCATAGGGGGAAAGGCAAAGCACAAGGAAAAGGATGTTTAAATGCTTGTGGTGCACCAGCACATCCTAGGTGTAAAACACATGCAATTCACTAGGTCATTAGCAGGCTGCAGACATCACCAGCAGGTACTGAGGTGAGGCAACCTCCTTTCTTGGAGGATTATTGTAACGATTTGTCAGGGAAAGTCGTTGCACTTGGTATATGTATGTAAGATGTAAGCCAGATGCACTTTATATGAGAGAAAGCCTAGCTGCCTGTGTACTGAGGAGTGCTCCAGAATGTTACTTTTGCAAGAGGAGAGAGAAGAATCGGATCAGGTTTTTTGGCAACCCTCTGTTTAGTGCTGCGGTGGGCAGTTGCTCAGCTGTAGAGCTGAGAACAAACAGAGCATTTCCGTTGCACAGAGCTGGGAGAATTTTACATCTTCCCACAGATTTTGCTAGGCTTTTCTTTGGCTGGAGTTCTTAAGTTTTCACTCTCTGTGTCCCTTCCAGATCGTGTAGGTGACTGGTACCTGCCATAATATGAGGTGAAACAGGGTCAGTATGAAGTAAGTTGCATTGCTCTATTAATTTCCTTCCATAGCATTGCATAAATAATATTTTTACATTTTGTTCAATATTTGTACATTCAAATTGCACTGTTATTGTACTACAATACAAATAAAACCTGAACTGGAGCCTCTGTTACGTTTGTGTGTGCCCAGGATTCTCGGATGAACCCAGCTGCTCCTGATGGGTGTGGTGTGAAGTAATTCCTCACTGTAGCTCAGTGTTGCCAGGAGTTTCAAAACAGCAACTTGGCTACTGCTGTGTGCCCTCTCCCTTAACACTTACTCCCAAGGCTCCCCCTGGCCATTACAGTCAGAATCCCCTTTATAGCCCTGGACTTTGTCACTGGCAGCAGCTGAAGTTGCAGATCAGTAAAATGCCAGGTTCTTCTGTTTTCTTTCATTCTCTCCTTCCATGTAGTTTATTTTCCTTTACCTTCTGTGTCTGTCGTGTGTGCCAGGTCTGTAGCCTGCAGTGATAACCAACGAAGAGATTTGCAGCTCAACAGAGATTACTTGGGGATGTTAGCACCTCCCTCAATTTTTATATACAACTGCTTACAAAGTTCTGTGGTTTAAGAAATGGATTTGAATTAATACTGTTTACAAGATGTAGAATAAACCTCACTTGAGCCCAATTTTTTATTCGTGCAGCTATCACATACAATAATGAGGACGTACATAATCCTTACTTTTGTATCCCATGAGATGAGGTAGCTGAGTGTAGCTTCCTCTGATACAAAAACTACACCCAACAAATTGACTTGGAAACTAAAACCACTCATCAGACCTACTGAAGCTTTGAAATGTCAGTTGCCATTGGTTTTTGTGTTGTATTGGTGGTAGCCCAGCCCCTCACACTGGTAAAAGTTGTACTCTGCATTCCATAGGAGCTATGTGAAAAATCCTAAGCCTATAGCAAGAGAGTTTGGCCATTAAACGCAGCCATCTCCTCTCATCCTGAAGGATCTCCCACTGTAATCACTGCCTTGGAGTCACCCCTGCACAGCCATGCTTTACTAAAGCTTCTGTGATCTTCCAGACTGTGTGTTTGAGTGTTTAAAGAATCATCGTGACCACAAGTGCTGCTTTGCCTACACTGACATTTTTTGAACTGGTGGGAGATTGGTATCTAATAGAATGCAGTGTTTTAATAAAAAAACATTTTTTATTTCTAATAAATGCAATGGATCCTGTCTGCTGGCTGCTGTTCCTGTCTATCACCAGACACTTGTCCAAAGCCGTGCACTGCCAGACAGTATCCCCTGGAATTTTCAGGCATGCAGGAGTTAAGAGGAGAGTGTTTGGGAAAAGAGAAGGCTGTGGAAGAAGAGAGGAGAGGGCCTCCACTCTGTGTGGGCAGACAGATGTGGAGAAAGCTGATTTGTTCCGGGGAACAATTTTGGAAAGAAAATGAGGCATTCCCTCTGCAGCACCAATGCTGTGGTTACCAATGCACATGTTAGCATCCCAGATAAGTCATTCTTGCTACTTTGAGAGCTCATCTTAGAATCCCTATCTTGTAAATTCAGGATTAATGTTCAAACAAAACAAAATGTTTCACGCAAGAAGAAAACATTGAAAAGTCATCATCCTGCATTTTAAACCACAAAAATTAATATATTAGGCTCTTAGCAATCATCCTATTATGAAGTAATGGTAATAAATACATGTTTAATTTGTGCCATTTCAAAACATTAACTGTATTACCATCTAAAGCAGCGAAGTGCTCATGTCGGCTCACAATTTTTTTTAATTCTCATGATCAAAATATCTGAATTTGTCAAATGCTCCATATAAGAAAATAATACATAACACATGAAGTAACCTAGAAAATTTTATTGTCTAGACAGCTCTGAAATCTACATTTAAAATAATGAAACTGCTTGAGTTTAAAATTTTTTTTAAAGTAGCCAGTACAATAAAAAAAAGGATATCACTAAACTTTTAAATATACATACAATTTCACTAGAACGAATGGCACAAAGGGACTTATTTTAACAAAATATCAAATGCTCCTAGGAGGAGTGCTGGGTGCACCATCAGATACTGGATGCTTGGGTGCCTCTGCCCCTGTCTTTACCAGGGTGGGCAGGGATGCTGGGTTCCTCACCTCAAAGACCAGGGACTCCAGGAAGTTCAATGTCCTGTGGATTCTCTTTGGGCGTGGGATATCGAACACATGAAATGCAGCCACCAGCGCCGCCAGAGCCATGGTGCAGTCATCCAGCTGGGCTAACTCCTCCCTTTCTATGTACAGGGCAAACTCGCATGAATTCACGTTGAAGGGATTTTTCACTTCCAACACTGGTGTCACTGCCTTTACCTAAATTTCAAAAAAAGGGTATTTCAAATGATGCTGCAGCGTTGCTACAATGAACAGGTCAGAGAATTAAGTAAGCCTGAAAGATAGATAGGATTTCTGTGAGTACTTCTCCTCAAAAGGCAGGCTAATATCATCTCTTCCCAGGAACTAAGCTGAGCCACCAAAAGGCCAGGTGATGTCCCTATGCAGTGATAAAAGGAAGAGAGACCAAGGCTGCTGGTGCTCTGTCTCCTACCTCCTCATTCACTGCAGCAAAGAGACTGGAATCATCTCCAAAGACCTCTGGCAGGAGTAAACATGCAGCAGTCATTTTCATATCTGTTAAAGGCAAGGATTTCTACTAAATTATAAATGAAAACTTTCTGGCACAGAGTATCATTCTGGAAAAACAGATTGCAGCCTATGTAATAGTTTTAACAACTCAGTGGTGGAGCTGTTGTTCAGTCCACTTTGAAGAGTATTTTGTACCACAGTCAATATTTAGGTGCATCAGCTGGTAATGGACATTGGTGTCCAAATCATTCATGGAACTCTGCTGCTCAATATTATGATTCAATTTCCCTATCAATAGCTACGCTGGCCTTCGGGTTGCTTTTAGTCGAGTTTGTGAGCTGAGTAGTCTTCCTGCCCTCACTGCCCTTCCCCAAACTCCTTTGTCCCCAGCAAACTGGATGTCCGGGGTGTCCTGTTGCCAGAGCACTCTGCTTTGAAGGCTGCAGTACAAGCTGGTGCCGCAGAACCTCCTGGCACTTGTACCTGCTATCCCTCTGGTTCAGCTGTTATCGACTATAACATCTTTTTTGCAGGTCAGGCTTCTGGTGTCATGTGCTTCACTGAACCTACCTTGCCATGCATTTATTATCTAGGTGCCAGGTCAAGTTGTTTGTGAGAGAAAAACAGAAAAGTAAAGGCCTTGGGACTTTACTAAGGTATGGGTCAAAATCTCTGTGGACATACTGTATAAGAAAAGGGGAAGTTACTTACTATACCCGTAGTTTTCCTTGGCCAAAGCAATGAATAGAAAGCCCATAAAGGCTTTCTGGATTAGACTCTTCCTTGAAGCATTTTAGTCTATCATGAGTACTTGTGTTTTTAATCTTAGTGAAGGAAACCCCCAGTATTTTAACCTACACTTCTTTCTTCTTTCAAAGATGACCTGGCAATAAATGGAGTGAAACTGCTATAGGACACACGTGTGTTCATATCGTGTGAGCTTGGATTGACATCCTGGCATTATGCCTGTTTGATAGAGAGTGAGTCTAAGGAGCTCTTCTCAGAGAGCTCAGCTTGGGCATGGGCAGCGTCGGCTGGGGAAGAATGGCAATTCTGAGTGACTGCCTGAAAGCTTTTGTCCCTGCAGCACCACACTCCCCAGACTTCCCAGACTGAAAGAAGCTGAGTGGCAGCTGGTGTTTGCTCCCCCATAGCCAGGGAGCCAAACACATTGATGTACATGGACCTCACCAGAGGTACCAGTGTGTGCCCTTTTACCTGCAGTGTGTCTCTGCAGAGACGAGGTGCCTGAAATGGTTGGTGGGAACTACTTCTTTAATTTTACTGGGATGAAGATTTTAACCATAGAAACTTGCTTTCTGAAGGAAATTGTGTCGTTTTTTTAATGGGGCTATTTCTAAAGCAGAAAATTAGTTTTCCATGGGCATTTTTAGAAAATAATAAGCACTCATATATCTAGTAATACATACTTCTGCTCATCTAGCAGTAGTTATTTTAAGGTAATTACTTACTTTATCAAACCTGCAGTCTTTTATTCGGTGGAAAAAAGTTTCGATACTTGACTGACCTAATTTTCCTACTAATTTAGTAGCTTTTATTCTCAATGCTTCACAATCACTATATTTTCAAAGAAACCATAACATTTTTGAAATATTTTTGCAGTACAATTGAAACTAGTTTAGTTACATAAGTAAGAACAATTAGCTACAACAAAACTCTGATATTCAGAGCATAGGAGATTTGTACTGACATTTCAGAACGTCTTCCTCTGTGTGCTGCTTCAGATTTTCTTGCAGAATAATGTTAATTGGATTATTCCTCACCACATACAAGGACAATATGTTTTCTGAATAAATCTCCAAAATCTCGACTGTTTTCTTATAAATGTCCATGTGTGTGAGAAGCTGGAACTCCCTAAAAAGCTAAAAGAAAAACAAATATTTCATATTGCAAACCTCAAAACTGAAACTGTAAACAATGCATGCACTTTGAAGACAGATAAAACTAGCTCAGTTAAATAAGATTATAAACTCGAGAGGGTGATTTCATTTCTTTTGAAAGCAGGGAAGAAATACATCAAGTAACACCAAAATACTTCAAATAGTCCACTGGTGGTGTGGGTGGCACCTTTAAGACAGAACTGGTGAACCTTTCAGAATGGGATTAGCTGCAAAAATATGAGTTAGATTAAAGAGAACATTGCTGATGGATACTTCAGTGGAAATATCTCGTAAAATACATTCCCACAGATGTATCACATCTATAACACAGAATTCACTCTCATTATTAAAAATAGCTCTGTTACCTGATAAGGGCATCTTAAGAAAGGAAATAGTCTAAGAATATCTTTCAAAGGTGCCTTATCGCTGATCATCTTTCTCCGTATTTCTATTGTCGCATTCATTCTGTTATCCACTTCTTCCCAGTTCCTCTGAGTTTTCATATATTCTTGATTAAGCCACTTAATATGTAAATCCATTGTACTGCCTTTAAGATGAGCAGGTTCTTCCTATCAAGAAATGAAGGACAAAATTGTAACAAATCAGCCTTTTTATCTGATTATTTAGCTTTTCTCACTCGTGTCATTTGATGTGACCTCTGTGATTTGAGTGTAGTCAAGCTCAGCAGAAAGTGTAGTGTGGTTTCATTTCCAGCTCTCTGAACTCCCCTCATATTCTAATAGTTAGACTAAGGTCTGTTTTCACATAAAACTATACCTGTCAGCCAAGTCCCCCAAGCTCAAATTGCATATTTGAGGCTGTTCATGAAATTCATGTTGCTGTGTCTGGTTTGTCTCATTGTGGTTTATTGGAAATGAGTAGTCAGTTCTAATGAGAACTCAGCGTTTAGCAATATTAACTCTGTATTACCAAGAGAAATAGTATTTTCCTCTTACCCATACAGGTCCTAAAAGCAGGACAACTAACTTTCACACTTATACAACTGGAGTTTTTACCCCCCAAGGAGACCAGCTGAACTAAGAAAACTCATATTGAAAACCATTATTTGAGCAGTTTGACCGTTAGTGTTTCCAAAAAGTATTTTTGTACTTGAGGATAGTTAACAACCTTCCTCAAAATTATTGTTAATGTCCCTGATGTAATTCCACAGCCAGCAATTACTAAGAGGAGGAGCAGCTATCCAAAGCAGTACACCAACAGGAGCAGCCTGAGTTTGTGTAGCTTATCCATCAGTGCATGCAGTGAATTTGCTCACCGAAAGGAGCTGAGGGGACACAGAGATGCACAATTAGTGCAGTTACCATCCTCAGGCTGCGTTGCTGCTGGCTTTCCCTGTCTGTATTGTCACTGATGCAGCTGTGACTACACGTACGGGTGGCCTGTGGGTCAATGCCAGAGAGAGTTGAGACACTTCATAATGTCCCCTAGAACATTTCCGACACAGAGCTGTGAAACACACGACATCCCAAACCACTTTGCAGTGCTCTGCATGTGCAATTAAACTTTCCAGCTTAATTAACATCCTTCTTTAAAACCATGCATGTGATATTCCAAGACTGGTTGCACAAGGTATGCAGTGAAAAAAGCTGTCTCCATCCCTCTGTGTGCAGGACAGATCCCTAAGTGACCCCTGCAGGTACTCCCTGGCCCTTGCTAGGGTTCTGTGTTAGCACAGCCTGCACTCTTTCTGAGAGAGGATTTTAGTCTTCATTGTGTTACAACGGTGATGTTTGTTTCTGACCAGCTTGTGTAGGCATTCCTGGCCTCTTCCTCAGTGCACAGGAGCAGAGGATCAGACAACTTAGTGCCATAGCCTCCCCTACCTGCCTGGGAAGGGTGCTGGGGAAAAGTATAAATGATGAGTGGATGGTGCTACCTCCCATGGGTTCTGTCAAGACTTCACTAGACTGGGGTTTGTGGACTCCCAGACTTTATATTTAATAGCCTTCAGTATTTATATTTATATAGCCTTCAGTAGATTTTTTTCTCCTTCAATTACTTCGCCCAGTCACTTTTCCAACTCTCATAAAATCATACCTTCCACAAAATCCTGCTGTAAATTTGGCAGTTTAACTATATGCTGTCAGAGGAAATGCATTTATTTGTTTTTCTCCTGCTACCTCTGCCTTCTAATTATCATATTGGATTCAAACTGTAGTTTTATAGATATGTCATATTCTGTCCTCAGCCATCTCTTTTCCAGCCGAGACCATCCTAAGCTATTTAATCATTTCACATATGAAAGCTGGTCCATACTTTCAATTATCCTTGTTACTGTCTTTTCATGTTTTCTAATTTCACTGTAGCTTTATGAAATAGGTGCAGTATAATTTAAAGTACTTGTTGAGCTACTGGGACACCACAGGGGCATGTAGTGGAATAATGCATTGCCTTCTGTTTCTTGCTTAAATAATTCTGTATAATCGACATTATTTTTGAGTGCTGCGTAGCATTGTGCCAAATATCCTTTGGCCTAATATAAAAACAGCATTTGTGAATAATACTAATAAGCTCAGAGCCCATCACTGTAAGTGTTGTTAGGACTTGGTTTTCTCCTTGTGCCTTTTTTTTCCATCTATTCAGATGGAAAAAATTCATCAGAACTGAATTTTATCTGCTGGGGGTTTTCCCTCTGGAACTCAGTAGCATGGGGGGTCCTTGTGCAATTCTTCAGTCTTTGTCTTTAGTATCCTTGGTAGCATCACAAAACATAACCTGCCAACTATTCTACTTTTTCCACATCATTTAGAAATACACTGAACTGCTTAAACTAAGCATTCATAATCTTTTCCACTGTAAACCCCAACTATTTCTGCATACCCTTGTTTGTTCTATCTTTTAACTGCTTATCTATTCAAGGACCTTCCTGTTTATCCCCTCAGATTATATCCTCTAAGAGCTTTTGAAAGGCATGTGCGAAAATCTCTTCTGAATTTAAAGTAAACTGTATCAGCTGGATTGCCTGTGTCCTCAGGGTTGTTGAATACTTCAAAGAACTAATGAATTTGTGAAGAATTATGTCTGTTTACTGGAACTTTGTTGATTCCTTCCTAATGTGTTCATCTCTTGGGTCTGCATTACAGTTCTTGCCAACTTGGCCAGTGAAAACAGAAGGTTTCTTGGTCCATATGTTCTCTAGCTCTCTCCTGAAACTCTAGAAACTGGCATCAAATTAGCTACCTCCAATTATCTAGTATCATGTTTCATGAGAGAAATTGTGCGTCACAGTTAGAAAATTATCTGTTGTATCCTTGGACACGACTGAAAATTTTGCACAAATACTTGATCCTGGAAATGGGTTACTCACACATTTTTTGCACATTTTAGTAAATTATTCTGTAACCCCTTCACTGATATGCCAGTCTGAGACAGATGCCCTGATGCTGCCCATGAAGAATGGTCCCAGTAATGTGATCATCTGAACTCATCTACTGAGAATCCTTGCAAAAGCTGTTTTATTTCTCTGGTATGGCTTTATATTCTGCCAGCCCACCTGTACCTAGGGAGCACACCTTGAGCACTCCTGTCCCTTAGCAGCATCAGGCTTCTTGCTTCTCACTTGTGAGAAAGCCTTTATAACTAACCAGTGCAGAAAAGGCAGAAAACCACAAAAAGAATTCCGTGTAAATCTCCATCAGATCACTCACAGTCATCAGAGTTTTGTTTTGCTGCTGATGTGTCACCTCTGCAAGCTTCCTGCAGCAGCCTTTGATAGTTTCTGGTATGTAATTTATATTGGTTACTACTGTGAATACCATCTTATTATTCACACATTCCCAACTGGGCCATTCAGCTACTCCTTACCCTGCTAACTTGCTGTAAGTTGGACAGACTGCCTCTTGCTTCACCATGACCACTGCACAGAACCAAGGGATGGCCCATTCTTGTCAGTCTCAAGATGCCCACGCTTTCTCACGCATGCACACTTGGGCAGTTGCTGGGGCTTTTTAAATTACATTTATATTTTTTATGCTGTGCAAGAGCTAACTTGAAGTTTCTGACTCCAAACAGCTCTTTCACTACTGGTTTCTCCTGTGAGTCTGCTTTCAGGCCTCCTGCCCATAAAGCAGGAACTTCTTCAGCCAGCTGATGTGGAGCATGGTGGCTCATTCCCTGAGGGCCTGTCACCTTCAGTGTCTTACTTGCAGAGACAAGAAAGCAAAACAACTTGACCCAGTGTGCCGTAACCACAGAAGAAATTGTGACCTTTACGCCAGCTTCTCTCCATCCCCCTTGTCAAGGCAAACTCTGCTTGATTTGATGGACTTTCCATGTTGTCAGCTCTGTCCTTGAGAGCTAGTTTAGCTAATGACAGTATTAATTAGCTAAAGGAGACCATTTGACATTTTCATCAGTGGCAATGGCATGCTACCAATAGAAATATGGCAGTAGTATAAGGAAGAATTGCTGTCATACCTATCTGTTAAGGGGAAAAACAGCAATGGAAGGCCAAACTTTGTAGTGTAAATCATCTATTACCTGGGAGTAACACAAACAGAAGTCAGTGTTAGAACTGGTTTTCTTGCAGTGTTCATGCTGCTTAGAGCAATCACCATCTGTAATCTTTCCAACTTCTTAGTTTGTGAACAAGTTGGTTTTTAAGGTAAGTAGAAAGGTGAGAGGTGGCTTTCTTTTGGGGAAAATAAGTTATCTCAATGGGACATCCATTTGATGGGAGAATGATTCCAAGTGTGATTTAAAATATTTTATAGTTAACTTTAACATTGCAGGAAGAATTTGAGTCTGGGAAGCTGGTTACTGAACTGGTTTATCAGCTTACCATGTGCTTATTTAGGGAGGACTCGGGATCCTCTCCACTTCAACCATCAAAGCGAGAAAGCCAGTTACAGCACAGCAATACTCCAGTAAAATCTGACTATAAGGTTAAAGCTCAGTTATTTCAATACCATTCAAATGCAATTCTATCTAGACCAAAGCCAGGATCTCTTGTCTCTTGTCTCAATGTCTGAAGAAGCCACAGCTAACTGTTCAGCATATATGCCTGACAGAACTAAAAAAAATTAGCTTCATTAAATGAGGAATCCGTACTTCTTGAGGTCACCCAGCTCCTCTGGCCAGATTTTGAATTGTGTCACCAGTAAAATCCGTTTCAGTTGCAGCAATAAGAATGTTAATTGGTGATATTTAATTATTTTTGTATACAGAATTTTGTCTTATTTAGCAATGTACAGACTTAGTTTATAACATAAAGGATTTCCTTTCTTTTTAAACAATAAAAATATAAATTAAAAAAAAAATTCTTTCTGGAACAAACGAGAATTTATCTAATGTCTTTAAATAAGAAGTTGCCTTTTTGTCACAAGCTCATGAGAAGTGCAGTAGAACAGAGAAAAAGGCAAAAGGATGCAGAAAGGAAGTTAATGAGGTAAGCAGAGGATACCCAGTACTTGTCTGTCAGAGTAACCCAGCCCTAGCCTGCAGGATGGTCCTGCCAAGGATCCTACTCATTCTGTTGGATTCACACTCAAAGGGCGACAGCAGTAGGGAGCCCATCCCTTAGTGCCCATGCCTACAAACTCTTGACTTCTTGGCATCTCAGGTATCTGTGACTGAAGACACCAAGTCTGGGAGCCACACAGGGTGTGAGGCTCCTTGCCTATGCTCCAGATGCCTTTTGACTGTGACGCCCCACCTGACACTCACTGTTCTACTTGGAACCATATACAAGTAGATTGTGTTAAGATGCTCACATTAAAGCAAGAAAACATACAAACATAAAAATACTAGACTCCAAAAGCCTAATTCCTCCCAGCTCCTGAAGCAAGAGGACAGTCATTTGATTGGAGATGGATTTCTAAATAAAGGCCCAATTCCTAAGTGTCCTTTTGATGGATCTTGATTCTTCCCAAGGTATGAGATTGTATTAGCACATTCTAGTAAAAAAGTTCCGGTTAGCAGGGCACTTTTGTGAAACTGTGTCACAGCCAAGGCAGTGAAACTGCTACATCAGTTTGCAAGGTGGAAGGGAGCAATTCTTATGCATGATGTGATCTCCAAGGTCTAAGCTTTCAGTTACTGTTGAAAGCCAGCATCATAAATCGCAAAGGATGTGAATGTCAACACCAAAGTAACGTGACTGCCCAATCGCAGAGTGCTGAAAGCACCTCTGGTGTGGGCAGCAGACACCTCTTGCTCTTTACATGGGTTTACACCAATTCCTGAATCGCAAATGCAGCCTAACAGTTGCTAAGGACAAAGATCAAGATCTCTGTCTTGAAGAATGCCAACAGGACCTACTGGCCCCTCAGTTTGAGAGAGTGAACTCAAATGGGAGCAGTGGAGTTAAAGAGATGGATATAAGGACACTACTGCATACTGTCGGTCTGCTCACTGCCAACCAGTGATCCAGGTTCCTCACCTGGGATGCTCTGGGAATATTTCTTTGAGGTAATTCCTTTGGATGGAGACTAATCTGCTTGCTGGAAAGCAATGTAAAAAACACGTGATGGTAATGAGAATCATCTCCTGGAACAGCAGTGCTGTGCAGACAGGTTCAGTGGCATCAGCACTGAATGGGAGCTCCTTTTACACCATACATTGGGACAGGGATGCTGAGGGGTAGTAGTGTTGGTACAGCCATTTTCTTCTCTTATTATTGCTCTTGTTAGCTCCCAGCAGCTGCTAACAATACTTCCTTTGAAAAACCTGTTTCAAATTTTCCTTGCTAGATGCCAATGCATATTCCAAGTCATGTTATTGCTAAGAGCATTGATGCTGCTAAGACTTCTTGATTGCTGAGTCTACCTGCATCAGTTAGCATCAGTGCTCAAGGTACACAAGAAAGCCTGACAGTAGTTAAGACCCTTGTTTGGAATAATCTTTTCCATTAATTGGCTTTTATAACTTCTTCAGGGTGAGAAACAGCTTTCACAGTTACTTAAGTGAGCATAATCTGAATCTTCTGTCTTGATTTTTGAATGCTGAAAAGTGGGTCTTGCTATTTTGGAACACTTACAGACACAAGGCATCATAAAAGCACAGTGTATAGAACAGTTTTTACCACCACTATTGTAAGGGACAGCCCTTTTTTCTGTGGTGACAATCATGTTCATCAGAATGACATTTACTGTAATGAACATTGGGGTGTTTTATATCAGGAGGAGTGATCAAAACAGGCTATGACAATTAGAAAGTGAAGATCTGCTAAAAAAATCCCCAAAACACTGGAGAGTGATCTGGAACAAGTATGAATCTGAAAGGCAGGCTGTAAACTGGACACTGGTCAAGGCCCTTCTTTTCATCCTGGATGGCAGGAGAGAATTGAGAAGGCATCACAACCGTGCCCAAATACTGAACACAAAGGCAGGTGAAACAGCATGGACAGGCTGCTTTCAAGCAAAATGAGCATGTAACCATCAGCAGGATCCACACTGACTTGTACTCCAATGAGATGTTTAATTAAAGCAGGCTTTGCTTTAATTACACGTAATTACCCTTTTGAGCCAGGCAGGCAACTTCAGAGGTAGATTTACGTGTCAGTACCAACCAAAAACTTTCAAAGCCACGTAACTTAGTCTATTTCTGATCACAACTGCTTTCTGATTTTGTACGCTGCATAAGCAAAATGAGAGAAATCTGTTTTTCTCTACCAAGGGACAACCTGTACTTGACAATTTAACTCACAGAACAATGAAGACACTGGCTGACATAAATAAGAAGATGACGTACAAGATGTATGCCGGGTATCTGTGTTTAAAGCTTTGGCTTTGACTTAAAAGAATTTTAAAATATTAACTAAACAACACTACACGCTCAAAGTTTGATGTATGCACATCAAAGTTTTAGTGGAAAAATCACATTACAACAGTTCAGTACAGCCATTGAATGATCATTTATATATGCATGCTAACATTCTGGCTGTGCAAATATTGAAACACTTGATTTGGAGACCATTAATCTTAGAGGGAAAGGTGCTATCACCCCAGTTTCATCTGTGTATGGCGTTCTCAGTATACACAGCACCTAACACTGAACTTGCCAGCAGTCCCATGAGATTGAGCCAAGAGACTTTCTGCATCTCATGCGCAAGCTGTGCATCCTCTGAGACATTTGGTTCTCTTTTCCCCTTGCTGTTCCCTTATTTTTCTCATTGCTCCCTTTTTCTCCACCCATCACTTTCCAAATCCTATTCTTTCCAGACTCCTTGAAATCTTGTTTTAAGTTTCTGACTCCGGCAGTGGCATAAGATAATTGACAAACATGATGTTAGTTATCACCTGGAAAGAAGAAAGGCATATCCCCAGGAAATGTCCAGCTTGCCAAATTTACTTAATCTGAGGTAAAAGAGCCTCTGTCTCACAGGGTAGACCTCTCTCAATCCTGATTCCTCCGTTCATCAGAAAAGACAATTTCCAGATGGAACCAACAGAGTAAATTTCACCATTCTTGTGCTGCATGATACCACTGAAGCAAGAACACATGGTGTTCCTCCTGGGCCAGGGGTCTTCTCTGCTTTTCATCTTGTCCTCTTGGCACAGGATTTGCACATTCACCAATTTCAAGATTCCTGCTTATCTTCCCTATACAGGAAAAATATCAATAGATGTCCAACTTGGTGAATTCAGAATTTCTGCAGAATCCTTCCACTTCTCCCAGTCTAAGTACTCATCAAAACATTTCTTCTGTCTATCCCATTGACACAGAAAGAAGATGGCCTGCTGGTGCCCCCTTTATAAATTGTTTTCATCATGTTATTCCCAGCTCTGCTGGGTGTGGCAAATACTCCCATTTATCTGCAGACATCTGCCACTATCTTAGCTGACATCTTGTCAGAGCCTATCTTTCATTTTCACACCTAACTTCAAATTCATTTGTGTGACAGCTTCAGAGAAACTCTGATGACCTCACAAACAGGCTGTCATAGGATGTAAGAAATAAGAGGCTTTAAGAGAGGGACTGTACTCTCTCTCCATTTTTAAGATCAAGAACTACTAGTAGTCTTCTAGCCTACTATCTTCCCTTACAGTTCAGGCAGTTTAAGATACCCTTGGGTACTCCCTTTGCTGAGATATTTTCTTATTTAATGTCTGGGAGGGATTGAAGGAGCTTAATCCAGCTGCATAGATACAGCTATTTAGTGGCATTTGAGATATCATAAGGGTATCCCAGAAACCTCTGGAAGTAGCAGAATATGATACAGGACCTATGGGAAGCACACGCCTTTCTGAATTGGCAGGTGGAGCCATGCAGGATATCTATGGGCTTTTTCATGTCTGTATTCAGCTAACTGAAAAGATTGTGAAGTCACACATTCCATGAACAGCGCTGCTCAAGACTGACAAGATTTCCAAGCTTAGAGTTCTGAAAGGGACAATTTGCTCTTTGGTCACTACCCCTGGGAAGACTAAGATAGTGTTTGAGCCACAAGCTCTCAAGGTCTGCAAGCCAATCTATCAGCTCTAACCCCATTTCCCTCTCCATCACCTTTTGCCTTCTGACAATCCTTTGGCCAGGGACCAGGAAGGTCCTATTTTTCTTTTTCTTCTGGCTTGCCCAAGTCTAGGGCCCTTCCTATTACAACTGGCAGGAGGTGGTTTCTCTCATAGCCTGAAGGACCATAAACCAAACAAGTCCTTAGGGCAGAGAAAAGGGGGTTTGATGCTAAAAAAAGAATAAGGAGATGGGTCAGAAGAAGCCACTGGATGGCTGCTTTAGCAGTGATCCCACTCTGACCACAGAGGGGAGACTGGCTTGCTTTTCTTATGTATTTTCACGGTGTGATCACCCTTCTCATGGAAAGTACCTTCCATTTGCAGCAGATGGAAGTCATTATCATCACAAAGCACTCTCCCCTGGATTACTGCATCTCTGGGATATTTGCCTAACTGTGGAAAATTACTCAGGAGGATTCGCATATCACAGCCATAAAATTTGTTGTTTATGGAGGCTTTTCTGATAAAATTCTGAATATCCCTCAGACACAGAGGCTCAAATCAATGTCTGTCAGGCACAGTCCAAGCTTCTTTCCCTGGTGGTGCAACCAGATGGATATTTGTAGGGAGCAGCATTTAAATAAAAATCTCCTTTAGTGACAGACACATCCAGCATGGGTTTATGTGCTTACTTACCATCATCCTACTGCCCTGCACTTGCTCATGACCTTTCATGTGATGCTGGTCACTAGAAAAAGAGTATCTACTCTTCAATCTTGTTTGAATATAATGCTCTGTAATGGGGAACACATCAGCAGATGTTTTAAAGAAACTGGAGGAGAAAGACAGATGTTGCACCTGGAAGCAATGCCCTGCATGGGAGGCCAAGTACCCTCAAGCTGCTTTTGAAGGAAGAATGCCTGCTTGGAAGGTAATGGGGCTTGGGCAGACCAAGGGGCAGGCATCATCTGGCTCAAAACATCACAGGAAGCTTGTCCTGGTAAGCAGCTGGATTTTCACATGAAGAAGTAAAAAGATTGATTAAGGGTTTCATTAGCAGTAATAGCTTTATTACTCTTTTCACATAAAAATAAATGCCAGGTATAACAGTGAGACATTTCCTATCAGTGAATAATATTTTTATCAGTTTATCATACCATTAACAATCCAAGACTATACTGACACAAAGCACACATGACAGAGTTACAGCTTATGGCTGCTCAGAAACGAAAGCTGGATATAGAAGTCAGCTGTGTGACTGGTAAGTAGGTCATCTGTTGGGAACAGATGTGCTCTCTCATCTGCATAGCTCTGCCAGTCAGCTTTGACCTGTAATGCCCTAAATGTCCTACTCTGCCTATCTAAAGGAGAGAGTGGTGGCCCAAAGGGGCCAGGAATCCTTCACTAACTATTCTCCAAAGGTGTCCTCAGCCTGGAATTAATTTCCCCCCATTTTACCTTAATTAATTCTGACATGTTGGCTTCTAGTTCACCCAAGGCTGATTCATTCTTTCAGTCTTGGAAAAGGAATGAAGACAAGGGGATCTGGCTAATGGTAATTTGAATATCATTTGGATTTGCCTGTGGTATTGGCTTCTAGATCAAATATTTATTTTTTGAGACTAAAACACTTTGTTTAACAGTTTATATTTTCATAGAGCAATTAGTGCCAAGGATTGGCAGTAAAGTGCCTTTATGTGTGTTCCTAAATATACAGAATGAAAAAACCCACGCTGCTTTTGTTAAAAATAATATTAAACATTTTTTTTCAGTTTCGCACATATGTAGTGACATAATTTAGGATCTCAGAGTCAGACATTGATGCTTTCAATGTAGAAACACATTTAAAACTAAGGAAGTTATGATTCCCTCAATTTTATGGAACTTATTCTTGAGCCTTAATAGGGCTCACAAGTGTTGATTCTTGCATTTATACTTGAATTGTATTTATATATTTATGTTCGGGATACAGAGAAAATGAGAAAAAGAAAGGAAGAGTTCTTTATGGATACTCAGCATCCTCTCACCTCCTTTAAGTTTAACTCTTAATTTGCTTACGACTTTCAGGCTAGCAAAAGAGGTCTAGGCCTTAGAAGAGATGTAACATTCTTCCTCAATTTCTAAAGCAAACAAGGGTGACCAGTGATGACCTCGGGCGATGCAGTTAAAGAGAGTGGTGATTCCTGGTCTGCAGGTACACAGCACAGTGCAGTTACACCCTTGATACAGAAAAATGAAGTTTAGCATGCAGTCCCTACAGGATCACTCCAAAGCCCTTCTCAACAAGCTCCTAAGACAGAAAAGATCCACATGTGCCCTTTCCAAGCTTTAGCAGATAAAGGATGGCTAACACTTAATGTGCACACAAAACCAGGAACCTATAATTCCTTCTTTACTGGGTGAGAGACTGTTTATTGTTTTGCACTCAAGCTACAGGTTTCTTATTTTACGCATTCTGCAAACCCTTCAACTAAAGCAGGAAAGAAGGGAAGTGTTTATTCCTGAACACAGTAACCCAAAGGAAATAAACAGAAATTACTGAAATTTTAAAAACCAAACCAAACAGGTATTTGCATTTTGTATAGGAAACTACAACTACCTTCAAACACAAGGGCAACATATGCAGAAATGCATCCAGTAAACCACTCTTGCTTCCCTAAATACAGGGTCTGGTAAACAGCAGGACAGACATGGATAAACTGAAGATAAATATCTACTTACACATCTTTATCACGTTCTTACAATTGTTTAAATTTTACCATGTTTTAATTGCAGCACGAAGAACTGTGTGGAGAATTGGCAGAGCATAACTGGAACCTTAATGTATTTATGAAAGTGTATAAATTAATTAGTATGCTTCAGACACTTATTGGACAGTGATAACTCTGAATTCTCCAACTAAAGGAATACACAGCAACTGCATGTGTAGATTTGTAAGCATCCCTATGTATGTCACATATCAACACAAACAGATTTTATATAACAAAGTGCAAGGTGATGGAAGGATATGGATATTTGCTACCAGCTCAAATACATCTTTGCATTCTTGGTTGTACAGAGGCTTCAGCTAGTAAACATAAGCCTCTATTGTTTTTCACTCTAATTGGAGGTATATAACCAAAAGCAGGATAGAAATACTGCATTTAAAAAAACAGACAGTATCTTCTGTCCAATTTACAACAATTCTAAATGACATCAAATGCGCAAGGCATCCAGTATCAGGCTTAGCTCTGTTTTTGATACCTAGTTTTCCAGAAATGAAAAAAGTCAAGGGTCTGGCCATATGACAAGCTCTATTCAAAATGAGTTTGAATGGGATGAGATCAGTTGTCCCCTTCACTGCCTGGTGGCCTTACTATCCAGAGAGGAGCTGAAAGGCTGAACTCAGTCAAGCACCAAAAATCTTACCTCTACCTGCCCCTGGACATCATCAAGTTTATTTTCAGCAAACAAAGATTTTCTGGTCTGTCCTCTCCTGTGACCAAACTTGCATTTGTTCCTCAGGACTTGCTCATCATCTTCAATGGGTCTCCGCACGTATTTGAAACGATCTTTAAGGGCCCGTTTCCACAGCAACTACACGGGAAAAAACAGCTGTCATTACAAGTATCTTTCAAGAATTTGCCCCATCCTAACGCAGGTCACTTTGTTTATCTAACTCTACAAAAAAGTGTTTGCCATTAAGCAGAAAAAGGCTCATAGGGTGGCACCACCAGTGGCTTCAGGATGGAAGGAAACAAAAGCACCTGTGGTAAATGGCTCTATGGCAACCAACAGCTGTGCTAAGGGCACTGCTGTGCCTTGCTGAGGATAACAGTAATTGAATCTAAGGGTTAGACCCATCCAAGGCTGCCAGAGAAACTGCAGTGTGTTTTCCCTTCCTCAGCTCTTACTTTTTGCTCCATTCATGACATCCGGTTGTGAAACTACTTAGTGAAGCAGATCAGCTCACAGGTGCCACAGAAACTGTGCTGTGGGGTTTGGGGGGATTTTTTGGTGGTTCATTTTTGGTTTTTTTTTTTTAGTCTAGTGTATTGTTTTTCCTTTGCCTCTGGCAGTATCTGACTGGTTGCACAGTTGTAGGATTACTGTATATGACAGAAGTGAGCGGGAAAGACACAGTGTGGCACTGCTTTTTGCTGGGAGCCTGCAGTTACACTGGATGAAGTATATTTTTAAACTGAACTCAAATCTGCTGAATTAGCAGGATCATTTAAGTAGGTCCTAGCATTTGTAAGACACCTCGAGGTATGTAAAGTGCAACTTAAAGGCATTTCTGCACTGCAAGCAGATGCAGTTCCTGTTTAATGCAGCCATTCATCACTCCTTGGCACTCAAAGACAGAGCTCACGTGGACCCACTGCTTCTATCGCTCTTGTGTACTTCTTTATTCAGTTATTGAAAAGTCACTTCTGAAAATTGTGTGGACAGCAACTTCCTCATGCATCCTGAAGGCCCAATGGCCATTTACGTGGGGCCCAAAGCTGGATGTCTCAGGGCAGGAACTAGCTTTGCCATGCCATTGACACCCTGGGAAGCAATTTCTAAGCAAGGCTGTTAAACACATCTGCAGGCACAACCTGCAGTTTTGAACAGCTTTGTCATTCCTCAAAATAATTTGCTTATTCCAGTTATTGAGGGCTATTCAACAGTCAGAGGGAACAAAAATCAGTCAGAAAAGTGACTGTAAATGACAGGATGTGGAAAGAGAGATTAAATATCTGTTACTTAATTTTCTAAAATTGACTACAATATTATATTCACTTAATACTATACTCAAGCCCGTACCCACTGACATGCTAAAACACAAAATAAACAGAAGAACGATTGCCCTAAATTTCTTATCAAAATGTTGTCATTTATTAATCAAGGTCACATGATTTGTAAAGTTAACTTTGGTGTAAACAAGAATTCAGTAACAGGAGACTAAGTAGTACAGTATCTCTCTTTGCAGAGAGTCTGACATGCCTGCCTTTCTCACTCACAAGACACAGATGAGAGGGTCTCTTAAGAGATAGTGGTGAAGGCAGTGTGACCTTTCATTTCTTCTGCTGAGCTTATTGTTCCCACCTCCCCAGGCTCTAGCTGACCTACAGGCCCTCAATCCTAAAAGCAAGACCTCTATTAATGGTGACAAATTATAGTGGAAGAGCTATGAGAATACAATCCCTATGGTGCCTACTTCTGCTCTTCTTGAGCAGCCCTGGGCCTACCAGGGCAGAAGTGCCCTTCCCAGGGGAACACTCCCTGCCACCCACCTATGTGCCCTCACTGAAGTGTCCTCTTACTGCCAGTCACAGCTGAACATCCAAGAACCAGAAAGAAAACGAGCCCATCTGCACTTCTAGTATGTAAACTTCAGGCTTAAGGTTCTGCCAGAACACAAGTCACATCACCATCAGCCTAAAGATAATGAATAAAAATAGAGTACAGCTGCTCACCCAGTCTTTTTGCAAGACATAGTCACAGCCTCAATGAATATTACACCTCAGCACAATTTTCAGAAGCAGTGAGGTGACCACACACCTTGAAAACCCCACTTGTTGTTCACCTGAACCATTAAGGTCCCTTAGTACAGTTCTGGCCTTACGCATTTTGATGCAAATACCCCATCATTATATGCCTAGCAAAATTTATGCCTAGCTTGCTATTTTAAGGCTGCTAAGAAAGAAGCAAACAAAATCCTTAGTTTAATGCTTCTCTGAAGTGTTTAACAGATGTTATAATATTTTAAAACATGATTATCCCAGAATATATTAGCAGCCGACAATTTAAGCATCCCTGTAGTTGAGCTTCACACAGTTTCTTTCTTTTGAAGATCTTTATTTGACTAGAAAATATTTTTGCTTATTCTTTCACACGAAAGAATATGCTGACACCTATACAAGGCTTTAAATATCCCTCAAAGTTCAAAACTTTCAGCTGTTTCATCCTCCAGTCCCCCAATAAATCAAGAATTTTAACTAAACCTATTTCTGTAATAGGATTGTCATAAAATTAGCCAAGTCCCTTCTCACATACCTATTTCCAGAGTGAGACTGAAAGCACATATATTTGTGTGGTTTCCCTAGTGAGTAATGCATCCTCTAAAAAGGATGCTTTTGTTACCATTTTTGAACCAACAACTTTATTTTCTATTAATTTCCCTGCCCTCCCCTGCTTCCCTCAAACACCACCCCAGGAAGGTTTACCTTCCTGGTAAAGGAGCAGAAGGATTAGCCTGTGTCTATCTGACAGAGGAGGGAAAGGATTACATGCAGATTAAAAGCAGTAATTTACTAGCAAATAATCATTTTGTGTGCAGCAGTTACACGAATCAGGCAATGTCAGCACTGGCACCCTGGGTTTCACAGGCACCACTCAGCAGCCAGGAGCTCAAGCGAGCTGCTCATGCAAAGCCCACTGGCAAGTGGCGTGGAGGAGAGAGCCCTCTCTCTTCCTTCCTCATGTCATGTTTTCTTGAAACCATACGATTTCTAAAAGGTTGGCTGAAACGAAATGAGGGAAATGATTCTTTCCAAATTGCTGGGTTTAAGCCTTGTAAAATGGACAAATACAGATAGATAGAATATCTTGCAAGCTGTCGAAAAACAGTGTCACGCCAATTTGCTTTTGACCGCTGTGTCTATGACCTTGGCTTTTTCTGTGTAAACTATTTGTCTGTAACTTGCAAATGTTTTGTTAGTTACAATATGCATCAAAAATCTAATAAGCTACTTCATGATTAAATGAAGATTTTTTTTTTTTAAATGTTGTAAGTTAGTTTAGGATAGCATTGTTCTGTAATTAAAAGGAAATACCACAGGAAAAGTTCCTTAGGTAGTCACTTGAAAGCACTTTTACCAAAAGTTAATCTTGGAAATTATTTCATTCCAGGTACTCCACAGAGTTCCTAAATGAGTTTTGCTATTAGTAGAAAATTATTTTTTTAATTATTATTTGGAATTTCAGATAATTCTTAATCCCTGCTTCTAGATTGACTTTATAAAAAACATTCTTTTTAAATTCGTAGTACATAAGTGGCTTATTCATGACTTTATTTGTAAATTAATTTATTTAGCATCATAAAATATTATTGCCATGTTTGGTGTGTCTCATCCTTCAGCCTTACAAGACATGAAAAGGAGTTGGTTATCTATCAGGCACTGACATCTGTGCACAGCTGGCCACCTGAGGCTCTCCCTGGAGTCCACAGAGAAACAAGAACTTACAGAGTGCTATTCCTCTCTTCCCAATGTAGACACCAAAACCACATTATATGAACTGCGTCCCCAGAAGTTTATATATAAATGCAATTTAACAAGGAATGTAACCAGCATTTTTGCTTAAAATACTACTTTCATGTTAGTTTTCCTTTTCTACATTTACCTATCAGTCCCCCTTACCTCTGAACTTTATTGATGGTAGATTTCTTAAATACTTTCAATGTACTATTTAAAAAACTATAATAATAACATCAATTGTTTAATTACTATAGATAAACAAAGGTATTAAGGTATTCAAAATCTCTCAATAATCAATATTTTACATCTTACATTTTAATATTATTATCAGGAACAGCAAGCAGAAATTATAGTCACTTGATAGCCAAAGGGTGTTTTAAAAGAAAAGCCTACAAAAATTTTGCTTTTTTGACCTGCTGAAGATCCTTTCTGAGAAAAGAAAGAAAGAAAGAAAGAATGCTTTTTGTCAATTTTGTCATTTGCTTCTTAAAGGTATATTAATTCAATTTTACTGCAAGTCTTGTGATAAGTGGCTATGCATATGCTGTAGGGTTTGTTTTAAGCTATTGCTGTTGTAACACACAGCTGTCTCAGATCAAGAAAAAATAAGTATTTATAGCATTTATGATCTTGAAGGAAGAACAGAATGTCTAACGGTAGGGCAAATAAAAATAGTAATTCATTCTCACACCCTCCTCCATACTTAAGCATGCAGGCATACACCTTTAGTGCAGTTTTTCCTGTCTCAACCCAGGCAATGGAGAGGGGCTGGCTCAGAAAGTGTTAGACAAGCAATATTGGAAACTGCTAATTTCAGCTTTCTTTCTTACTTATTGCAGTTATTGCCAGATATGCTTTCTAGTAAGCATGAAGGAAAGATCAAAAGATAAGGAACAACTACTCTGAAATCTCTGCCCCATCACATAACTTCTGCCAGCACCAATTCTGCCATCCATCTGGCTAGTAATGACCATTTCCCAAAGAACAGAGTTATAAGTAGTTTCACCCAGTCTATGGTCCTACTGCAATTAAAGCCCTTTGAAAATCTAGCTTAAGAATCTCTGTTTAAAAACAGTTTTTAAAAATTAAAGGCTGCAAAATAGTCTTCGGGCCAAGCTGAATATCATTCCAGATCCTCCTCCTAAAGGGAGCCAGATGAAACCATAGTATTACTCAGGACCCTGCCCAAGGACCACCACTGAGGTATTCAGAGAGGGATCCTGATTAAAAATGAGGATAGACTGTTTCTCTCTGGTCCTTTTGCTCCTTCTCTTCTCTTTGAGATGTGTTTGTTTCCCTTAGTCCTTTCCCTTCAACAATGCCTGGGCTCAGGGGAGAACTAGAATAGTTACCCCTTAAGCCTCAACTTTTTTTTTATTCCCTGAATTATTTTGCTTTCTACAGTAATGGCACGTGAGATATATATTTATGTTGAAAGCTAACAGTCCCCATTGAGGCTCACAAGCTTGTACAAGAGGCTATAAAAGTGTCACATGGCAAAGCAATGATGTGAAGTGAAAAGGTGACCACTGTCCTCTGAGATTACAGACAGATATTCTGGGTCACAAGTGAAAAAAATGTAGTTCAAATTTAAATAATCTCCTTCCCCTGTTTTCTGTTATCCCCCCCACTGATATTCCAAAAATTGTTTTTAAATGTTTTTCTTTAAATTAGACCTAGATTCCTTAAACCACTAGTATGAGTGCATGTTGCAGTTTCATATCTAACACACAAACGATTATAATACATTGCAAGAGCATCAGTCACATTAGTTCTCATACAGACAATTTTCTAAAGAGCTGGCTTCTTTGTTTTTAAAAACAGAAATAAATCAGATTTAATTTTATCCCTGGGCGGAAATCAGTCCAGAAAGAAAATGTACCCAAAAAGCAACCAGGGGCTTCATATACAGGTCTGCATGATCTTATGGTAGCTTTGAGGCATGGCTATACCTGGATTAATCTTTAATTGACATAATGAAATAAGAATGTGATTTGCCAAACACAGCCACGGGTGTGTGCTCTGAATAGAGCCAGCATATAAGATATTGATATTGATTTCCTCTGAACTAGATTATTTTCTTGTGATTGATTATGTGGAAAAAGCCCACAATACTTACAAAGCCATTCCCATCTTCATCAAGGAATGGATATGCCTGGAGCAGAGCATTGACAACAATGTTATACTGCTGACTGTTGGGATACCTGTGCAAACAAGATGAAGATGTAAAAGAAATATTTGGTTTTCTAGACAGTATTAAACACTGGAGTCTATTCTGATCTACATTAAACTGACTATTTCTCAGGCAATCAATTGCCTTCCAAATAACAAAGGGCACAGCTTAAAGGCTTGCATGAAATCTTTCTATTGGTTTCAGTAGGTTTCAGGCCCTTAGCCTCCTTTATTTAAGCAAATATATTAAAGAGAATGGCTTTATATCCATTTGAAAATTTATGTCTGCAGACAACAGGTAACTCCCCCGAATAAATTTAATGGTGTTTACTTACAATGATCCTTCTAGGTATTTGGTCATGTCTGCTTGTAAAAATTCAATAATCCTTATTCTCATACTGTGATCAGGGCATTTTTTTTCTGCTAATATGCACTTGACATCATAAGGGAAGTCTGGCAAAGTGTAAGAACTTGTCCACTGCAACGTCTTGTATCTTGCAAAAAATGATTTCAGATTTTTTCTGTAAAATAAAAGATTATATCATCACAATCACATCTTTCTTCTGTGGAAATGCAGGCAGGGAGAAAAGAGAAATACATGGAAAAATTCAACACAAGGGAAAGTTATTGCAATAGAAATTCAAGGCCTGCTGTCTTTGTTTCTGCATAAAGAATACACACAAAAGCAGCAGTCAATACATACAGAGTTAAAAATTAGATGTCAAACGTAAAATGTTATAACCAGCAGACAGTAGGAGGTGGTATCTAAGAGAAAGAAGAGCAGGAGTCACTGGGGGCTTGCTACTGTTGCAAAAAATATCTTTATCTGTCTTCATTTAAAATATGTTTCCTACTGCAGTAAAACAAACAGCTTAATTGAATAAAATATTATACATGACATTAGTTAAGGCTGTCCTCCCACAGGGGAAGGCAAGGAAGGGATGAAGGCAGTTATCATCAGCACAGGTCTGGAAACAAAGCAGACACAGCCCAGCAGCTCTTCACGACACCATGACCACTATTTACAGATGTCACACCCCAGCTGGGGTGAGCCTGAGGCAGGTTATCACCACTACCCACCCCAGTGGGCACAAGGAAAAGAACACAGGGAAAAGTGGGTCCCAATAGCCACTTACAGTCTCAATACCTTCTTGAGTGGGTGAGCCTGTAACTCTCAACCTTTCTGACCTGGTTATGCTGCCACATCACCTTGGCATCTGTTAACGTAGTTTGTGGGCTATCAAAAACTCTACATCCAGGATATAACTGCACCAACCCCAGCCCTACCACAAATAGTGATGCAGTGCTGAAAAAGAAAAATAAAATAGGGTACTGTCATCTGCTCCTAAGAAGTACTCACAGCACTACCATTTCCTCATGCAAAACAGGCACAAAATGGTCAGGGCTGCCATCTTTCCAAGCTCACCAGATTTCATGGGACACAGATGGTTAACAGTAGAGGCAAAGTGCATGCGGTGAACTTCTGTTAGTCCTTTGCAGTCTCAAAAGAAGGAAAAGTTGTGCAAGAAGAGGCAACATATCCACATAGACACATTCATGTCCTTTTTTGGTGATAAATACACATATAGGAAAATAAAACCCAACTTAGATTCTGAAATCATTTGGAAATCCCTCCTATGCAAACAAAGTGCAGATGTTCAATGTGGCATCAGTGAGCAGCTCTCCAGCGTTTAAGTTTGCATCTGGTACTTGTTTAAAATTTACAGTACTTTGTGTCTGAGCAGCACTGAAATTCCTTTTGTTGGTAATACCAGTGAAGATCAAAAGCCATTTCAAAAAGAGGCAAAGTTTAGCAGGTTCCATTTGGGCACAATAGACTACACTCAGTCATCCGAGAAAATAAAATTTTCTTGCAGTTGGGATGGCTAATAACCAGGGAATCATGGCAACTCTCCCATCCACCAGTCCCTTCACACTTGCCACTGCTATAAAAATACTCAAAATTTTATTTATCTTCAGCCTTACCTAACACAAAATAATTCCTTGCTCTCCAAACAAGATCCAAAAATTCCTCTGGTCTCCACAGTGCATGAGATTACATATTTTACTAGCTTTAGCTGGACTCATCACTTTTGGGAAGTCATGTTAAACATGTGCTCTAATATTTCACAATGAAATACAGGCTTGTTTGAAAAGACACACAACTCCACATAAACTTTATCCTCAGAAATGCTCACTTGCAAACTTGTTTAACTAAAAGAACAGTTCAGTTCAGCAGTATGCTGTTCTCCACAATCAAGGGAGGTCTTGGCTCTATACATAAATCCCAGTGCACATACAGTTTTGAGATTTAGGCACAAACATGTGTAGCCTGTTTCTAGCCATACCTCTTCTAGCTAACCTGAGGCAGAAATAAGATCAAAACCTTAAAACTGAAAAAAAAAAAAACAAAAAAAAACCTCACAAAAATCTCAATATCTCAAAGTAACATCTTTTCTTGACTCTCGGTTCTTGAGACTTCTGATTCTACAGCTAAATCAATCCAATGGCTAGCTCTGGCAAAATTTCAGTCTCCTTCTTTCTCTGCTGTCACATGTCTGACTTACTTGCACCCCTTTCTTACTGGTACTAGGAAGCCTCTAATCCTGCAGCAGGTTACAAGGAGCTACAGTGAAAAAATTCTTCATTATTCTTTTCATTTAATTTTCTCACAATTTAAGTCCCCAAAATGGCTTCTCATCAGGTGAAACAAATGCCAATTCAGATGAAGCAAGCTGGTCTCTCTATGCTTAGCTGCAGTACGGAACTGCATCCTAAGAAGCATCTCCTCAGCAAGGAGACAATTATTCACAGAGCTTTTACCACTCATCTTTTGTAGATTACAACTTTAATGTGCTCAGTCACAGTCCTGTCTCACACAGCTATTTCTTTCTTTGTCTCCACTGTAACCTTACACTGCTCGTGCACAGCACGTTTACTGAGACATGAAGCTATAAAATAGCATTATTTTGGGAGGAGCCATTTGTCTCCTTCAGATGGAAAAATACCCCACAACAAACCAACCAACCAACCAAAAAAAAACAAACACCAAAAAACCCATCAAAGAACCTCCAAAGATCCATCTATTTGAATCATACAACCCCTGACATCCCTAATCCCAGGGAATACCTTGTTTTACTGACAAAAAGACAAAGAGCTACACACTTGCAGTGTCACCCAGACCATTCAGTGACAGTTTTAGATTACACTGGAGAGAACAGTGGGGAATAAACACAGCATCATCTCTCCAAGTTCAGTGTCCTGTGCGACATCACACAGACACACAGAGCTGCCTGAATTAGCTGTAACAAGTCAGTAAAAATAATCTTGGTATCAATACAGACAACTCAATCAAGATAGCTGTGTGAAGTGCCATAGAGAGCTAGAAACAAAATCAAATACTAGATCATAATAAGACTTTGTTATTTTTAAGCCTCTTGAGCATACTAGTAAGAAGGATCCGCTGCCTGCATCTATTTCATTCATTTAGGCAAAAATATGATTTAAAGCCCAACTGAGCACATACATAAATGGGCTGTGTGCCACAAGCTTTTCTTGTTGTCTGCTAAAGTCCATGAGTCAGGCACCCATTGCTATATCTCATATCAGTTCAGATTCCAACAGAGGACATGGCAGTCAAGAAGAAATTTGCTGACATCAATGGGTTGTTTCCATTTTTGGTATATCCACATAAAACTCAGCACATGGGTGAAGCCTCAATAGATTTCCATTATTCAAAAATGAAGGTCTAAACTTTCACATGTCTACATCACACATCAGCAAGAAACTCAGGTCTGAAGGTCTGTAGTCTGGAAGAAAGTCCATGTCAACAAAGCTAAGGAAGAAACAAAGGAGAAAACAAAGGACTTGCAGATGCAAAAGAAAGGAAAAGTCTTCAGCAGTAAAAAAATGTTCAATTTCCCTAACACATGTATAATATGCTTTCAACTTTATGACAACATTTAAGGTTGCAAAGGCCATTTCCATCAAAAGGAAGAAATTATGACAGAAGTTGAAATATCAAATGAAACTTTTCTCCCTCTCAATAGTCAGATAAAAAAGGGCTCTATTTTTCTATTCACAGTTCTGAGGTCTATGCCTGAAAGATCCTCATGCCACTCTAAGTGCTTCATTGTCATTTCCAACTTTCGAGCACAAATGCAAAGTTTCCCAGTTATTCCCCAAAGCCTGGGATTTGCAGTCTACCTAGTGCTTGATGATGTCTTACATTTTTTAGTTCCCACTAAACACAAGGGCAGGTATCCTTTAGGCTGAAAAAGAAGTTACCCACAGCAGTGCTAGCTTCAGCAAGACTGGGATGTGGGAGCTGTCAGATGAGACAAAACTGCCCATTTCCCAGAGCAGCTCCCACTTCAGCTTCCCCTGTGGTACCCTTTGTGTAGAAAACATCACATTCAGTATGAGCGCGAAGTTACAGACAAAATTAATCCGCTTCCAAAAATTTTGCAAGGTGCAGACACAACCTTCTCCTGGAAGGAGTCCAGACTTTTTGACAGTCTGAGGAGCTGCATCACATAAGGGAAGGTTTTGCACTTTCACCTCATGCGAGGCCAGCAGCAGTGGGTTACAGAGAGGGGAAGAAAAAAATGCTCCTTAGGGAACGTGACTGATAAAATTGTCAGTTAAATCAGGCCGTTTAAAAGAAACAGGGTTTATTCGTATTCACCTCTGTTATACTGTATCCAAAGAATTTTACAGGTTTTTGGATTTTTTTGTTGTGTTGCTGTTATGACTTTGCTAGACCTTAGTAAGGCAATGCAGGTAGCGTCTTCTGCAAGTCATTTGTAAGACTTGGCTCATTTCTGGTGTGGAAGAAGATACAGCAATTTATTTCTTCTTCCCTGCAAACTTCTGTGGAATAAATATGTCATTATCCATGTCAATAAATCCAGTTCTGATGACCTGAAGCGCTCCAAAACCATGAGTCCAGTTGTCTTGACTTTCAAAACATTGAGGCAACAAGCACAGACAATATCTATTATTATGAGTCTTCTAGATCTTCTAACTTTTAAGTTAGTATCCTTAAGTATCCTGCTGCAATGACAGAGACATGAAATGCTGACTTAAAAAAAGTGGCAGAAATTCTCGAATCCACATAAATTAAAAACCTAAATTTAAAGCATCTCCCCCAAGCCCTAAACAAACCAAACCAAAACTCGCAGATAAGACAGGTTTTCTGAAGATGGAATAACAACTGAAGTGAAATTTTCAGAAATCATAAAAATGAAATTATATTTCTGTTACGGTATACCAAAGGCATAATCAAATGAAGCATCTGACACCTGTACTTCTGAATCGAATAGAGAGGCAGTACTTCTGTCCTACTATCGACCATTGTCAAAGAATTAACATGGTTTTGTTAAGTCTCCTTTTCATGTCCTTATTAGCTATTGAAAAAAAAAATCATCACATATACCAGAAATAATTCTGATATCAAGAATAAGGTCTTTGCTCAGAAACTAAGAAACTCTCAAGCTATACATTAAAAAGCACAGTCCTACTGAGTTTTCACTGTAGGAGTATAGCTACATTTGTGTGTATATGTATGTATATGAAAGTAATATTTGCTCTCTTTTGTAAATGGAACAAAATCATTTGAAGTAATTTATTAGGTGACAATTTTTCTCTTTTCTTTTTAAATTTTTTTCTTTTTTTTTAAAGCACAAGTGTAAGTGTGTTTCTGACAAAACACATCAAACAGACCAACAATACTGATGTATAGGTACTAGGGGAAGCAAAGGAAGGAGCTCTCTAAAGATCATTGGCAGAATGACATGTCATAACTAAAAGACACTTCAGAGGCAGCAACCCAGCAGTCAGGGCAGTTGCTGCAGCCTGACCAAAATAGATATGGGACTGCCCTAGTTAAAGACATTTCCTCCACCCAGGAAATTAATGACCCATGCGGGCCATCATGAGCATCTTGGAGATGGATGCCAAATTTGTACAGCTAAAGTTAATTTTCCAATTTGTTGTCCTTGTTATCAGCTCAAATTGATGCAGGTGCCAGCACCAATATTCTGTCAATGCTGGCAATAGCTTTATTGCTATATGAACACTTGGGAGGCCCAGGTTTAATGAAGCAGTGGCCACATCTTCCAAACTCCCTGCAAGCAGGGAAGTTCAAACCTGCTGAGGCTGGCTGGAAGATCTGTTATCCTGCTTGTGCTCTGAGCAAATTACTCCAAAGCGTTCAGACAGTAAATCTGTTACACAGCACTCAAGAGCTACAGAACATGTTTTTATTTAAAAAAAAAAAAAGTACAAATAAACATGTACCAGGACATCACTCTTGAGGGAAAACAGCTGGACCATCGTAGTGGAAATAGTGGAAAAGGGATACATTAGGGACGTCATTTTGCTGAGCAAATATGTTGAGGAAAGGCAGACAGAACATATAAACCAGCCAATAAAAGGTTGGTTTTCCACAGCAGTATCAGGTATTTACAAATAATAAAAGCCTCTGTCTTAGCAACAAGATAAACCCCAGGCTGTCAGGAGCCATAAAACTGCTAGTACTCCAATACAGAAAAGCAGGAATATGGGAAATGTATTTATTGAATTGTCCTCTGTGGCTATCTTATTGTCTTCACAGACAGGCACTGCTTCAAGATTAATCTTCTCGGGAGATTAACAAAAAGATTGGCTCTTTTTACTTCTGTCATTGCTAGCAAAACATTATTCCATTGGAGTAGCCTGCAAACCTCATCTGGTTTTATGTATGCCCAATTTCAATACAAGAAAAAGAATTATACAATTACTTCATCCACTTACTCTTTATTCTTGTGTTTAAACAATCTTCTTTGATATTTTGGTATTATTTAGTAATATAGAAGAGTGTATTTAACACAGTTCTTAGGACTACCTACACAGGAAACACTTGGACCTGATTCACCAGCATTAATAATCCATAAATACAGCCATTAATTCACTTCCAGCAAAACCACACAGTTATTGACGCTGTGGCTCCATGGATCTTCTGGAAAAACAAAACTAAAGCCAAAAACAAACCACAAAACCCAACACCACACACAAATTAAAACAAACAAACAAACAGACACAAAAACAAACAGAAAAAAACAAAACCAAACCAAAAAAATCACCCCACAAATGTTAAGTTTTTCTTTTTCAGATTGAATGAAATGAATGAGAAGACAGAAGCTGTAAGTGTAATCCTGGCCAAATATCAATAATTTAAATTGTATATTGTGTAATGGTTACTCTGATTCACACAACCCGTTTAAAACTCTTTATACAGCACAAGGCAAATTAGTCATCATTAATTAAAAATAAGCATCTTTTAGAAGCACAGGCTAAACATTGCAGGATCATATTAGTGGTTTATTCCAAGGGTTCAAGTGATTTGTTTCTTTGATAAAAATGCTGACAGGATCTTTGGAGTTTTTGGGATGTTCTTTTAAAAACAGAAGTACCAGGATTTTAAAAGCATTAAATCGTATCTGCGGAGGAGAATGGCAGAGGGAGAAGTTGTAGCAAGTAGAAATAAAGGAGGATCATGATAAGCAAACAAAGCTTTACAAATAAGAAAATAATTGCCTTGAAAGAGGAACAGAACTCTCTTTCAACACTGATTGCCCATCTCTCAAAAAAGAAAATCATGGGTAGGAGGAAAAAAAAAAAAAGAAAAAAACCCATCACCTTGTCGTGCCTCCAGTTTCTAGGGAGGCTACTTTTGATAACCAAGGAAAATAAGTGTGCAAATGGAATCAGCATGCCTACCTTCCCAAGTGCTATATTTAAGATGCCTCAGGCATACAATTTTTTGAATAGCCACGTTCCACTCTGTACTAATTTGCCAGATTGCTGTTGAAAACACATCTGTAAAAGATGGTTTTTAAAAATGAGATAAATAAAGACAAACCCGTATCTTGCCCTCTGCATGAGGTAACACAAAACAGTGACCAAGGACTGAGGATGGAAACACAACATCAGGCTATTCCATTCAGTCAAATCCTAACAAATATCTGTTCTTGTTGTTTTCTAAATATGCCTGGACATACCTGAACTTGACCTCCAGTAATTAAGATCACTTTCTGTAAAGTATAAATGAAGCAAGAAGAAGTGTTTATGTTATTTTCAAAAGGTAAGGAATATTTAGTAAATATATTATAAACTCACTTTTGCTTTAGCACTCTGTGATCAATTAGTCCTTTTTCATTTTCAGCTGAACACAGATACTTCTTCTGCTCCACAGGACCAGAAGAATTTAACATCTGTCTGCCCATAGCCCTGAAAGAAGAATGAAAAAAAATTCACTGTCAGGTCTTGTGCAGCTTATAGAAAAGAGGAACTTTAGGGTTCTAAAATACAAATAGAAATAGAAAAGGAGAAAAATTAACATATTGAATAGTCATGATTTTACATTATGCTGATGTCTTTTAATCAATCTCTCAGTTCAATTACCAAACTGACATATTAAAAGGACAAATGTAAATAGTACTGCCTGCTTATACTCTTAAACCCCAAGAAAATCACCTTCTCTGAGTTGCGGGGTAACTTCCATCTTCATAACCTGGCACCTGCTAATCTCTGGGAAAAACTAACCATTACAACGTGAGAGGGGTGAGCTGAAAGAATTAATTACACAGCATTTCAAGACAGTTTCTATATAAATAGAACCTTGAAAAGTTGTTTTTTCTGGAGGTTAAGTCAAATACTTCAAGTCAGCTTTGCATTACTTCAGCCACTCTAGAAGATCTCTGAATGCCACCTGCTCCTACAGTCCACGGTTATTGCTCCAACTCCAGCTCATCCCTATCAACAAAAACTCTAGGTACCCACTTCATTATGTGTCAGTCTAAATCACTGCTTTCCATTTAACCTTTTTGTCCACTTCCCTCCCTCCTCATATTCCTGGTATTTCTTCTTTTGGTAGATGTGTTGGTAGAAGCCAATGCCAGCAGTTTTTCCCCGTACTGGGGGAAAGGCAGAGCTGAGATAGGGGCTACTGTTATGCTGCCAGGAATTCACGGCAATCATAAAACAATTTTTTTTTCCTAAACCTCCTCTCTTCAGAACATCTGAACTCTTCAGATGCTCTAGAAACTCTCCAAGCCTCAGCTGCACTCAACACACAAAAGATTGTTATTGGAAGTGACATTAAAGTTTGCCAAATTTATAGGCGGAGTTTTCCCTTTCCATGCATCATTATTTTTCAGCTATGCAGTTAAAGAACAAAAAAAACCTCTAGCATGTTCTCTGTGTGACTCTTAGAAAGAACTGGTCATGAAAGTGGAAGGCATCTTAATATTTACCTGGTAATGTCTGTGTGTGAGATCCTCATACACCCATAAGCATAGTTTCTACTGTGTTACTGAGAACATTTCCAGCGAACCAGGGACAGACACAAGATGCTATTTCTGTGTCCTAATCCAGACTGCTGGAGATGTAAGCCCCATTCGGTGTCCTTTCACACATCTATTACTTCCACACAGAAAATATTCACCTATCACACTCTAAATTCTATGTCCAACCAAGGACTTTGTTTCTGTTTCTAGCAGGGAGGTGAGCTCAGCACAATTCACCCACAGCCAGAGGATGAGCTAAGGACACCAGGATAAAGAGGTGGCAGCCAGGAGTGCACCAAAAAGCACTGGAGATAGCATCCATGTGAGAAATACAACAGGGAAATACTACTGACAGCTCTTAGAAGCTCCACAGTGACTTCAGCTGATCCTGAAAGAGACTGTGATGATGATGCTTTCTTCCCTGACCCAAGCAATGCCCTCTCCACCCTGTCACTGGTCCTGGCAGGGTGAGCAAGTTCTGGGAACTGGCCTAAGAAATAATTCTGCAAAACAGAAAAGATGGTTGGTTTTCACCTGGGCTCAAGCACTGCATGGTAGGGGCTAGGGGTGTGCAAACTCAGTTTTTATCATTGTTGCCTGGCACTGTGGGACCACACACCCAGCTGTGGATGCTACTAACTGCAAAGCTTAGCATGGTTTCTGTACTCGCTGCAATTCAGCCTAACATCACTGAATGGTGGAGGAAATGTGAGTTCACATATATTGTGAACCATTGAAGCTATGAATTTTACATTTGTTCAAAACAGTGTCTCGTACGCTTTAGTCATGAGTCCTTGAACTAGATCAAAAGAAATTATTCTTACAGGATTTTGTTCAAGATGTACGGAACAGCCAAAATAATTTTGAACTACATCACTAAGACAAGCACTGCAGTGTTAAGAAAAGTCACAGCTATTGGCATATGAGGATACAACTTCTAGTTTTGTAACAAAATACTCTTTTCACTATAGGAGCTTTTCCATAGTTTTATACCTCAAACTGCACAGAATATATTGACTTTTTACTCCTCCTAAAATACATAATTGAATGCATCTTAAATATACTTGGATTTTATTCTGTCATTCTCGGTGACACAGAAGATACTTCAGGAACAGCAGCTTATTTACTCAACTTCCCTGTAAACAGAAGCATACCAGCACCTTCTTTTCCAGGAAGGGAAAGATTTTAATGTAAATTATATTCACTAACATTAGATATTTTAAGCATTTAATTTTTTTTTGAGTCTGCAGAACTTCACAGTAAAGCTGTTGCCCTCATGCTACTGGAACGTCATGCTCTTTGTGGGACAGCATGGACCTGCAAGAGCTGAGAAGCACATGGGGAACAGTCACATCCGTGACAGTCACATCCAAACACCCCTGGCAAAGTCAAGGATGAAAGCTTAATATCCAAAGCAACAGCCTACCTGTCCTAAACAAAAGGACAGGTCTTCTTCCGAACCACCCTGCTGAAATCATGGTGTATCCACCACACTTTGGATGAAGTACAGGACCTATACACAGTAGTCTTCCTCACAGCAGACACCTACTCTACCCCTAAAGAAGGAGCTTCCTATAAATCAAACAGGCAGGCCCTTGGTGCAGAGAACTGAGACTGGCTGTGATTGCATACTTCAGGCCTATGATAAACCATACATGCAGTGACATGGTCTTCCTGCAAACCCCTTCCCTCCAAAGGTTCAGCAGCATTGTCCTAAGGAGTTTCACAGATACTTCCACAAGGACAAGAGGATGTATCTGCGTGAGCAGTATAGTTCTGCTCGTGAGCGCAAGTTGTTTGGAAATAACTCAGTCATTGCTGTCCATCACACTTTTGTTTGTGCTGTTGGCCACCTCAGAGTGCACAACCTTTTGGATGAAGCCAAATACTCTGCAGTTCTAATCCTCTGGGATTAATCCTATTGTGTCTAAAGCAGCCTTACTGCTGGAGTCCTTTCCTTTGAAAAAAAGCATTTTGCATCCATGGCAAAAGCATTTTGCAATCCATGGCAGTTCTCTACTGCCAGGATTATTGGGTTTAGAAGGGACCACTCAGAGGACAGGATTTCTCTCCTCAACCGAGACATTCAGAGAAAAAAAAAATCCTGCAAGATTTACAGCAGATCAGAATGGAGGGAAAGGATGGGAAAATCAACAAACCCCTCACTGAAATACCCCCAATGAAAACACCCCACAAACTCTGCCCCCTCCTCCCACCCCTAAGAAACCCCAAACAAAGAAAGAAAACCTGCTCAACCAAGAGCCAGGACATAGTCATTGGGGACAATCTCCCTGGAATCTGTTTCCTAAAAACCTACCTATTTTCACAATAAATTTCAATAATCCCACTGTGGGATTAATAAATGCTTACATCTGGACCAAATCCAGAGTTTCCTTTGATAAACTGACTTTCAATACACCTGTGACATAAATACTATCTCTGGCTAAATCATTATTTTACTCCAAGATTTGCAAGCATTTAAAAGTAAGTTCTTCAAAAGCTTATATTGTAACCAGAGAAACTTTTAGCTATAATGGAAGTTTGACAGTGCTTCATCCAAACGAAAACTAGGTCCTGGAACTGGATATGAAGAAAAGTTTAAATTGATTCATGGTGTAGTTCAGGAATGTTGATGCCCTGTTTAAAACCACAAGGTAATAATCTAATTTTACATTTCACATTTGTTACAGATACTCAAAATACAAAAACAAGCTGAAGAGCTAGTAAATGCCAGGTTAAAAATGCCATGAAAAGAACACAGCTATACTCAGACTGGTATTTGCTGTGCCATGAACAAACTCACCCACTGATTACTTCTGGAAATTTTTGAGAAGCTGTTTCACAACAGTATGTAAGGGATTCCAGCCCACTCTTCTGTTGTTGGTATTTTTTAATCAGGTCCATCAGCACTGCCTGGTGCCCAATCTTCTTCACCAGCTGCTGCACCATACGATCATTAAGAGCCAGAAGAGCTGCTCCACTTACTTCTTCTTCTGCAGATCGAAGCGGGTAAAAAAATTACTGTAAAATAGCTTTATAAAGATATTCTGTGTGCCTTAAAACATGATGATGGAAGACAGGTCAAAGGTAAGGATGCTTTGTACTGCTGACAGTCATCTTCAGCTGCCACCATCCTTTCCCAAGCAGTGCCAGGAGTCCTAATCACCGGCCAGATCCCTTCCCCTGACAAAAAGCCAAGTCCGAAACATACAGAAGCAATTTGGTGACTATTTTAATGCTTTAAATCAGGCCTTGCTTGAACCACAGGAGACTGTTACTTGCTGATGAAGGAAATCAAGCTTTTTAACAGAGTACACAAGAAATAGGCTGTTCACATTAACAGTTACTTGTGCACTCCTCTGTAGAGCGTTTATACACTCAGACATAAAACATTTACACACTACATTTGCATTATTTCAAAAGATTTATACAACATAAAATAGGCCCTGTCAAGACTTTTAAACTGCCAGCTCTGATTTGAGGTGTCTCTGTTTATACACAGGCTTAATCTCGTCCCCCAGGATTTCTCAGAGACTTTGTAATAAATCTGTACACTTACGTTGATTTATCAGATCTATGTCAGTTCTCACCCTAATAAATTTCTATAAAAGTCTGAAGTTAGCATATACACACACGCCCCAAACCAAAACAAGGTAGGCAGTGCCAATTACATGCATAGCAAGAAATACTAAACAAACACCACCCCCACCCCCCAAACAAGAAAAATGCTTACCACGGAACTTAGGAACTAGTTCTCCTAAATTTCTCTGTTTCAACCAGTTGCAGACTTGCTCAACCGACCAATTTTCCATCTTCAGTTGTTGCAATGCTAAATTTCCCTGTGAAATGAAAAGAGGGGATTATTTTTATGCTGAACTCTAAGGCGAACTCCAGCATTTCATAGCAAAAAAAATCACTTAGCAAATAATATATCTACATGCTCTGAATAAAAATGGTGCAAAATAATCCACCTAATGCCTGTTGTAACTGGCAGTTTCCTTGGATCCCTTTCCTCACCTCCTCTCCCGTCCCTGGTTTCCCTCTGTTCTGAGGCAGCCTCATTCCTTATAAAACACGACCTGCTCCAGTACCATTAACACCCAGGTTTCCACACAGAGAAGAAAAAAGGTGTGAAATTCACCACCACCATCAGGCTCATCAGGAAATGGCTGACATTTTACAGAAGGAAAAAAAACCGAACCACCCCACCGTCAGATACGAGTCTGTCACATACATGCTTATAGTCAATCAAGCACCTTAACCCCCTCTGTACCATCTCGCAGGACAGGCACCCAGCAAATACTTAACCCTGAATTACCAACAGCTAGGGACAATAAAGGTGAAAGGGAGGAGACTGCTCCTCCTGTTATTTGCTGGTTCCTTTCCTCAGTCTCCAGTGGTACCTGGGAGGATGCAGTGGGCACCCAGGGGAGGCAGAGCCTCTGGGGCAGCCGGGACACGTGCATCCACCCTCTGGGATGAATCCTGCACATGCCGTGTGCCCCCTGCCCGAAAGACTCACTTGGATGACCGGGGGGTGCAACACATCCCAAAACCAACAGCGACCTCCCCAGAAGTTGTTTACTTACAAAAACACAGCTTGTTCCACACTGCAAAATCCTCAGCAGCAGAAAACTCTCTCCGAGGAGAATTTTCTTATTAATGTGTTTTAGCTCTACAACTTAAAGGAGCACCAAGTGCTCCATGACCATGCTTGCAATCCACAGCAAAACGATATTATTGGAGTCAGTTTTTCAGACAAGTATACAAGTGTCTGGCATTGTTGACCAAACAATTCCTTCCATACCCTGAACCTGCAGCAAACTCCAGACTAACACGAGGATTTACCCTCACAAACCTCATCAGCATCTGTGCTCAAAAGTAAAGGAAAAAACTTGAATAAAAGCATTTCCATTTTCATCCTTCAACAGCAGAGACCCTCCAAAAGACACACACTTCAGCCTACACTCCCATGCCTCTCAACTTCAGCAGCTTAGAAGGGTTAAGAGGAATGCCTTTCTGAATTGCATGAGTGGATTTAATTTGATATGACAACAGTAGCCATACAACTCCTCCCCCAGGCTAAGCAACAAGAACGGGGTGTGAAAAGTCATTATTTGTTGAGAACTCTGGTGTAAATTAAAAATCACACCTTTCTGTCACACTTCTTACTTCCTTGCAAAGAGTAGGGCAGAAAAAAAGTCTCCAAAAACTTGAAAGAGAAAACCGGGTGCAAAGCAGAAAGATACTTCCCTTATAAACCAAGCAATGAGAGAGATACATTAAAATGTTGGAAAGGTCAATTCTTCATCCTATAAGAAGACTAATATCCTAGAACAATTCTTCTAAAGCAGACAGGCAGATACCAACGCTTCAAAGTGTCACGCAAACTCTAGCCATGTACAACATACGCACATTTAGCTCTGGGTGGCTAATTCTGCAGCAAAATGACCACTTGCACATGGAAATGCAGGCTGCACACTTTATAGAAGGAAGTGATGGTAGCTGAGAGGCTGTTTTTTTAAAAAAAGATCAGATTATATGCATTAAGGGTCATGAAACATAAATACTTTGAAAGGCTTCTCAAAAGTGATTTCGGTTATTTGCATATGCTATACATACAGCAATCAGAAAAAGAGCACACCGGTCTTCTAGCAGCGTTATGGAAACAAGGACTGAGCACAGATGCTGATATTTGTCTTCATTAATGATTCTATTTATTACAGTAGCATCAAAAGACTATCCAGCAAAGGGTTGCCTTTGTTTAGTGTGGTGAAATCTGTGAATATTTATATTCCTCAATCAAGTCTTATAAGTAAGAACAACATAAACCCAATAACAGTAACATTTTAGAGACAGCAATTTACAGCGTAACTTCAAGTCAGATTCAGAACATTCGAAGCGTGAGTGATCTCCGTTTGTTAGTAAATATAGCCAATCACTGGGACCCATTTCTTCATACACCTGGGGTGAATAACTATAATTAGGACTTAATTAACCTTGGTTAATGAAATTAAGTCATTAAATCAATGAAAATTACCTTTCTCTAGGATCCAACAGGACAACACTTCAATTTACTATAAAATTCTTCAAGACTAATGGGTAAAAATCTTGGGTTTTAATCAGATCAGGCTAAAGACCCGTCTATGGTGCAGATTTTGGCTCATGTGGTTGGTTACACAATAGCAAGAGATGGGGTTTCTGACCAGCCTGTCTGTGCTGGCAGATCCATACTGCACGTGCACCAATCTACCCCACAGCTTGTTCTGCAAGAAAATATCTGGAGCTGCCATAATCTTGAAGTGACACTTCTACATGAATAAGCTGATACATCAAAACACTTTAAACATGATGAGTGAGTTATTATATTTACCTCCCATGCTGACCTATGAGAGAGCCTATGGCACCACAGACTACAAATAGCACAACTTTTGACAGGTCTCTATGAGGATTTCACTGAGGTCAGAGTTATGGTTAATTTTAGTACATTTTAGTACTAAAGGAATGTGTAAGACATGTGATGTGTTCACATCTATACATCACAGCTGTGGGGCACATTTTGTACAGGCCAGGTCTCAAAGTTGCAAGTGTGATGAGTAGGAGTTGGTGCATACCAGAGATATAAGCAAAGTATCCTATGTGCAATTTTATGCTCTCTTAATTTGGCTTCATCTTCAAATGCATTACAGAGACTTTATTATTTTCTTTCCACTTACTACCAACCTATTTTTAAAACAATTAAAAATACATTCAAGCAAATTTATTGAAGACAGAATATGTAATTTCAGATCCAGTGCAGAGTTATCATGAAAAGAATACCAGTCGTCCACAAACCTTTTCAATAACATATAGGGAAAGACTCTGAAGGAGCACTTCTGTCACCTTCCCCATCCCTCAGAGAAAATGCCAACAACACATTGCTGTCATTTATCAGGCATTTATGATAGCATGAACCATTGTGCAGAGATGCCTGAAAGAAAGGGAAAAAAAAATTCAATATCAGTGAAGGAGCAAATCTTAAAGCCAACATATCAGTTCTCATTTCTGTGCTACTGTAGAGTAAAACACATGCAGCTGCAAGATCAGGAAACATGCAAATGTACAGCAGATGCAAGAGAAAACCCGTATCACTTAGGAGAAAGGCTGTATAAGAAGATCTAGGGAGAAAACATGCACATCCATTAGTCAGCCGTAGATAAAGGGAAACAAGCCAGACAAACCTTCTAAACTTTGATCAGAGTTAAGGCGAGTTTCAAGGGTTCTGAACATGCCCATTTATTGAGCTTGTCAAGCAGACAAATCCCTCTGCAGCAAGAATTAACTCTGAAGAATATTATAAAAACTCAACTCTTTCCTTAATACATATGCTTCTGATTAAATATTCCATTTCTAATATTCAAGTTTTCACTATATGAACTTTTAAAATATTTTCATCTGTACTATCTGCAGTACTACTGGAAAAATGAGCTGTCCCACTTCAACAGCAAGATTCAACATAAGTATCAATTTCTCTCTATTACAGATGTGCAAGTTATTTGGCAATTTGAAAGGAAGAAAAGAAAGTTAATTTGACTGTGTTTTAATGGTAATGCAAATGAGACTCCATTCTTGCTGTCACTGGCAACAACGCACAAGTGATGAAATAATACACTTAACTGTAAATGCCTTCTTTTTTTTTTTTTTAGAAAACCTTCTGGAAATGAGTGCCCTGAAAAATCAAAGCTTTTTATATTATCCTTGAAGAAAATTGTATCAAATAAAAAACCAGTGTTACTGGACAGTGAGAACAGGAGAAGAATCAAGTAAAGGTTAAAAATTAATGAATTACAAAAATGAAAACTCATGTACCTAAAAGAAAGCAATTAGACTGAAGATGTTCAGTATGACACAGACACTGCTTCAGAAGACTAAAGAAAAAATAATTTCATCTTGTAAGCGATATCATGCTAACTTTTCTCCCTAAAGTACAAATTTCTCCCCAGGACCATCACTACTGTTGATCATCTCACTGTTTGCTGGCTTAGCAGGGGACTCCAGCTCTTGCCACCAGGCAATACAGAAACCTTGGGCACTGTAGCCCTGCACTGCAATTCCCCACCAGCCTAAACTGGCATCCATAATCCAGCCCTCTTCTCTGCAGCCATTCATGTGGTCATGCAATCAGGAGAGCAGGCTAAACTGAAAACATCAAGTTTTTCATATGGTGGGTTTTGTATGGATCAGTGCCTTTAACCAAATTCCTGTCCAGTTGTGTGAAAATAGATGGCGGAATCATATCTGCAGATTTATCACAGTGTACATTGATCCTTGTTTCAATGCATTGTGACAGTGAAGATTTCTGTCTTAGTGGAGCCAGAAACCCAAACTGTGAGTAGTAACTACTCCACCTCCAAAAAATTTGAGAGATATGCCTATCTCCTTTCCCTCAAATCGTTTTGCTTGCATTATACTGGCTCTGCTTCTTGAATGGTTGTTCTTCAAGCCTTTCTGGTAAGTAAGACTAGTAAGATGTGGAATACTCAAAAAACCGAGGCTGATCCACTAATTGCTGAGAAGGATGGATACAGGGTTCTATTATTTCCTTGCTCTGCTCTTGATTTAGAACCACAATACAGTTCAGAGATCTGAACCAGCAGTCAGTTGTAGTGACCTTACAAAAACCTCTTAATGCTAACTGAAAATAACAACTTACCAAGCCTATTCTGATGGAAAATGCTTGGTGACATTTTATAAGTGGCTCAGTTGGCAGATCCTCAAAGGTGCTAATGTTTGACAAAGCTGCTTTCTGTTGTTCCCAAGGGATAGATACAGAAACCTTTTTGGCCTGGGCAACATCTAGAAAGTGATGCACATCCTTAACTGAGTCTATATAGCTGAACTACGACGTAAGTTGGGGCTCCCATGTGGAACCACATGGATACATGGCATTTACATGTTTTTCCCATGAGTAAGTGATCTACTCAGCTCTTACACCTTCAGTACACAAAAGGTGTTATAAAATATCACTTGAATTTTTTCACACGCTTTAATTGCTCTTATTACGTATTACAACTTGCATTCAAAGTCTGATTTTTCTGCCATGTTTCATCAGTGCTAGATTTTGTCAAGCAGTGACTCAGTCATGCCCAAAGTCAGGATTATGCCTCTTGCTGAGAAGGGTCTTGGCCGGTCTCTGAGAAATATACCATCATCAGGCATGGCCACATGTCTCAGACAGCCCAACCTCAAAAAAAGCTACAAGCCATATCCAGAAATGCTTATCAAGCAGCAAAGAAACAAGAACCTCAACAAAGTTCTTGAATTCTCCTGCCATTCAACCTCAACAAAGTTTTTGAATTCTCCTGCCATTTGATCAGTAGGATGAATCAGCCAGGTAGAGGAGTGAGAGTTACTTGGAAGACATGCAAGCAAACCCTGAAACTAACAAAGTGCCCTCATTGATAAACACGGACACCTGTGTACAATCTGTTTTGGCCCAGAGGCCACTCGGCAAATGGTCACTGTGAATCTGGGAAAACTGGAGCTTGCTGCACCTCATGAATTGTTAGTACACTGCTGGCAGCTCATCAGCGTTTTGAAAGAGTAAAGCAAGAGAATGTGTTTGAAGCACAGGAACGGGGTCTGGCCTGCTCAAGCGAAGACACGTTTGGGTTTTGTTTGGCTTGTGCTGGAGACAAACAGCTGTCGACTGACTGGGGGCAGGGCCATCTCTCCTACACTTGCCCTGCCCTCCTCCTGCAGTGAGCTGGACAAGACACCCCTGAGCAGGACGAGTCATGCACCTCCTGGCAAGAGATACTGAATTCTTTTAGGAATCACTGACTTGTGGAGTGGAGCACCACTGCTAAGCAGTGCCTGCTGTCACCCAGCACTTCTGGATTGCTGTTTTAGCAGATTGAGTATTGCTGAATCATATGTTACTAACCACTGACAGTACTCCTCCAGTTTATTCATCACACAAATATGAATATGATGATGAATAATTAAGCTTTAACACATTTCACAATGCACATTTTTTGGTTTGTACTGTTCATTAAATAATGACAGCTCCAGTCAGTCACAGATTTTTGTGTTAAGGAATTATGTTGGCGTATGAAGCCAGGTGAGGTGGGTGTAATTGAGCTAGATATTAAAACCTAAACAGCCTGCCTCATAGGCCTATTTTTCTATACACTAGAAACACCAGTTTAACTAATTTGGCATCCATTGGTTCAGACTCTTTATGTTCAAGGTGTTCTTAAGGAACTAAGAAATGCAGTATTAATTCAAAATAGATGTCCCCACATGGTAAATGCATTTATTTAGTTCATTGATATTTAGGGCATGCACAGCCCATTTCTTAAAACATTACCACATCAAACCAGTCATTTCTGTCCACTGCCTATGTGCTGCTGCCTCCTCATCATATCCAGATGAAGAAGTCACGTAACTGCTCCACATCTCATACAGAATGTTAGTTGAAACCACAAATGGAAAGATAACCAATAATCTCTACCTACACAATGGAGATAGGAAACCGAAAGGTTTGAATATCTGTAACATTCCTATTTTGCTGAGATAGTACATAATCATGACATAAGTAGAAGGATTCACAAGCCCACTTCAGAAGACTGCTTCCTCCTGCTTTTTGCCTCTTCTCCAACTATGCAAATTTATGATGCCATGAAGAAAACTCCACCCCAAAGGACCTATACGTGTATAAGCATTTGTTCTAGTGACAAGGATGTAAGTTTTCTGGTCTAAGGACCTACTGAGATTGTATGCTTAGACAGTGTATCAATTAGTGGGCCTACATTCTAGTTGATTCCTGTAATCTGTGCTTTTCAGTACTTCTGTATTATTTATGTGAAGAGGAACGTCCAAGTTTTACTGTGGGTAGCTTCAGAGCCTCTTGGTTAGCACACAGAACACATAAACTGCTCTCAAATCCCTGCTTCAGATGAGGCAGAGCAGGGATTTGGGGCTATGCCTTAAACCTTCAGACTGCCAAGCATTACAAAATGGGGTGGGATTGTTGTTTGGATGGGAGGACATGTCAGAAGTGATATGTCAGAAAAGGATTGATCTCAGTTTAAACACCTTCTCCAGGAGAGGGGCTGGAATGAGGATCTCAGGGGCAGGTACACCTTTCTACAGGTTGAAGATGGGTAGGTACTGTGCATCCAACCAGCCACATCATGGTTGTGCTGTGCTTCTATAGTGCATTAATGTAGTTAAACTTCTTTTCCAAAATAGCTAAAAGAAATCAGCTTTGTGATTCAGTCTAAGCAATTACAGTATACATGGGAAAATGTAAGAGTTTGCCAATTTAGCTTTGTTTCACTCATTCTGTGCCTCCTAAACCTACGCATTTTATAAATAAATCCTTTCTGACTGTAGGTCTTGTTTACATTGCAGGCAGTCAGACTGAAGCAATACAACACCAAAAGAGGTGAGAAAATCTTCTGCATGTGTCTAAAGCAGAGTGCTATCATTTCACTGTTAAAATGCCAATAATTTTAAGCAAATGCACACCCCCAACAGCCATATACATTGTACATTATTAGTATTCAGTTATACACCGGCTGAACAAAAGAAAACATACTTTGGTATACATGGTTCATCAGTCAGGGTGTGGCAGAGTAGCAGAGACAAGACTCAGGCGTGAGAAGTATGACACTGATTATGTGGACCATTATGATAAGAATTATTGCTTCTACAGTAGCCAAATATTTCCAGTGCAGTATATAATACAAGCAGGTCTAAAGTGTTATAATAGAAACATGTTCAGCTGGAAACACACAGGGTTATAGGCTTTGGCCTTACAGAAAGCACAACTGCAAAGCATCAAGGTACCTGTGGAGCTGCTTTAGGATTTTACCTCTGTGTGTGACTTAGTGCTTTTACTCACTTGGTGAGAATTTGGCTTAAAATATCTATTGGACTAGTGACCAGCTTAAATAAGGATGTAGACAAACAGTTGTTTTGGAAAGAGCTGCCCTGAAGCATGATCTCCAGGTACTTATTGTTTCTCAGCTGGAAAGCTGTCAAACCTCAGCTGTTTGTGTACTCCTGTATACCAGCTTAGCTACGCAGGAGGCAATCACTGGCACCGCAGGCAGGATACCTTCAATCACCATGGCTGTTCCTCACAATGAGCGTGACTGAAACTTCAGATGCTGAGTGAGTGAGTCTTTGTCATCATTAGAGGTGCACTGATCTCTGTATTTGCACCAGTTCTTACAAATCGTATTGGTAGGAATGGCTGGTAAGGGCTGAATGAGGGAAAGCAGGATTTCCTGCAGGTTAGACTTGCCTCTGGGATCCTCCAGATACTTCATTTCATTCAGGTCTTATTGATGCTGGAGCCCTGGGCAATGGCTGATACTGTGGTTTCTCTGTTCTTCTGAGGGTGATACTGCTGCTGCTGTTCACTCACGCTCAGTATTCTGAAAACTGAGTGTTCATCAGATCCAAATTCAGTGCAGAACAGATTCAGTCTGTAGGCTTGGTATGAGTCCCACGGGGCTCCATTTACATGTTTGCAGTGGAAATGGCTGGGGCAGTCACTCAGGCACTCAATGCTTCAGCCACATCTTACTGCTGCTCGGCAACTTGTTACTCCCTGGTCTCAAACAGTCAACGGAAAAGAATGTATTGATGGCCACTTTAATGTAAAGTCAGGGCTGAAATCCTCCTGCAGCATTTACCTTAAGATGTTGGACTCCAGTGAGCAGACAGGCTTCATTACCATTTTGATGTGGATGAAATAGTCTTCAGCAATAGGTAAGGGGTGAAGGGGGAAATCAGCATTACCAGGCAACTCGAATTATTTAAGTCTCTGGCATTTAGAATTTCTCACATTACACTTGCAAATCTTGTCTTCCTTATAAGTGCAGCCAGATGTTTCTTTTTTCATATCTTCTTGCCTAAGTGTATTTGGGAGTTTAGAATCTCTAATAACACCCTCAAAATCTCTAGTCCTCCTCTTATCACAGCATGAGGTCTGGGCTGCTGCGGTGCTGTCAGAGCTCATGCCAGTCCAGTACCATGCCAGGCTGTGTCTAGAGCACAGCACAGGACAAGTTTGGGGTTTTTTCCCTATTGAAAAACCTGACCACCTCAGGATTGCTTTGTTCTTCATGTTGCCTTGTCCTGTGTCAACTAAGTGTTGTCTGTGATCTTAATTGCCAGGGATACACAGATACCAAGATTAAACGGCTGAATGTATCTTTACAGTCTTAAATTTATGAAGTATCTAAAACTCAGTTGTATCTTAAAGGGCTAAAAATAATCATTGTGGACAGTTATTACTTGTATAATTAACAATTTAATCAAGGCAATCAAACGGTAGCATAGCGACTACTAAATGAAGTTTCAAATGCTACCATACAACAATACTTCTGTCACTCTTAGTCTATCATTTTAAGAAGTGTTTTTAGAGATACATGTTATCAACTATATCATAAATTTTGTTTCACAAAGTTGTCTGCAAATCTGGTTTTACTGAGAAGAAATAATGAGCTATATTTCCAGTTTTGACTCTTAGGATCTCTTGGCATTAAAGTCTTGACACCAAACTGCTCCAAAGAGTGACAGCTTTTTACCAATACCTCAATAATGCATGTCCCTGCTAGGACAATGAATTAGGAAAGAAGCCACAGCTAATTCAGCATTACTTTAAAATACTGAGCTATAAACTGGGTTAGTTTAATAACTGTTTCACAACCACTTCATCCTTCTTTTCTGTACAGACAGCAAATTTCAGAAAATAGACCCCTGAATATACCTCCAGCTGCCTGTGTTTCTGTGTGTGTGCAATGTTGTTATACCATCTTATTTACAGCAGGAGTTTTTTGGAAATAACCGGCTATTGTTCCCTATTTGGAAGGATAAAGTAAAAGAATTGTATTGTTGGTTTTGATTAAATCAAAGAGTGACTAAACTTTATAGAATTTTGGCACAGTAAAAAGTATCACAGAACACTGTTGGAGCTAACAGCCTTATTCGACATAAGCAAGTGGTAACAAAGCAGGGATTTTACTGCAGTTTTTATTGACAATGAATTCTTCCTAGCTATTTTCCTCCAGTTCTGATATTGTGTGGTTGAAGGGTGTCTTTATGTCTTTTGAAAGAGTCAACAATAATAAACTGTTGGGTTTCATGGACTTCCAAGAAAAAAAACAACTATGTTCTTGTACTTGTCTGCTGGATCCTCTCCCACAGAAAACCAGGCCTTATTTTATAAATATTGTTCAAAATACAATGTGTAATTGTTCTGCTGACATTTTCCATGTCACTGACACCGTTAATTAGCAAAAGTATTTTATATTCAGCTCTTGTTGAAGCAAGGGATGACGCCATGCTCTGCTGTGCTAGTTTCAGACAAAGCTGTGTTAGGGAAGGGAGCAAAAGCCTGGAAGCATTGTGCTAGCCCCTGTACTGCATGTAATTGATGGTTTGTACTTAATGAAGTACTACAATCCAAAGCTACTTTGGATTACACTCGAGACTTTGGACTCTAGTGTGGCAACACTGAAGTAAAGCTGTGTATTCTCCGTGGCACAGATAAAGACTTTGTCCACATTGCTATGTTCCTCAAATCCCTGTGAACTTCAGTTCAGTGTGTAACACCTTCTAGAGGTGGTGAATTGATTTACCTTGGCGAGAAATCATGACAGTTGATAACAATATTTTAGTGGGGATAGATTTTCTCCCCTTACCTTTATTGAAAAGTTCAACCCACACTAAAATAATCTGCATCAGAACAAATCTAATATTTCAGTGCCATAAACAGTATCTGATGCCCTGATAACTACAGTACTGGTAAAGAAAGAGATACCTAACTTCTGAAGTACAGATGCTTTAAATATTCCCAGAGCAGATCTTTCTTTTAAGTTATGCTTCTCCAATAAAAAGAACACAAGCTGTTGCTTGCAAGAATGGAGATAGGTTCTACAGCTTTATCAACAGTGATAGCTAAAGCTATCGTTTTATCTACACTTAACATATATGGGGGTAATGGAAACTGGCCAAGTAGACTGGTAGAAGTAAATGTTAACTAAGCCATGTGTTGACTGCTAAAGCTCTGATGCAGGACACTTGCCAGTTATTCTTTCGATGACTGGCGTTTTCCTAATTACATGCAAAATTATGCATTAATTGGTTTTGCTAAAATCTCAGTGGGCTCTCTTATTAATTAATTTATTTATATGCATACTAAGACATCAACTGCAGTCAAAACAATTTATTATTAGCACAGACTTCCTAATACTCCTGGGGTTTTGCAGTCTGAAGTTCTGAAGTTACTAGTTTTATCAGAAAATGTGATTCACTTTTAGTCCAAGGATATCATATTCAATTAACTTTTCAAAAAACTTTTCCAGTAATTCTATATCTGGAAAAAATGTACACATATAATGTCTACCCCCAAATATTCCATATGTTAAAATCAGCAGTGGGATTATGCTTATTTCAAGTAAAATAGAAAAAAAATCACAACTTTGTAAAATCCTGAAGTCTATTTCAGAAAATAGACTTGGATCATAGAGTCATGGAGCATTCTGAGTTGGAAGGGACACACGAGGGTCATCAAGTTCAAACAGTGACTCCAAACAGGGCAATCTAAATGTTAAACCAGTGTTGTACAAACACTTTTTGGACATCAAAAGCTTGAGGCCAAAATAATTTCCATAGAGAGCTTGTTCTAGTGCTTGCAAAGAAGACATTAAAATAAGTGCTCTGAAATTTGGCAGGGTGGTAGTCTTGGTATTCAAGACCAGCCTCTTCTGTCTCAATAATAAAATGCCTTAAAAGTTATAAACTGTCTAAACTGTTTTTTTAAAAAAAATTAATTTAAAATTAATTACTAAATTTAAAGCAAAAATGATGATAAATTGTTTTAAGACTTGACATTTCAATTTGCATGTAATGTACTCTTTCAATCCAAACCCGGCTGATATTTACCTACTTCAAGGGTAGGTAAATGAAAAGCACCTACCTTCTTTCCTTTGTCTTTGTAAAACACTTTATTTTCCTGGTGGCAACCATAATTATGTCATTTTTACATTGCTTGATTACAAAGAGGTTTCTGAATTTATCACTAATCTTCTAAGTTTTATGATCAGGTTTTGCTGTCTGCATTTATTACAAAACTCTTGTTCAAATTCTGAGAAATGATTATAAAATATTAAGCGGTGCAGATATCCTCTAGTCTTGCATCATGGAAGAAATCTCTGCTATTTAACATTATAGCTTTAATATCTGTTTTGGAAAAACAGATGAGGAAAGATCATTAGAGTCTAAGGATTTGTTTGTTCGCTTTTCTTTTTTAAAATCAGTTTTCATGGTTTAAATGTGTTTTAACCCATGAAGTTAAATTAGCAGAGCAGAAGTTAGCGATATGTACTCTTCATTTCATTGTGTACAATCAAGCTTACCACTGGATATGACAAGAGGAGCTGGTAACACCGATGCGGAGAAGGGAGGACCTTGATAGTCTGGGAATAGATCAGTTTAAATGGATCTGGAAGTGTCCTTGCTTGCACTGAGTGCTGGTTCTGCTCACGTGCATGACTCACTTCTGATCACCTGGTAAGAAAGTACAGACCTTTGTGAGCTTTGTCTGTAGGAATACAAACTCCACAGCACATGAAGTTCATACACACTCATGTTCATTTGCACTGCCTGCTGTTTTGGCAGACTGGCACCCTGACATGACTGGCTGGGTAGTCCATTCCTGTAGCCTCTACACTTCTGGGCCCAACTAGATACCATCTCCTGATGGAAAGTTTTCTCTGCAGTTGAAAGCACTCTGAATTTAATAGAATCATAAAATCATAGAACGATTTGGGTTGAAAGAGATCTTAAAGATCATCTAATTTCAACCCCCTGCCATTTGCAGGGACACCTTCCACTAGGCCAGGTTGCTCACCTTCAAAATATGTTTTACATAGAGCAATAAGCCACTTGCATCTTTGTCTGTTGGAAAGAGGTGAGGATTTGTTCTTTTGAAAAAACTTCGTAGCAATGATCTTTACAAAGCTTTCAATACAGTGTTTGCTTTGGAAAGTCATGTCTGCCCTGCAATGTGGGACCACTGAAAAAAATTTAATGCAGTCTCCCAAGAATGAAAAGAGAAAAAATAGCACTCTAGATCTTTGTTTATTATTATGTGGGGCTGTAAAATGCTTTATTTGTGTGATGCTCCTGCCTGTGGTTTGGAAAAGGGTACTGAGATACTGCAGTATGGAGATGATGCCAGCATCAGAATGGAGCCTGGTAACATTCACCTAAAAACCTGTCTCTTTGTCATACAAAGCTCTCTAAGAATAATACAGACAAGGCTTCTTCATCTGTCAGGGTGATACTCCTGTTTTCGGATTGGAATCTGGTCACATTTGGGTTTTGTTATAAATATTTTGTTTAACTTTCTTGATAGATATTAAGTCTTTTTTACTCTTAACTAGAATATTTCTTATATCATGGAGGGATCATTCATGCTGGTGCATTTAAAGATTTTCTGTACCTAACCAGGCCACTAGACAGAATCCATTTCCTTCTTGTTCTAAGTCTTGCTTAGGTGGTTCTGGATGTATGGTTGCTCTGGACTCACAACAGTGGCCCCTTTTTCTGTCCACCCTCTGTACAGTGCAGACTTTAAATTATGATCATTATTATATTTAGAAAAACATCAAAACTTGACCCATGCTCTTTTAAAAGTGTATAGAAATTTATAGAGTATCTTGTAAAGCTCTGTGGCGTAGTATGGTGAGGGGCCCTTTGGGTTTCATAGCACAAAAGCCTTGCATTTCAGCGGGACAACCAGATGGCTTTCTGTATGTGTGTGTGGGTGGGTGTCTCATACAAAACCCAGCCATTCCAGCTGGTGTTCTGCTTATTGAATGCCTAAGCATGCACAAATAACAAGGCTCTGAAAAGGTGACAGGCTTAGGTCACTACACCTTCTAATTTCAAAAGTTGTTGTAACTCTGTTCATGTCGACGTAAACTTTGTGCATGTCTGCAGGGGGTACAGAATGCAACTCTTGCACATGAAAGCACTCTGTTGTAGCTCCAGCATCAGAGTCACTATGTTTTTCATTTCAGAATACGTAGTTCTGGCCTTCCAAACATGAAGAATGTCAAGTGGAAGCATTTTGGTGAATGATATCAGTGTGTACCTTGCTGTGCTCCATTTAGAACTTTTGAAATAGGCATTTATTCATCAGTGATGACTCTTCTCACAAAAGGTATAAAACTGTGGCTGCCAAATGCTTCTCCCTCCCACCTTACTGCCTATCTTTTGTGATGATAACATGACTCTTATTGGGCATTCAGCATCTGGCAAATTACAGGAGGAGAGTGTAAAAAGAGGAGTATTTAGAGAGCTGCTAAAAGATTGCATAGCAGAGAAGTGGCTGCAGATTCTCAAGTTTGAGGAGAAGAGCATCAGGACCGTGTTTCTGGCAGTCTGCAATGTTCAAGGAGATTGGACAGAAAAGCTCAAAGTTAAGGAATGAAGAAATGTGATGTTGTGGAAAGTGTGAATACTCTGAGAATGTTCTGGAGAGCATATAATGCTCCCCCATCTTTTTCCTCTGAAACTGTTCCCTTGCCTTACATGGCTTCAACTGATGTGGCACTGAACATCTCTTACTCATGTAAGTTTTGGCAACTGGAAATCCTCCTACCCAGAATTCTCACTTAGATAGTGTCACATTCTGAGCTGCTGCACCAACACTGATTTCTGCCATGTCTTTCCATCTCTCAAGTGTAATCAGGAGAAAACTTGCACTAATACCTCCCTGAGCAGTATGGCACAAGGACCTTATCCATCTTTTCCTCTCAGAACAGCAGCATTGGACTATATTACCAGGCAGTCCTGGCAAAGACGGTTTTTAGGGACCCTGGCAGAACTAGCAGTAATAGTGATATGGTTTGGATTCAGATTACATGCTTTCACTAGCAAAGTAGTGCCCTTCTTTCTGCCTCAGTTTACCTGCCCTTCAGCCTCTGTGCGTTTTCAGTGTAGAACTGACTCTGTGGGGTCTGACTGGTTCTGTGGTCTCACATGATTGGCCATCCTATCTTTCCATTTCTTTAGAGGAATCTGCAGAAATATTACCTGAATTCAACCATTTGGTAATTATAGGACTGGTATCTTCGGGGTGACAAGCACAAGAATCTCCATCCAATCCTCACTGAAACTTTACCACTGCCAATCCAAACATCTCACCCAGGCAAGACTGAGACATCCCACTGAGACAAGAATCACTTGCTCCTACTGTTGGGCTGCCAAATGTTGCCCAAATGTTGTTGTTGATTCTGGAAGTGCTCTTGATCCTATTTTTGGAAGGCTAAAAATGACACCAGCTTTGTGCAGCAGTGTGGCTGGATACTGTTAGAACAAAATCAATACATATAACATTGTATTTCAAGGAAACAGTAATAATGTGGCCAAGTGCACACTATCATTAGGAGTTAAGCACCTGCAGAACTGCAACTCGGGGATAATATCTGTGTAAGACATTATTGTTAATAACATTACTGTGGATGCACTACGGAGAAAATTATAGTCGACTGAGATATTGGTGAATGTGGCATATCTTGCTTGGCTACTGCTGCTAATTAGTAGCTTTTCAAAGTTAAAAAAAAAGGTAGTTATAAAGTGTCTCTCTAAAGTGAGAAATGAATGTCATACTGTATGAGACTGCTATAAACCATATCTTTGGTTCACAGGATGTCACACAATCTTGCATGTAGGATCACATCCTTCATTCTGTACTGATTTACAGAAATAAAAGCAGATAATTGCCTATTGGAAAGTGGCAGGTGCAGAAGAGCTAAAACTTAGAAGAGCATTATGTATTGAAGGTTCCCAAATGTTTAACAAACTACGTAAGAATTCGACAATCTCCTAATTCTACTTTTAGCTACCTCAAATAGAAAAGGGCAGCCTTTGCTCAGAAGAGCTTTCTTCAATATTTCTTAATACCACAGACACTTTTTAATGAGGATAAGATGAAAAATAACTCTACCAGTTGATACTTTTGTTGGAATAAATTCTAGGATACAATGATTAGCAGCAACTCTTACAAAAACTGAAGTGCAAAGTTCTTTAAAGACTACAAGTGCTCAAGACCCCACTTTACATCTGATCTGGAAAATCAAATGCTCTTCAGGCTTAGAGAGACAGAGGTATGTTGTCTGCTCATACCGTATACCTCATCAGTGCAGGCTTTTCATTCTGTTTAATTTCTAATTATTTTTGACTCTGTGTGCATCTGGGCCCTGCTCCAGCTGCTGGCACTTGGATCCATTCACGCGCCCACCCACTCTGGGTGGGTGTTTGTGGGTGGGTGGGTGAATGGGTCCAAGTGCCAGCAGCTGGAGGACAGACACACAGGGCTGTGTGTCTGCATGTCAGCATGGCAAGTGCCTTGGGAGCCAAGGAGAAGATGTGGGTGTCCATGTCTGTGGGACAAACAGGGAGAGCAGTGTTCTGTGTGCGTGGCTCACCAGCTAAGCTCTGTTTTTGGAGCCATCCACAGCGTGGTTACGTGATTGTGTGTGTGTGCTGGGGGCTGCAGGGGTGTTTGATTAAGGGAGTTCCAGGTGCCACCAGCTGGGGAGACTGAGAATCCAAGGCCATATACCGGGGGGACTGTGCCTAACCAAGTCCAGCAACCAGAGGGATTCCCACTGCATATATACATATGCATTTCCCACTAGCAGAACTACATAGAAATGAGCCAGACAGGGGAAGAGGATGTGAGTGCTATAGTTCCTGTGTTGCTCTCTGTGGCTGGCTGTGTGTGTGTGTGTGCTCACCTACGGGGTCACATGTGTTCCTGTGACTACTGGGGACTTGTGCTACTGGTCAGCCCTGGGGACATGGAGCCTTGCTGCTGTCAGGCTGCTGGATTTGGTAACCGTGAACATGTGCTTTTGCAGCTGATGACACTTTTCACTGAGCTGCACAACTGCTATGATCAACCTAAAGTACGGCTGACCATTTAGTTTAACTCCTGCTATGACCGCTGCCAGCCAAATATTCCAGAAACTTCAACACTCAAAATAGTCTGCTTCCCTAAAAATCTGGTCCTAGAGAAAGTTTTAAGCACTCAGAGTTGGGTCCAGTAGGGCTACCTGTATATAATGCAGCCCTAAGACTAAGCAAACTTCTCTGGTTATTTAGAAGTACATACATTAGTATGATGATAACTTACCAAGGAAATAAAACACAAGGGTTGAAAAGTATTGGCTCAGCTTCTCTCAATCTAAATTTCACATAAACTCCAATCTTACTCAAGATTCAGACTGTTAAATTTCATGCTGGCTTATGCTCCCTGGTTCCTGAGTGCTAACTTACTGCAGACATGTTTAAAATCAGCATTAAAATACTTAGAGATGATGAATTTATCTCCAACATGAAATGCTTTTATTGTGAGCCACAGATGTGTCTGTACTGATGCACACTTTAATGAAACTTGGTCTGGGGAGCTACAGAAGTATTATATATATTTATGTCCTCCATACAGTAGAGGATTATGAAATGAATTGATGATATCCAAATTTGGATTGACTCCTAGCATTCTAAAATGTTAAAACTCCCAGCATTCTAAATCTGCTCAGCCTATTCCTTAGTTATTCTAATTGTCCTTTATTGAACAAAAACCACAGACTGATAGTGCATAATGACTCATCTAGGAAAGAGATTACCTGGATTTAGACCACCTTTAATCTGAGGGTGGTGGGACTAACAGACTGCAGAACAGCCTGATGTGAGACTCTCACAGGACACATCAGCTCCAGCTTCAGCAGCCAGAGCAGACTCCCCTTTGAAAAAGTGGAACACAATTTTATGGAGACAAAGAACAAACAAGAGGCAACCCTAACTGCAGGCTGCAAACAAGAAAATTTACCCTGAAAGAAATATGTATTATACAGTGCTATGATCAATCAATTATCTTTATTTTTCTAGGCTTACTTTTATATATTATAGGGATAATAAGTGTATAGGATGAGGATCTTCAGGACATATTTCTAGGATTTGAACAGAGCATTAAGATTGTACAGGTGTTAAATATTCATTCACTTATATGGAAAAGACTCTAAATGTTTGGTGACAAGGGTTATGCCATGGTTGTTCTTATGGAATGCTAACTACTGTTAGCAAGAATTAATTTCATTGTGGATCAGATTTTGTTGTTTCCCAGTAATAGTCATTTTACTCAGCATTTTCCTGCTCTAAGATGCACAGCAGAAAAAAAAAAAAATTCAAGCCCACTGAATTTGTGATTTTTCTTAGATGAAATCCAAACAGTCTTTCTTCCTTAAAAGAGTGTTTGCAAACTGGGACTGATAGGCTTGTTGGGCAGGTGATTTCTAGATAAAACAGTTTGGCAAACATATGGATTCAGTCTTGCAGCTACAGCAGAACCCAGTTCACTTAAAAAAAATGGCAAGTGCCTTGATTTTAGTTGGGAAGGAACAAACCCAGGATAGCTGGTAAAATGGTGATGTTTTAACCATTAGAGAGAACACAAAGATTGGAAACAGATACTTACATGTACAGCGGCCTTATGATTATTATTATTAATTTTTTTCATTTCAGTAGGACAATCCTACAGGTAAAAGGTATTTAATGATTAACTACAGTGCCCAAGCTCAAAGCACTAGCATTTTACAATAGTTGTATCTGGCTATTTCAAACCAAATTTTAAACAAAATTGTAATGCATTTTATACATTTCTAGCCTGTTATTTTATTGAAACCATTCTTTAAAAAAAAAGATTTTTCTGCCTTCAAGAAAAAAGAGTTAAATCTCTTTATGAACAAAGTATTATCAGAGATGGTACAGCTTCACTAGGTGGCAGCATAGCTAGCAATTTTCTGAAAAATCTACCTCATAGTCCATGTATGTTTTAGGTGGTTTCTGGCCAAGCTGGATATAAAAACAGACAGAAAAATAGCCTATTAGGAACCCAGTATTAATAAAATGAACTTATTATAATTCATTCTTTCAGAACATGTATTAATTTAACGCTATGCTCTGTATCAGTGATAAATGACATACATGTATTGTGGTGTGGTAAAAATCTAGAATTTAACAGGAAAAAATGAAATTCCTAAAAAAGGGTTCAAGCATAGCTTTTAGTCAAGTCTATAGAAGATTAAGTATGAATTTCAGTTTCAGAATGCTTAAAAGAAAAAAAAAGAGGTAATATGAAGCTGTTAAAAGGTATTAGAAGTAATTTGAGTTGGTCCAAAGCAAAGGAGAAATTTAGTGAAAATTGCAGAGGTATAACCATGGTATAAGCGCTCTCTTAGTCTCCAGAAGCAATAGGTATAGGGCAAAGAGTGTGGTGACAAATGGAAGAACAAAGTGAGCAGAGAAAGAAGCTTACCTCTGTGTCTGACCATTTTCCAAGCTATACTGATGCTGTGGACTCATAGCCAAAGTCATCTGGTATTGTATGAGACAGAAAATGGATCTTACCAATTTGAAAGATTTTCTCTGATTTCATGGTTGTATTGTAAACAATAGCTTTTTTCCCTTCTCTTTAGAGGAAAAAAAATGGCTTAAAACCTCAGAAGGGAAAAATGGGTATGAAAATACATTTTTAATTGGACTGAAATAATTCAGTCTTCTCAACTTCAAAGATTCAGATGAACCAATTGACCCTTCTCACCTCTGTACACACCTTACAATCAACATTCATAAAATCAGAATGGATAATGATGATTTACTGAAATATTCTGTAAGGAAGCTTCTTTCCTGATACAGATCAACATAATTATCCAACAATCTCAGCTCTGCAATGCTGCTCTCAGTCGCTTACACTTAACCTGTGACTGTGGCACTGCTGATGTGAGCTCATGAGCAAGCCAGCCATGCAGTATTTAGTCAGGAAACTTCTTATTTTTCTAATTTCCCCTCATTAATGACTGTGAGATCAGTTACTTTACATCCCAGCCTTTAGGACTAATCCCTGCCCTGCTAAGTTGAGCATCTTTTCCTACCAGCTTCTCCAAAGTAACTTTGCAGTTTAGTTTGAGGCTGTTTCCTGTGTCTTTGACAATTTTCTTTCTCCTAGGGAAGGGACAAGGTTGGGGGATGACAGACAGTGACACAGTCCTGAGCTAAATCCCAGTTCTGGTATTTAGTCACAAGGATTGGCTGCCATTCACAAACTGCTGCTTGAGCTGTGCACTTGTGGTTTAGGATGCCAGCATCATCCCCTGATGAAATTATGGTTGTGTTCAATCTGGACTGAAGCATGCTTTTAGACTGGCAGGCAGAAGACCTATATCTCTGAAATTAGATATAATATGTTGGAGATATGTTGGAGATGTTGCTGTTCATGATTAAATGGAACAGATTTTGCATTTTTATAGTGCTTGCATATATTTTAAAGAATAGGAATAACAGAAAAAAAGTGCATTTAGCAAAACTCTGGCAAGTTTAATTCAAATTAAGCATAAGACAGCCAACTAACTAGAATCATTATTTCTGAGGGCCAGTAGATCAAAGATAAAATAAACCACCTAAATATGTGCATCTATTTTTAGAAACTGTACATGTTGGTGTGTAAAATATAAACCTCTGTTTATTTGTTCAAATCCATTTTCTCAAGGAAAATTGATACTATTTTCAATCTTTCTTTTCCTGAGTATGGGCTAGAGGACCAGCTGTCAAAATTTTAAGCCTTGATGATAATCTCACTGAAAAGCATGGAAGTCTTGCTGCTGTTGCTGCTGCTGCACTGGCATGAAGTTTCTCTAGTTTCTTTGAGTCTCTTCTCAGTCACCAGGACTTAGACACAGCCTTGCCTTCTGCATCTCACAAGCCATTGGCTAGATTTTTGGCTTTGGAGAAGAGAGAGGCAAGGAAACATGATTCTTCTGTCAGCTGTTGTGAAAGCAGATAAACCCCACCTTGCAACAGGAACAGCTCTAAAGCTGTATAAACAATTTGGATTAAGTAACATTAAACACATCCACACCTGCTTTCATGTTCTGAATCTCTACCTCCGAAAAATGTCATCTATTTGAAGAAAAGCAGATCTTATTCTTTCAGTAAACCTCTGCTTGGAAATTATAAACTTATTTTTGTGCTCTTAACTTTCCTGTTGCCTTTACCCATTTATCGCCCTATTATTTGAAATGCACATCATTGATTACCACTGGACAACAGCTATAAATAATATTAAGTTATTCCCTTCTTTGCCTTTTCTTTTTGGCCTATAAGCTGAAGGTTTTTCAAATAATTCTACATACAATCACTGAGCTTTAAAATACAAACAAACTGGAAGTCAGGAACAATCTGCTCCCAAATATTGAAAGCTGGAAAATGTATTATTCTGTTTCATTGTTAAATACATGAAACTTCAAGTTTCATTGGAAAGCAGTCAAACTCAAAATGTGAATGACAGACAAATCCTTGTTTAAATTACTTACATGATTTAGACACCAATGAAAAACAATCACTGTACAAGAGTATTTGAAGTGAGATTTGATTTTAGAAGATATTCAGTTACAGGTAAAGTACTGCAGACTTGATTTGAATCAATCTGTAATTTAAAAGTCCTGAGGATTAGGAAAAACAGAGTAATGAATTCAGACATTCAGTTGAGGAAACTATCAGATGTATCTTTAGAAAACAATGAACAGGGTAGAAAATCAATGAGCCATTTAACAGTATAAACACATGTTAATATTTGACTTGTACTTCAAACACAACATTGTGATCCTGGCAACGCGTCCCAATTCCAGTAATATTTCTGAAGTCAAGGGAATCATCTGCATAAATAAGGGTCCTTGATCATGTGTTAGGTTCTCTATTGTTATATGCAAAGCCACTGGGATTGCATGCTGTATTTAAATCTTTGAAAGGTATATTTAAAGGAATGTAGAATTTTCCTGTAGAAATTTCTGCAAAATCATCAGTGGTATGGAAGGTGCTGAACAGTATTTCAATAAGCCTGGCTAGCACACAGGGGTACCACCACAGTGAAAGAGGTGTATGGGTTTTGAAGGAACCTGAGAAAACAATAAGGGCGGAGGTAATAGGAGTATGATATGTAAGTTTAGAACCCAATGGAAAGGCAAATGGGTGTTTTAGTAAGGTGGCTGCAGCTGCATTGTTGTAATTGCATTATATATTGATAAAGTTCACTTAGGGAACGTGGTGGATCCATGCTGAGTGGTTGCAATTAACTTCAATTGGTATAAAAATGTGTGTAGGCCAGACTGTTCGAGAACAAATCAAAATTAAATTCAATTTACTTTCACTGTTTTTTTGTAGCTATTGCAAAGGACAAACCCTGGCTTGCTAACTTGAGATGAAAGGTGTTAGCTAATATCTAGGACAAGAAAAGCATCAGACTTATTATGCAATGTGGACAAAATTCAGTTCTATCCTCCCACATCTGATAAATCCTTCTGGAATGAGTGAACTTAAATTTTCTAAAAGTCATAGCTATATAGTCACAGAATAGTTGAGGTTTGAAGTGACCACCAGAGATCATCTGCTCCTTGCTCAAGCAGGGGCACCTCGAACCATTTGCCCAAGGCAATGGCTTTTGAGCTTCTCCAAGGATAGAGACTCCTCAACCTCCCTGGGCAACCTGTGCCAGCACTCACAGTACAACAGTGTTTTCTGATGTTCAGAGGGACTCTCCCGGGCTTCACTTTGTGCCCATTGCCTCCTGTCCTGTCACTGAGCACCACTGAGATCAATATATGCCACACTGTCAATAAGTGATAAAGTCAGTAAGGGACACTGCAATCAATATATACTTTGCAGTAGCTCTACATGGTGACAAACTCCAGTGAAGTCAGAATATCCTTCCCTCAGAAGAGGGCTAAGCTGAATGCTACAGAGGACCTAAATCCGAATGAATTATCTATGTGGAGACTACGCAAAACAGTGTATGAAGTTTAAATTTATGCCCTATCTTGCCTCACAACAGCTTTTCTATTCCCATGTACCCTGAGACTGGCTTCTTGGTGACTTACTTTCATGTTATGGAGGTAAAATTTCAGATTTCTCCACAGGTCAACAAACCAGAGCCATTTGAAAGGAGTCTACAGTTTTTGAAGCCTTTGTGAATGTTTTTCACTGCAAGGCTTTCCTATTTCCAGAATTCACATACCTGCAGACTTCAGAGGCATCATCACAAGACTAAAGGTAGGTACTTTGCCAGTATTCCTAACATCCCCTTTTGACTCATCACGACCTGAAAAAGACATCTGTAAAGAATAGTTTTGTCATTTTCTCTACTTTTTTTTGACAGAAACATGTGCTATAAGAGCAGGGTTAAATTGGAATGGCACAGGTGTTAGAGAATAAGGCTGAGGGTCGTGGCACATCAAACCTCTGTTGCCTGTGACATTATGCTGTACAGTCTGCAGAGCTACGCTTCTGTGGAGCTCCCATGAATCTCTTTTCTGTACTGCACAGCCATTACTTATCTCAGACTTGCACTGAGAATGTCATGGGATGCTCATTGCCCTTAAATAAATGAGTTCCTATATTTACATAGTAATTTTTTACTCCAATGCACTTTCAAAACACTTCATAAAATTGGGATATTTCCTATGCTGGCCAACTTCTAACAAGCTTTGTTATTCTTTGTCATGCAACAGATGGATTCTCTGTACAACTGAGGGCAAATATCACTCAGCTGCACCTGGTGCCATTGCAATTTTAACGTTTTTACGTTTCGTACCTGCATTTTTCAGTATTGCCTTTTCATTATTTTTATTCCAGAAAGCTAATTTTCAACCCAAACCCTTTTAATTAATAGTATGTGTGAGGAACTTACACTTGGACTAACAAACTCCCACACTTTGATAAAGAAAGTTCATTACTCCACATGGTCCTGAGCCAGTATTCTTGAACCCTTCCGCTGTCATGAGTCTGCATATGCTAAGGCAGGGAAACAAAGGCTCTGGCAATAAACACGAAAGCAAGCTCATGAAATCACACTCTATCATGTTCTTCCATCCATGACAGTCTCTGACTCCAGAGGGAAAAACATTGTAGTAGGAAACAATATGAGACCTGCCTGGTCAGCGTGCCTGGCATTAATCTCATCTTGTCAAGTGCTTTTAAAGGCATCAACATCACAGATAAATCACAGGATTTTAGTTTAATTAAACTGGTTAGCAGCAAAGTTCAAATAAAATATACTTTTAAATGCATTGCAAATCAGAAGTATTTTTTCCCCCTAAAGATATGGATTTAAGATTCCCTCTATGGGAATATTAAGATGCTTCAGGTCCCGTGGTAAATAAACAGTAGAGTTGAAACACAGCTGATGACTAAATGAAAAATGGAAGCTGTTATGTTTCAGTCAGTAGTGAATAGACATGTTATGTAATAGCTCTGATGAGAACAGGAGTGCTGTGACAATTGGAAACTGTAGAGGGAATTTTACCTTAAACAAAAAAAAAGGTAAATATTCACATTGGAATATAATTGGGAGGCCAAGGTTAACATCATTACCCTGTCATCTACATGATGGCTTCCACTAACAGATAAAATGGAAGTAAGAACTAGGCAGTACCTTCCTCCGCCATATGCAGGGCACTAATTTCACATTAAAGTCAATGACAATTTGAGAGCAGATGGGTACATAACAAACTGTCTGCTTATGTATAAATAACTGTAACAGAACTGCTCTCCTGAGGAAGACGTTATCCAGCTTTGGTCAAGCTGTGAAGAAAAGAGATATTTTCAGAAGAGACAGTAAAACAAACAAACTAGGCTCTGACAAAATTCCATGTGCTTCATTTCAACACAAAGAATGAGTTGATATTTTGGAAAACTTCATTAACAGAGGCTCCAGTCAGCCTGCTATGTGCTCATCAGCAGATGTGCTGAAACAATTAGCAATATGCTCAGGTAGTCAAGCAGAGCTTTTTGTTCCAGAGTATCTCCTTTAATTTAAATACATTTGGAAAATTGCTTAAAAAAATCTTAAAAAGAAAGTTCTTCTTTTATCAAGTTAATATGTTTTGACATGATCCCTTTCCATCTTTTGCACTTCAGTCAAGGTATCACTATTTCTCCGAAGAGAATGGTGCTGTACTTAGGATGTTGATATAATAAATCCTGGGAGAGGTATGGAAATAATGAATAACAGGCTTCCCTTTATCAAGCTTCTATGTTAATTACCCTTTAAACAAATCTAATTTTCACAAATAACTATTCAGTTATAACCCATTCATAAATGGGATTTGAGACAATATTGTGATAAAACAGGCTGAATGGTAGATTGATAAGATTGTCATAGAATTATTAATAAAGGAAATTTAACACATTAATGAATGGCTCCACTGCTATTTTTCTTGCTCTCTTAAGCATTTTATGTCGATAATTTACTGGAAATAGGCAGCAGATTACATGTTCATATCTAAATCATCCCTTACAGTCATTTAGAATCCTTTAAGCAGTACAGAGAACATTAAAACATAAATAAAAGCCTTCAATGGTATCTTTGGACAGAGGTTTTCCCTATCCCCCACTTCTCCCTTTTACATTTTGGCATAGTAGCTACGTCCACAGTCTCTTCTAAGACAATTTCCTGATATAAACTATGCTGAGAATCTGCTGTATTCTGGGTTACTGGTTCATATATGAAAATGTTATTTACAGGTTTCTAACTCATGTCTACATAAATGATAGACAGCAGAATGCCCTTTTAAATTGGGCTAAAAATGTCAAGGATTTTTTTCCAGTTGTTTTTTGTAGCTGGGACATATCTTTCAGTTTGATTGCTTTAGCATACAATCCTCTAAAAGCAATGTACTTTCCAGTATGTCTTGCTTGGTTCTTGTGGAAAAACTTAAATCCCTATGCAGTGCAATATTTCTGAGAAAGGAGGGAAATACGTATTCTTTCAAGCAGTAATTATAATATTTTTGTATGTATGTATGTATTAAAAATTCCAAAATTTTGATACAAATTAAAAATGTATTTATAAGTACAAGTTCCATGCCAGGAAAAAACCCCAAAATATTTTCTAAGGTGATAGAAAAAAATGTAAGTTATGGCAACATCTTATCATGCATATGTTGATGGGGCATATGACTACAGAAATAGTTCTCATGCAGATCCAAATCAAAAAGGCACGAAGTCATTCTGTCTTCTTTCCTTCAGGGCTTAGAATATTTCTCCACTGTTTCAGAACACCTCCTGAGGAGGACAAGCAGAGGTTCTGAAGACTTTACTGCTGGGCTAAACTGTACTCTGAAAATTACAAAATAGTAAGTTTTATCTAATACTCATATTTTAGAAAAATTCTAATAAGAATTAAGACTCCAATCTTATTATTTTTATAGCACAAAGACCCCAAAGTCATCACTGAGTCACTTTAGGACACTCAGAACACTGTCCAAACCCACGGGGTTTTCCATTGTTTAAACATGTTTATTCACGTTTAAAGTTAAGTATGTCTTGAAATGTTTATTTTATGGTGTCTGCATCTCGAAGAGGCTCAAGCCACACTTCATTAAGAGAAATATTTTGGGTACTGAATTTAAAGGGAGTCATGTCAACAGAAATGGGACACTTCCGTTAATTCTGGCGAATTTACTCTTAGTTTTATTCTATTTCCTCAGTTTTAGTCAGAAAACATTGCTCCCTGAGTCCATACTCTAGTTTCTAACACCACTGAAATATAAAAACCAAAACCAGAGCAATCCTTCTTCTCCAAAAAAAAAAAAGAGTGGTGGCTAAAACCAGATCCTGAGAGGACTGGTGAGAAAAAAATTTACAGGGACTAATCTTTTACACAGGATAAAGTCCTAGAAATACCAGGTAACATAGATTATAGATTTGTGTTTTGTTGGAACCAAAATGTTGGATTGGGCATAAACACCACTTTACTAATTATTCTCATAGGAAATGTTAATTTCCTAGTGCCATTAAGTAGTCTGCTTTAATTGTCATACTTGGTAGCCTTTGTTACAGAATTATTCAGCATTTGTCTTTTAGAAACAAGCATAAAAAGTAACAGAAAAACAAACTACAATCTCTTTTTCATAAAGCTTGGAAATGATGACTGATATTTTACAGAACATTTCCAAGAAGACCTGATGTTTAAGGTTTTGTGCACCTTCTCAACCTTTTAAAATAAAAGCCACCTTCTGTCTAGGCTCTCAATGGGACTAATTTTTTCGGGAAACTTGCATAATTGTGTCATACAGGAAGGCCCTCACAACAGAAAGCTTTTAACACCCTCATGCTTTCTTAACAAAGCAAGCTGTTGTTCAGTTCCAGTTTCTATTTTGTCTAGAAACAATAATATTTAGGAACCTCAGTGGCAGCAGTTGTAGGTAATTATTTACACATTTCACATAATAAGACTGAATTTATTACATGGATATGGCTTTTTTTCTATGGAAGTATGTGACAGAGGAATAATTGATACTTCTCTTAAAGATGCATTTTGGTAGGGATATATGTTTTCAAACAAGAGACACCTATTCACTTCTCCTGGTGCTTCATAGGTCTCTCCACCCCAAAAATGGTGAGAAAAATTTGAGATGGCATGGAACGGCACAAAGACTGAACTCACTATCGCCACAACTGCAATGATCACAGATAATTACTGTGTGACATATAAAATACTTCAGTGACACCATTCAAAATTGTGAAGCAATTATTCTTTCTCCATTATTTAGATTTTCATTCAGAAGAGCAACAATGCTTTTCTCCGAGATGGTCCTGCTTCACTTGCTCCTAATTTCGTCTAAGTTCCCAGTGGAGTTTTAGCTGGAGATAGTATGACTGATGCTTATGACAGCACTTGCATGAGAAGTTTCTTATGAAACTAGTAAGTTAAGTTGCACATTATGTTGCTTTTTGTTATCTTCCCAGAAGTAAATGATGAAAAGTTGGCAATCCTGTAAGCCATCTTCTCTTTTGCTGGCACCGCTTCTGGCGTTTAAAATGCACAGACAAATCCTTATACAAACAAAGAAATACTCTACCTACAGCATCCCAACATCTTGCCTTGACTTGAAACAGTTCAAACAGAAGACCTGTGGTTTTTGATTCAGTATCAGGAAATCTTAGAGAAGAAAAAGTGTCTGCTTCAAACAATTCAGTAATCTGAGAAAAGACTGTATTTTCTGTATATTTGTTCTTTTAAAAAATCAAATTATTCCACTAGTACTTTATTTATTGAGTGCTTCTGCTATGATGGACATGAAAGCTCTATGTTACTTGCCAACTTTCTTTCAAGATGGTGCTGCTATTTAAAGATGCCAGCTAGAGAAAGTCTCCCAGACATAAGCCAAAGTTCTTAAACTGCAGTGACTTTAATAATAAACTGAAAAGAAAGAAACACCTTTTGGGAAATTTTTTTCTCCCCACTATTCTATGCATTAAAGGAGAGTTCCACTTCATAGCTATATTACTTCCTTTATTCAGTGTATTGTTCAGAGTCTTTTCACCTACATGTGAATAATAAATAATGGTTCTTTTTCTGTGGTTTTTATTAGACACCAACATTGTACATTCTAACATATCCAGGTATTCATAATATATAATAATGCATTCTTCAGATGAACATTTCAGATAAAGCCAAAATAAATTTTTATTCCGCCAGTGGAACATGTTTAAGAAAACCTGATTTCTTAAACCACTTCAAGACAGATTAAAACCCACTCCACTCAAACACTTGTTTCATACTTCAGCTGTTAATAAGACTATAGATAATCCAGCAAATTCTATTTTATATACCAAAAGCCATATATACTCTCAATGCTAGCAGAGAGAAAACCTTGACTTTCTACTTAAAGAAACTACCAACATGATTTCCAAAGCTTTATTTTTGATATATATAGGCTTTCATCATACTTGGAGAGATGAGTTTCTATCTTTTTTTAAAAAGTTAGACTGTAGGAAAGTATGAAAGGATTAAGTCAAATCAGCATTTTAAGTGCTGTTGACAGCTCACAAATCATTTGGAAGCAGACATTTCTGTCTGTATTCTCACTAGTTTCAGAAACTGGTTGAGGTAAAGCTCGAGCCAATAAATGGCAAATTACACAGTACTGCATGCTGTGTAACTATTGTTAAGATAAATAATGACACATGCCAAGATTCTTCTGTATGATTCTGACATTTTCTTGGCCCCGTGTTTCTTGGCTTTCTTTGCTGTTATCAAATATCTGCACCATGCTTCTGCTAAGAAGGATCTCACTGATTTCCCTCGGTGGCATACAGCTGCAAATGGAGAAGATGCTGTCTGCCATGAAAAGCTTCCAGCTGAGTAAAGACGGTGTGTAACAGATGAGTACCAGGAATTGAAGTGGTCAGCTTGAGAATCAGTGGTTTCAGCACTGCAGCAGCCGAGTCGTTTTCAAGGTTTTTCTAGGCAATATAGAAACGAGTTTCACACTGGTGTTATAAAGACACCAGAGAAGTAGCTCTGCTGGTATTGATGATGAGCTCCTGGTAGGACTAGGGTCACCAAAGAAAAACAAAATAATTACCTGTTACCCATCTTGTTGTTTGGTAATAGATACTGGCCTAAGGGGCAAGGAGCTAACCTGTCAGTAGAGCATGTATCAGCCAGTTTGTAGCATGTATGTAGCCTGTATAGCATAGGATAAGAAAAAGCTGTAAGGACACCTCTTCTAGACCTCTCATGGTGAGGAAAGGTGGGTTTTGTTTCAAAAGAGACAGTGGGATTATTCAGATCATTTATGACTGCATTTTGGTTACTAGCTTGTACCTCCTGAGTACATGGAACACGCTTGTTATTTAATATTAATACTTAGACACTATTTCGGTCTGTGATTGCTTAAGCATTTTCTCATGCAAAGATTAAAGAGACTAGATTTTGTACTTTTAGAGGCAGAAATCAGTCATTAGGGCAGCGTTTTGTTTGCAGATACGTGTTTATTATTTATTGACTAACAAATAATTTATTATCACCAAGAAATTCTTGACAGTCATTCACTGCTTGTAGAGACCATATTCTCACCAATTACACTGTAAAAAAAATTGAGTATGAACAAATCAGTATGAATAAATGATGGTTTGAAGACTTCTTTTATGTCTTAATCAAAATTAAAGGGATAACAGATTTAGATCAATTCTTTAAAATTTAATATAATATGGAAAACAAGGTATGTAAGGTAACAGAATCACAGTATAATTCACATTAAGTCTTAGCAAAAATAAAAACTTATGGTGTCATTTATTCTCACTGTAATGATCTGGACCTGACTAAAGCTGTTTAGCTCTAGTGGGGATCCTTTCAATCTTCAGTTTCATTCACGTTCCAAATTCAGGATATTTCACATTTAACTTGTTATTACACAAGACAGTCAAGTGTCACAACTTTTAGCCAAATTCGAAGTAGAAATGAATCTGGATCTTAGAAAAATATCCTGTCCAAAACTAAAAGAATGCCAGCTTTCTCTTTAATTGGATTAAATTTATGTAAGACACACAGTCTAATCCACCCACTGCCTTGCTTATTACAGTAAATTAATGGCTTTTCATAGCATAAACTGAAAGGTGTAGGTTGGAAGGGAAATTAGTATAATACTGTTGACATCCCAACTTTCCAATAGAAGTATTCCATGCCTTTCAAAGGGAGAATCTCACTCATGAGGCTAAAATTACTGATTCTTGCTATAATCTCAGAAACAACCACTTTCATAATTAAAGTACTAAAATGTTTGTTTTACTGAGTGTTAGCAATATCAGTGTTGACATTTAATGCCTGAAATATTGGTCTTGACGTTGTTTGACTCTCCAGAGGTGTGCGGATGACTGAGATCTGAAGAGCCTCGGGGCGTTACTCTCTTCTTTCCTTTCTACTGCATATCAGGAGCAAATTCCTTAAATCAATGGTTTTAAGGTCAGTATAAAACTGTTTTATTTAGGAAAAGGAGCAGACACTACCCATCTTTAAGAATGCACTGGTATAATTTTAGAAGGCTCCAGGCAACACAGGAAAGTAGCAAAACCGAACTTCATCTGCTTGCAAAACACATCTTCGATATGTCTGTCACTAGGGTGGGCAGCTCTTGCACTATAATCCACAGCAATCTCCCACAAAATGTGTTGCCCACAATAATTTATCACTTTTTTCTACATATAACTTATGGATCATGTATAAAACCAACAGTCATGTGGTTCACTGTCAGTGGGTTTTGCACATACAGCAAATGCAAGGGGAAGTCCACCCTAGAGATGTTTCTCACCTAGTAACAATACTAAAATTATCCTCCGGCCTATTCACTCTGTCCACAAAACCCCATTGGTTCTTTCTGTCACTTGCCAAGGTTTTTTTTCAGGATGGGCACTGTTTGAGACCATAAATCATCGAAGGATTTATGAGGATGGTTTCTTCATAGCAGCTATTATGGGGCTGGCTGTTGGGATTTGTGCTGTTGATAAATCTCACTCCAATTAATTATTGCCAAGCAGTGATTACGTAAGAGCCAAGGCCTTTTCTGCTTCTCACTCCAATCCACCAGTGAGGATGCTGGTGATGCACAAGGAGCTGGGAGGAGACTGGATAGCTGGGATAGCTGACCCCAACGAGCCACATGGATATTCCATAGTGTATGGTATCAAGCTTAGCATATAGAGCTGGAGGAAGGAGGAAGAAGGGCACGTTTGGAGTGATGGCATTTGTCTTCCCAAGTCACTGTTATGCATGATGGAGCCCCACTCTCCTGGAGATGGCTGAACACCTGCCTGCTCATGGGAAGTGGTAAATGAATTCCTTGTTTTGCTTTGCCTAACAGATGTCTTTATCTCAGCCCATGAGTTTTCTCACTTTTGCTCTTCTCTCTGCCATCCCACCAGGGAAGAGCAAGCAACTGGCTGTGTGGTGTTCAGTTGTCAGCTGGGGTTAAACCATGACAAGAAAAAAGGTATGGTGATACTCTACCTAGTCCACTGTTGGAGGGAAAAGAAAGGTCACTAGCAAGAATTGAACATGTTTTGCCTTGTAGATTTAAAAGCCTTTCCAGAGTCAGTACAAGAGCAGTGGTGAAACCAGCAGTGGTTCAAGTCACATCCCTGGTCAACATTTCATCATCTACTGACAGCATATCTACTGACAGCACAGGAGGGTGAAATTTCCCTATCTCTTCCACATCGACATTTTCCATAAATTCTAAAGAAATTTCTGATTTTTTACTTGTGGAGATATTACATCTACTTGGGATTTGGTGGGCATGTATTGTCCTTTCATCCACTGCCTCTGTGATACACAGCTGGGTCTTTCAAAATTTGACATTTCTGAAGTAAACAGCTGCCTGCAGACCTGTCCTCTCACTAGTCGACATGAAATACATGTTACATCACACACAAACCAAATTACAGATCCAGCAATAGCTGAATGAACAGACAGAAATCTGACAGTTGAAAGTGATTCTTCACTCCTTGAATCAAAACATGCTGAACAGCTGGAAAAGCAATGTTTCAAACTTCTGAGGAATAGCACCTGTCTCTTTGCTAGTCCAGAATTGCTGGCATGTGTATCTCCTTGCTACAATAAGGTGATAATGGAGGGTGTATTTAATGCAGAAGCCACTGCGGCCAGCAGGATTATAATATTTATAAAGCATACACTGAGAACTAATGACACACTGTACAACCACAAAGCAATTGAATGCAGTTAGGACGGGAAGCACTATTGCAGGATGGATGGTAGCTCCTAAGTCACTGTCTTGAGGAAAGCACTTCCCGAGAAAAATTTAGATAGATATGCTTATACCAAGTTCAATATTTTTCTTTTTTTGGGAGATGCATTAGGTAGAATTATGGTAAATTGAATAAAAGGAAACGGCAACACTTAAATCAACTTTAAAATATGAAATAAAGCCTGCTACCAATGCAAACCAAGGGCAGGGTTGTTCTTATTTTCCCCCCAAAAGACATGTTTGACTTATAAATGCGGAGAGCTCCCGTGCAGGCTGGAGTCATCCCCTCTCCCAAGCCCATATGCTTTATTACCTTGCCCGACTGCACGGGCGAGCACCAGGTACATCAACTTTGCCGTCCCTGGCTGGACACGAGGGGTGAGCGGGCGGCCTCAAAAGAAGCTTCCCAAAGTAAGCGCAAAAAGGAAAAGCTGAATCATAAAATGTAATTGCATCCGATGTAAGAGCCCCCACATTGCGGTGAATCACCGCGCTCCCACGGTTCCCGTCGGGCTCTCACACGGGGTCAGGGAGGGCGAGCAGCCGGCCGCACACCCGGAGGGTCCCCGCTCCCCTCTGCACCGTCAGGAAAGACCGACCCCCGCCAGGAAAGGCCGATTCCCGCGGGCAGACCTCAGGCGCGCCCGCGACACCGGGACCGGCACCGCCGCGCTCCCCTCCCGCGCCGGTGACTCCTCCCTCACGGCCGCGGCCCCTGCGCCCGGCGGGGCGGAACCGGGCGCGCTACAAATCCGCGGCTCTGGCGGGGCTGCCGGCACAGCGGCCGGGGAGGTCCCGCGGAGGAGGCGCTCCGGCCGGCTGGTCCCGGCGGGAGCGGCACCCTGCGCTCTCCCTGGGGGCGCCGGCAAACTTCCCCGGGGGCGGGAGGTAGAGAAGGAGCCCTGTCCCGGTCCCCCGGCTCAGCCTGTCCCATTCGCAAGCCGCCGTCCCACCGCGGGCGCTGCCTACGGCCAGACCTGCCAGCGCCCGCCGGGCTCGTCCCGGCTGCCTCCCATCGCCGCGACTGGCTACGGGGCTGCCAGCCTC